>OX183133.1:7558605-7926605 GCA_945261195.1 Cryptosula pallasiana
CACACCATACAAACGTATAAATCAACATTCCACAGTATAAAATTTCATACATTCTAAACAACTGGTGCACATAAAAAGGTACCTTACAGGTTCTCATGGTGACTGATGCATACTTTAAGTACTCCTGGAACCAGGACAACCTTCTCCTCAGACTCCATAGCAGAGATCTGCTCCTTTATTACTGAAGGTTTCAGGGGGGGGGGGGGGGGGGAAATGTGTTAAAGGTAGTAAAAGATATAGAAAAAATGATAAAGACAATAAATACTGAAGTTGAGTGAACATCCCGGTTCACAACCCCAGTCAAATCCAATGTGGGTTGAACTGCTCATACATTACTATTCAGACATAACCTGTAATCTCGACTTTCAAAATAGAGTTATTCTACATCCTAAAATAAACCCCTATAACCTATTAGTAGTAATGAACAAACAGTGTCTATAGACAAGAAGGTTCGCTTGATTCCAAGTGCCTTTTCATTTGCACCAATTACCATAAGAACCTGAAAGGGTACTTTTCTGCACCAGTTTTTATTGTTAATAATATAGTTTGTAATGGTATGATTAATCAATTATTCATTGTGCTCGGTTTGTTTTATTAGGGTTTTTATGATGATTAAATTAGGAGGCTTGGGTATTGTAGAAAAAATGAAGTGTTGCAATGCTGCATACTCAAAAAAAAAATTCCATATAAACGCATTGAATAGTTCTACAATTATTTCAAAAGACAAATAAGTCAAACAAAACTTAGTGTAGACTGCGTTATATATTGTCTGATTCTATAATCTTTAGGTTATCTTTTATTCGAGTATCGTTGATAGAAATAGGAGCATCCACCAATTCTTTTTTCGTTTTTGTAATACTTGATAATGCATTCTTTCAATCTATGTGGTGGTACCTGCTCAGAGCATTATCGTTGAAAAAATTTTATGTCAAAGATTCTTTAGCTTTTGTGACCAGTCGTTGCTGACGATACGAATATTGCTTGCAAAAATTGTAATGTGTCTTTAAATTTTTAATTAGGTAGGTTTTGCAGACGTACCAAGTCTTCTTTAGATAGAGGTTTGACACTGTTTGTTGTTGTGTGGACATCGACTGTTTCCATTTATATGAGGAACTCTGGAAAAAATCAATAAAAACAGTTAATCATTAGTAAGATACAGTGTAAAGAATTAGCATAGGTCATTAGCAATCTTTTTGTGAGCAAATACTATCTGAGTACAATAAATAATAAAAAATATTAAAATCTGTGCTTTTTTGTGTTTTGCAACTAGTGTTAAATGAGGAATTATTCATTTTTACCTTATTGCTGGGAGTCTCACAAGTTTTTGAAGTAAATTCTGAAGTAATGCTGCTCCTTCAGATGTTGTTGCTGGATTGGATAACTTCTGTGTAAAAACAGCGCTTTGTAAACAGTAAATGTTGCACCGATTGGTCGCAGCATACAATCAATGAAAATAATTGCACAAAAAAGCATATTTATAGCAAATAAGAAATCCTCCTTTGCAAAAAAAATTTTCTTCCCGCAAAAATATTAATGTAAAATATAAGGAGTTTTTGGCAAATGAAAATATTTTTTAACGAAAAGTCCATCGATAATGTATTAGCACTTTTGTGCAACTAAAAATTTTTTTTTGGCCCCAAAATATTTTTTAGAATATGTTAGGATCTTCAGAGGAGCAAAAACTTTTTCGTGCGAAACTCCTTCAACGACTAACAATGGTTTTGGGGAGAAAATTAACTTCACATCCGAAAATCATAATTCAATGTACAAGAACCTTTGCACAAATGACAGATTTTCGTTGAGCCAAAATCCATTGAGTTTTACAGCAAGCTTAGAGCAAGTAGACAAGTTTTATTCTCATGAATATTTTTTTCCACAATGTATAAATATTTTTGTGCGAACAGAAAATATTGATTCAGGTGAAAATCCCTTTACTACATACAAAATAAAAATTTCTCTTTGCGAAATTATTTCATAACACAAAAATTTTCGCCTGAATAAAAAAGTTGCTTTGCACAAAAAGCTCTTTAAAATATGAAAAAAGGTTCACAAAAATAAAAAAAAATCCTTCGCTCAGGGATTCCAAAACAATACTAGGCTTTTTTTGGCGAACCAAAAGGTTCTTTGAGCAAAATTCCATTCATAACATTTTAGAACTTTGTTGAAAGCATTTATATAACATAAAACAATTTTTTTGTATCAAAAAAACTGAGCATGAAAGTCTTTCTATGATACGTAATAGTTTTTTGCGCCATAAAAACAACTATCCTCGCACAATCTAACTACTTTGTAACATGTGAGGTTGCTTTTTTACAAATAAAAATTTTTTTCCGTACGGAAATCCCTTTACAACATGCAAAAACTTCAGGGGGGTATAAAATAGTGTTCTTCAAGTGAAGTTTTCTTGATAATGTAAAAGTATTTTCAAAAAAACAAAAGCGAAAAAACTAGTATAGTCGGGCAAGGATCTCTTTATAAAATAAAACGTTTTTTGTGCAAATAAAATCAATTCTCACAGATAAAATCCCTTTACAGCGTATGAAAGTTTTTGCGAAAAAAGTGGGTTTTTTCCTGCTCAAAAAATCCTTTATAATACATAGGGAGTTTTGCACAAATAAAAAACTTTACTTCATGCAAAAGTCTCTATATAACATACAAAGACTATTTGGGTGATCAAAATAAATAATCTTTGGACTAAGGAATTTTGCACAAATGAAACGTTTTCCTTGTGCAAAAGTCCCTTCATAATACCGGAAATTTTTTATGCACAAATAAAATGATTTTTGTCGCGTGAAATTTGTTCACTATTTAAAAAAGTTTCGCAAAATTAAAAAGATTTTCTTCGCACTTGATTCTCTTTAGAACATACAAGGAATTTTGGGAAAATGAAAAAAACTACTTTGCAAGAACATTCCCCTACAACATTTAAAGATTTTTCAAGAGAATTAAGAACTTTTATCAGAGCAATCATCCCTTTATAGTTAACAAGAATTTTTGAGCAAATGAAAAAGTATTTTTGTCCCGAAAAGTGTTTTACAGCACTAAAGAATTTTGACGAGAATAAATAACTTGTTGCAGCGAAAATTATTTCATAATGTATGTAAGGTTTTTATCCCAATGAGAATTTACCACAAAATAGACAAACTTTCTTGCTGCTACAGCCTTTGATTGTTTCATCCAATAACATAGTACAATGCTTGCTCACCATGATTTTCAATGGATACAAAAATTATTGCATATCCCTATTATCTATGTCTACAAAATAAAAACTAATGTGTTACATGCAATTATTATTTTGATTCCAACTAGAATTTAGTTGCTTTATTTACATTTACATTTATTTACATAAGACTTACTTTTGAAGCGAGCATAACCTCTGCTCAACTTACTTCGTTCTTCACTTTTCAATGATTAATGTTCTAAAAAAAATTCTGAATATTGTTATGAGGTTGATCTAAATTATAAAATGCATTTAGTATTTAGATCCATTAAAAAGTTAAATAACTATAGGATAAAGTGCTTGTGTTTTACTTACATTCATATGTTTGTTTCTTGCATAAATAAAAGCAGGAACCTATCGCTATGAGTACTTTACTCGGGGTGAAAATTTTTTTTATTTTTTTTACAAAATAATACTATAACTTCATTAGGTTCTCTTTTCACATTAAAGTATATTTTTTCCGCAACTTACGCATACAATTCAAACTTACTTTTAGTTGTCCCTTTCTTGACACTGCACTACCTCTTATCTATCACATCGTCCGTTAGACAATCATCTCCAGGTAGGGTGAGAGGTACAGGGGTTTCTAGGGTAGGGGAGGGAGATAGAGAGATGTGTGGGGTGGCTAATACATCATACAAATCTATATTCAACAGAATGGCCACTCAACTATCTAGAAGCATTGAGAGGCAACCTGCTGGACTTTTTTCACTGAAATTGTCATGCTAATGACCAGAGTTGTGAAAGACATAATCCAATAAACAGAACCTTCATTTGCTAAATTTCTTCTCTCACTGAACAAAGCACAAGCTGGACAAACAGAGTAATCAATAGTGTATAAAACTAGCATGCAAGAGCAAGCATACAAAGTTAAATTAGTCCTAAATCTTGCGTACACTAACTTTTTCGACAAAGTAGTGGCGTAATAACAAATACAATAGCTACCGCCATTTAAATGAACCCCATCAGCCATGCGTCTCAGGCTATAACACAGCGTGTACATGACAGGGGACCAAGACCTGCTGCAATAGTTGCTACTACCACTAGTAGCACTACGGAGATACATGTATGTAGGAAATTACACTTGCTGTGACACTAAAACTAACCTGGCAGTCTGTCATGCCAATAGTTGCTGTTACTGTTTAGCAAGTTACCAATCAAGTGTGTTTGATTTCAGCCTCCCTTATTTACAAATCATGTTTTATAAATTTAGCCAATTGGCATTGCTAGGGTTGACCTGTAAGTAAGTGAAATGTTTTGTTAGTGCTTGTTGGCAATTAATTGAAAATTGGCTAGATGAAAAATATGACTGTTGGAAATCTAAACCGAATACTTCCTAGTCTGGCTGGTTACCTTATCATTAACTTCAAACTACTCGGAATTTGGGTGAGCGCTGTGCTATCTCCTAGCAACTCTTGATTGTCAGTAGAGTAGACACTGCGTTTAGCAGTGCTATCTACAGCTCGAATTGTGTGTTTCACCACTGTTAGACAGTGGTGTAATAGTGTAATGGTTTTCCCCGTGTATGGAGTTGACCGTTACTCGGACGTAAAAGGAGGGCTATATTGTCCAGCTTTGTTATTATTGCAATGGTAGCGTAGCAGTAGAGTGGCAAAGCTTTGGTGGTTTATCTCCTGCGAGATGTAACCGGACGCCCCTAATAAAGCAGGAACAACTGTGTTCAGGCAGCCGGCCTCACAGATATCCCAAAGTTGCAGTAAACAATAGTTTATTAATACAAACAAAACAACACTGTCAAATTACAACGCACAAAAGTGAATGATTGACACAAAGTATAAGATAGAGAACAGTGGAAACTAACGGCAAGGGTCGAGTGAATACTCAACATACAACTGGTCAGAACAGTTCACTTGCTAGCTACTTCTGACTCCTCTACTGTTCGACGTCTCTCTACGATCTGAGCGTCTGTCTGAGAACTGTCCAAGAACTGATCCTCTGGGTGGAATGCAGGAGTAGTTATAGGGAACAAGTAATTAGCTGATAACCTAAGCATACAATTAGTTGGAAATAATACCCTCAGCGAGGCATAAAAATCAATAATAGGCTGGCAAACAAACACTAAATTATGGCTATGAATAGATGCATGTCAGTCAGAGCACTAGTGGCGGAAATCCTTTGTTAGGCTTGGCTTGGGTGAGCGGCAGGTCAGCTGTACTCTTGTGTATAGCCAAGTGTAGTCATCTAGTGAATATGCTTTATGTAGAAGAGACATAATAATAGCACCAGCTGAAAACAAGAGAGCTACACTGTGCAAATCTATTACAATAGGCAGCAGCCTTGTACAGCTGTCAGGGCTCTCCTCTCCAGTAGTTTTTGAAAAACGTTGGGCAAATCAGTTGCAATATTGCATAGGTTGTGGTAGCAGCAAAGGCATGTGATTCAAGCTCCATGCATAGCTCCATGAAATTTTGGTTTTAGTTCTCGGAAAACGTGTTCCTTAAAATCGAACCACTGATTCATCTCGCATTTTTGCCCCAGTACTACAATATGCCAAACTAGCTATTTTGAAGAGTGATGCTCCAACAAGAAAGTTGTTTTTATTTGATCCGTATTATTTTGAAATGAAGCTGTTTTGACCCTTGAGCTGGATAAGTTTCGTTGAACAAATATATTTTATTGATTGCACTTCACTAAAGCTAATTCACCCCAGTGAGTTTTTGTTAAACCTCAGCAGTGTAAAGGCAAATAATATAATGCCTCAACTTTCCAAAATGATAGTTTGATTTCAAGAATTTCATTTGAGCCGTCAAACACTATGTCACAAAGTTAAACGGTGTTTCACTTTACTTAAAGTGAAAAGGTGATGATAAACAATTTTCACAACACTTATAAGTAAGTTCTAATGCAGTTCTAACTTTAAAACTTCTGTAGTCAAAGAAATGCTAAAATAGCAGGGTTTGGTGTTTGACTTTTTTTTTGTTGCAGTGAAGCTAAACTGTTTGAGGCATTTTGATTTTAGCTTATTTCATCTGGTTTCTTTTATCGAGTTGGTAGCCTTTCAAGTTTTCAGTAAGAGTAAGCTTTTCGTAGACTAATTTAAGTTGACTGAGTAATTGTTTGGGGTTTGTCCCATTAGGCAATTTAGTTCTGAATTGTCACAAAGTAAAGCTAGGAAAGAAGTAACAATGCTAATTAGACTCTTGTGCTGACATTTTTAAGGATAGAACAAAGTTTCAACATAGATCTGTTATGTACCGTTGACTTGGAAGCTCGAAAACTTATTCTCAAATTACGTGGAGCAAGATACACTTCCATCGCTACTTTAGTTACTCTGCGTGAAGTAAAACATGTTCTATCACGCTACATGCATGTACAGTCAAGGTCAGTTTACCTATACATATTTCATGCAGCTGTTGACAGATTGAAGACTTTGCTTTCAATGTACCAACTCAAACTTCAAATTTTCATTTCAGCAATACTTGTGGTTGTTTTGTTATTTTTATTTAAAGAACGGATGCTCTTTTCAAGTGCATCAAATAGCCAGCAATTACTAATGTAACTGTAATAGGAACGGAAAATAGCATTTTTCTTTCATTGGTGAGGTTATTATTATGATATGCTTACAGCAAGGTCATTTAAATACAGAGAAAACTCACTGAAATAGAAAACACTCTTTACTTTCCCGTATTCACTATTATAGAAGTGCACACATTGTTTACAAGCTTGAGTTTTGCATAGGTAGAGCTAATGGCTACTAAATCAAATTCCAATGCGGAAAAACGGATTAAGTACCTCGTGTTTTAAACTTTCTAGCTGAACTAACTTCAACTTGTGTTGATGGTTTTCTGCTGGTATAATAAACCAATAACTACTTTGGAATGTAGTTACAGCTCTTTTTGACCATTATTACTTGGTAACGTTGACCCAAAATAGTTGCCTTATAGTGGTATTGTGGAGGTTTTATGACTGCAAAATTTACGCTTGGATCTTCCTGACAACTGCGGAGTGTCAGACCAGCCTTCCAAGGGTCTGGGACCGCCAAAAAGTTTATAAAATACAGATACCAACACTGCCGGCCCTAAATGCAACCCTTCTGGCCTTGCAGACAGCTGACCAGTCCTGCAGCTATCACTACTGACCCTTCAGCTTCCACCACCGGTTCTACAGATATCGTCAATAGTTGTCACTCCTGACCTTGCAACCTATCTACACCGTATTGGGCAGAAAAGAGCCCTGATCTGACTAACCTGGCCTGAAACCTAAATAGTTTCAGGAGATACAGAAGTTTTGATCTACAACATACCTACTATCAGAATTACCGGAAGCTTTTTACCTCAACCTGCGCCAGTTTAGGAATCCAGTTCCAAAGTGATGGTCAATACAGACAATGACTAAGCAGTATTGCTACTAGAGATTTGCCTGCTTTTTCTAGGTGCTTTATCTATTTAATCTTAGTTAACTTATCTGATTGCTTGATATTGTAATAGATTTCTATGCATGCACTTTCATTCATTTATTTATCCTAGAGTCTATGTAGACTAGCTGAGTACTGGCATGCCATTCACCTACAATGCATCTTGGGATGTACCGACAAGACAAGCATGAACTTGTTCAGTCAATAGCTCTAGCCTTACGCTTGATAGAAGAGCCAAGCGTTACAAGATGGGCCAAGCTACTTGTACTCGTTTGGACTATTGGTAATTTTCCATGGCATCATGTGCCTTGTGTTTCAGTAGTATTTAGTTCCTGTGTGCTAGCCTGTATTTGTGACACGTCATGATTCTTTTTGTTATGCCAGTTATTATTAAGCCAATCACAGTAGGCGATTTTTATTGCTTGTGGTAACCACGCCTACCTACTAGAAATGGAACAATTTTGTGCCCGCGGGGCAGAACTGTTTTGGCCCTTTTGCATTCCTGCATTAAAATCAGCTGTGCTCTTGGCTAGGGAGCTACCCCTCTGGGAAAGCTTTTGTATAATGATCTCAATACACGTTAGAATTTCAACTGTTTGTAATAACTTTGGCAGTTTGCCGGCTTCTTGGTTTTTCTCATTTGCTTAGTTGAACAGCGGTGTATTCCTATACACATGTGGATAGAACGTAAAATCATTCCTACTCATTTTAGTAGTGAATCCAACCCGGTGCTACCAATACAGTTGCTACCGTGGGTCTCTCTCAGTGCAATTGACAAAGAAAAACTTGCTCAAGTGGTCAGCTTCACCCACGTGGTTTACCTCTCTCTAACAGATTTCGGTAAAGGCAACATATTATGCAAAGAAAACCTTCACAATTTTTGTAATTTGTATGCTGATTTGCATATTTATCTCCTACTTATTTGTACTACTGCTCTACTTTACTTATGTGCTACATCTGTAATTAAGACAATTGGATCCGCTGCCTATACATCACAGATTTTTACCGGCCTTCTTTGCACTTTGCATCAGGATACTACTTGTGATTGTACTGAGTTGGCAGGACACTATTGTTTTGCACTGTTCCCTGTAAAATAATAAATTGATTTTTACTCTGAAGCATTAGTTGAAGTTACAGTTGTTGAGTTTGAGATACCCCTTTGTCGAGTTCATTGATAAAAGTCAGAGAAAAGTTTTTCTGGTGGAATTTTTACCCGCCCTTCAAAATCCCCTTTAGTTTTACATGAAGCCTGTTGAAATCTGCATCAGAAATTTGCAGTCATCAAAAAAACTGCCTGTTGTTTTAGCTCAAACATTTAGCTTATGTTCTATGGGCAATATCACCTTTGTGAATCATCATTATTCATTGACCCTTTTGGTTTTTTGTTCTGGCATGATCACAGACTTGCTGTGAAATCGCCAAAAGCGTAAAAAATAAGACAAACCAAGAACTTCTAACTCATCACTTGGTGTATATTGCTGACAAATGAGTCAATTCTGAATGATTCCTGATGTATTTAATTTGATTGTTTGCAAAAGTATGTTTATTGGTTATCAGATGCAGTGGAGTAACACCTTTTTGGGTGTGCTTAGAAAAGTTACCGATTCACAGAGACAATTTTCTTACGAATGAATATATATTTACTGCCAGAGACGACTCTTCAATCCTCAACATTACCAATGTTCACGAACTAATGAACTGGTTTGAAGGAAGTGATCAGTTAGAAAAAGGGTGAGTTTTCAGTTTTTGTGGTCTTATGGGAAAACTAGTCTCATTGCTCTTGTGGCTTGTCCTAAACAAAGCATAGTGGAATATTTTGCTGCTTGGTAATTGTGGAAGCATGTGACTGCCTTAAAGATAGTGAAGTACTTCCCCAGTCCTTTAAACATGGTACGGGGCCAGTGATACAACTTTGCAGTGCCAATCACTATGTTACCATAGTGCGAATTCGTTTGGGTTGAACTCATAAATTGTCCATTGGGGTCATGGGAATTGTGACTCGTACGAGTCGTCCGGAATTTTTCACGTTGGCTCCATGCAGTCATCAAACCAAATTTATTTGGGTTGATCATTCATTAAGATCGTGCGAATCGTTTGTGTTGCTGAATTCAAATTAGTTTGAGCTGCTCTTTTGAGAAAGAGGCATTAAACTGGCAATTTGATTGTAAATCAGAATTTGAGTATATTCCAACTGCAGTTTTTACATTCATATAATAATAATCCTCTGCAAGTTTAACAACAGCTTAGTTATAAATTATTTACTATTTATTCAAGAAACTGCATCATAGCTCTGTTTGATAAGGGACCAAACTAAATTATTATTATTCTTATACTTGCCAAAAAAATTATTTTTCAGTGTTTAGAATAATTTTTTTATTCAATATCAACACTTATTTATCATTTATTATAGCTATCGTCGTGTTTATAAAAGAAAACCAACAATTTTTAATAATTATAGCTGACTATTTATATATAATTATTAAAAATTGTTGCTTTTATTACTATTTATTTACTTACTACTATACTACTATACTACTACTATTTATGCTTTGAAAATTCAACAAATCGGACTCGTAATTATACTTAGTAATACGAGCGCCGTTGTTTATTATCTCACAACGATCAAGAAACTATTACGCTTGCTACTCATTGTAAAGGAAGGACAACTCCTGCATATGATTCAATTCAAATTATAATATGCTAACCAAATTGAACAAACGCCCAATCCGAAATTGAATTAACATGACAGTTAATTAAAAAAATAAGGAAGTCTCAATGGTTTCTGAGGACATCAGGACCAATAGATGCCATCCCAGCAACCAGTTATTGTAGTTATTGATTGGGGATCTGCTTCCTTAGAACATTGTGAAGAATTAAAAAAGTCACTTAGAAAACATACACTATGTGCAGTTTGTCTAAGCTGCGGGATCGGTGTTTTCCAATTTATCCTGCATTAAAATATTGCTAGTTTGTCACTGCCGCACCACTGCAGTATGAAGTAGGAGAGGAGCAGAATGTTTGAGATTGGTGGTTTTCTCTAAACTAGACCAAAACTTGTTACAATAATCATCAATTGGTGACGTTCTCAATAATAACTACAAACTAATAATGAGCTGACTTACTTTTGATTCTTCACTGCAAATTTTAAAAAAATTGTCAAATTTGCGTGTCATTTACACAGGCCACTGGAAAAAATTTCTAGGTGGTGACTTGACCCAAAAAAATACTGAGCAAAAAGTGGTGTTAAATGGAAAGTAATTGTTACTGAGAAAGCCCTCACAATGAAGAAACTGAACCCAACAAATGCGATCTTTCAATTTTTGATGGGCTGCTGGTAGATGGAAACATGATCACACTTTTTGGGAAATAAGTATCAATCTACAAGTGGGGTGTGGGGGGTGCTAAAACAGTAGTAGTAATATATTAGCAGATCTCTGACAAAAAAGGCTTGCGTTATACCCCAAGATTTTTTTGGATATTTAAAGTGTTCTGATTGTTTCACAGACCTCTCAAAAAGGTATTTGTAAGTTTTTAGATGGTTTTTGTAAGTATAATATGTTTATACATAGGAAAACAGATCTGCTATCATTGTACATTGTCCTTTTTTATGGGATTATTTTTACAGTCTGTTTCAGTAAATTATTTATATAGGTATGTTTGTGTGTTTGGTAACGTAAATGATAGTTGAACTTTTCACACAGTTGTAAGATATTTACTGGCGTGTTATTTGCTTATGCTGGAGGATTCCCTCACAATATTAATCATTGTTGACATTGACCCTTTGTTTGCTTATTCTCGTTTATGTAGTGGGTTAGGTATTATATTTGCTTGATTTCAACGGTTATAGTGAGCGTAATACAGTAGATATGAATCTTGATTTGGTATTAAGTTTAGCATCATGTTTGTTTGATTAATGAAAATGATGTGCGTAATAAATCTATGTAATAATAATGTGAGAAGCGAGTTTTATAAAGTATAACAAAAAAATCTAAAAACATATATAGTGGATAGCACTGGCATCATGTACTATAAAAAAGTTTAGTATGAAGTCCATAAACCTTTCTAACTTTGAAAATATTTAACATTACTGCAAGAAATATCGTCACATTCAAGATGAATGATGGTGAGAAGTATTTCCCATTTTCCAGTTTACAATTTTCCAACACAGAAAGAGTCATTCCAGAAATTTTTTTCCAAATCGTCATAAGTAAAAACTCTATAAAAATAAGGAGGTGTTGCAATTGCGATCAAATGGTTTTTGCATACGGTAAATCGTTTTCACATATTCGAACATTACTTGTTTCCATAGTAGTGCTAGTTTTTGTTAGAGTAGAGTTTGTAGTCAGAAGAAGTGTGTTGGTTGTCAGAGCTGTAATGGCTAGCTTAGTTGTTGTTGTCATTTGATGTGTTGGTTGTCGGAGCAGTAATGGCTAGCTCGGTTTTTGTTGCTGTTGTTGTTTTTGTCGGAGAAATTGTTGTGGTCGTTGTTGTTGTTCTCTGCATTGTAGCTCTTGATTGTTCCAAATATAAATGTACATATGCCAAAGTTGAATCAGTTTTGCAAACAAATTGGTATACGTTCATCCTGTCGGTTCTGGCATGGCTTGGTGATCGTCTATTAGGTTCCATATAGAGCATGCACCAGGTGTTAGAATATTGCGTTTTGGTATGTTGATTTATATATGGGTTTGTATGATGTTTTAGTTTAGGGGAAGAGTATAATACAACACTGAAGCTTTGCATTATGTTTCTTTGATTAAAATAGTAACAGTTATAGTGAATGTAATAAAGTATATACTGTTAGTGTAGGAAGTTGATGCGATGAAGTATAGTGTAATAGGCTAAAAAAGAGTAGTATGAAAACTATACAAACTTTAATTTGTAAAATATTTAATGATATTGCAATACGTATCGTCACATTCAGGATGAATGATGATGATGGGATTTTTTCCATTTTTTAGTTCAGTATCTCCTGATACAGACAAAGCCAATCTTGAAAAATCTTCCAAACCGTTATTACTAAAATTTCTACAAGCAGAAGGCAGTGGAGACGTTAGTGCTGCCGAGTTGTTTTTACAGACACAATCATTGGTTAAGAGTGCAGTTGGTAGAGTCGTTGTTGTCGTCAATGGAGTTGTTTTCGTCATTAGAGTTGTTGTTGGCGTCGTTGGAGTGGTTGTTGCCATTGTTGCAGTTGTTGTCGTCATTGTTGGAGTTGTTGTCGTCATCGGTGAATTTTTCGTTGTTGTCCGAATAGTTGTTGCTCTCCTAGTTGTAGTTAGTGATCCTTCCGAGTACAATCGGATATAAGTTGAAGATTCATCGTTTTTGCAAACAAATTGCTATTGACGCCAATCATCATGCCGGTTGCAACTTGTTTGATGGTGAAGAGAATAGTAGGAACGTGTGAGTCTATACATACGATATTTTTAAGTTTGACCTAAAACACGACTCACTAATCAAGTTTCTTGGATGGTATGAGTTCTTTGTTGACAGCCCAAAGCCCGATGAGATAAAATGAATGGATGAGTCTCTGTTGCAGGACAATATCTGAAAAGGATAGTGAACAATAGAAGATAGTTCCGGAATGTCATTTTTTTGAAAGAGTTTTTTTTTACTCGATTTCACGCTTTCATCATCTACAGTTAATTGACTTAAACATCAGTTTCGTTTGGTTAATATGTTACAATTGAAACTCGGTATACAGAATATTGGGATCGCATATATCTTTGTTTTCTCTTTGACACTTGATGCTGATGATAATCTTGTTTTGAACAGTCTTTAGATTTTCAAAACTTGAAAATGACAAGTTCACGCCATTGACACCATCGACATCAGCGATGATAGTAGTTGGTTCGATCTTGATTGAGCTATTGCATCTTGTGCATGCCAAGTCGAAGCTCTCAAATTCTTCTGTTAATGGGCAGATATGTCACGAGACTTTGTAGTCAAATATGGACAATTCTCCACTACAAAATAGTTTTGCATTTTGGGTAAAACCTTCTGTGTCATTTTAAACTACCATAACACATTCCTTTTCATTGGGATTGTAGTTTGTTGGAGTATTACTAGATGTTTCATTTGTACAGAATTGGATCTGGCAAATCTAAAAGGCGTTTCAAGAAATGAAAAACCGCAAAACAAAAAGTCCAAGGGGTAGAGTCTCATGCAGTTATCGTCATCAGCATCTATATATTTTTTATTCCTTTCGAAAGGTGATAAGAATAAGACAACATCTCTTTCCATAACTCCATCAATACATTCCTCAATGTTGTCGGCGTAAAAGTTTCCACTAGAGTTGCAAAATGAAACCATCGATAGCAAGATGGTTGTACAACTCAGCTCCAAAATGTTTTTGCATTGACAACTAAATGCTTTCATTTGTTGACAAACTTGCCATTTATACGAAAACAACTATTGACATAGTCATCACACTCAGCTAATTTTGAAGATGCGAGACAATCCCATCAAAGTGACTGCCAAAATAAAAGTATGGTTCAAGAAGTGTCTGAGTCAAAAGAATATGTGAAGTTTTCCGCTGAAATGAGGATAAACCTTTTAAAATCGAAATATCCACCAAATCACTGAGCTCAGCATCTTTCAAACATCATTTCAAATCAATCAGCTTGATCATTCCCTTGAGATTCTCAAAATCTATCATCTTGTCTTCTGGACAACAGACTTTTGGATCAAAGTTCCTAGAGCAGTTTAAACATTCAAGAGGATTCACTCTTGAACTAAAATTACCACGTAAAAATCTGCTTTGTATCAATTTACGAGCTAGATTGAGTCCTAACCGGAAATAAGATACTTATTTGGTAATGTGTTGAACAAAAAGAGGATCCAAGTGCTCCGAAGAAATGTGCTCAGAGTGGTTCTTTATGAAGTTAGGAACAAAATCAGCCAATGTAGCAATCGACTTGAACCCTCGAGTTTTTCTGCTCATGTTTCTTGTGCAGCTCAGTGATGAATGAAGCCGGTTTTTTGTATCGCTTCTTTTATGAATCTCTGTATACGGTTGTTGAATTATCAACATTCATCCTTCAATTTAAGTTGTCATCATCAAGACTGTATGCATATGGATAACCTTCTGCTATTGCTAGTAACCTATCTTTCAAATGCTAGTAAGACAGTTTGCTTTGAGTTGTAGGTAGTAGGTAGAGATTTAATTGTGCATGTAAATTTTTTAGCATAAAGGGAGACTTTAAATCAACAGAGGAAAGGTTCAAAAAATTGTTTATCCATTCATCATGCACCAACTATTTCATTTTGAGGTTTTTTTTAAAACTCTTCTTTATCAATCCAATTGAAAGCATCTGTCAGTTCTTGTTCGGTAGGTGCAGTACTTTTTACAAAATTTGACGTAACTGTCGCAAGTGCTACATTATCGTTCACTCTGCAAACAGTGACAGTTTTTTAGTGATGGATTTGCTGCTTGCTTGTAAAAACTTTGTCATAGTACACAGTATACGCATTCTTCCGTAAAATAAAAGCTCAGCTTGTCATCAGAAACATCAGCCAAAAAGGTCTTGCCTTCTATAGCATTGGAAGCTTCTTGGTAAGCAAAGTCTTCAACACGCAACACGTTTGTTGCTAATCCGTTGAGTTACAAAACGTGAATGATGCGTTATCGAACAAAATTATCTATTTAATCTATGAAATTTTCAATTATTCGTCATTTTCTTCTTTTGAGGTTCAATGTGATTAATATTGCGCTAACTCATGTTTATCTTCATAAGTCCTTTAATCTTGACTCGACAATCATGGATTGAACCGTGTTTGAGTTCTGATGAGCCTTCGGCAAGTTTTATTTCCTTGCATTCACTGCAGTAAATGAGATGTAAACATGCAAGAGAGATATGATTAGCATGTACCTCGTTTCATGCGACTCAGACACCCATTGAGCAAATATGGTTTGCTCCGGCTGATCTTCATATTTCTTCATCACTTTCGCTGTTTTAGCATCTAATAAAACTTTTCCACCATAAACTCCTGATTTACTCTCATCCAAAACATAAGTTTCATCATCATTCTTCAATTTTGTTTCCTGATTCGCATCGGAAGTAGGCATATTTTCCAAAGCGTGTAAAGGTTCGATCATAAATCTTATTCACTCAAAAGGCTTTCCATTCAGCACAAAGACTTTTTTTATATATCTTTGACTTGAACATTCTGGACAGAATGAAAGTCACCAACAAACAAGACAAGTTCCAGGCTCCCAAATTCAATGGAGAAGGATATGTACAATACTTCTTACAAAGATTTCAAGAAGTAGCCGGAGAAAATAGATGGCCAGAGGAAGAAGGGACGATACACCTTAGGCAAGCATTGACAGGAAAGGTGGAACAGCGTGGGTGTGGTCTAACTCAACAAGCAATACTGCATGCACTACAAGCAAGTTTTGGACTCACTAGGACAGAGGCACAGAATAAATTGATGCACTACAGAAGGCCACCTAGAGACACCTTGAGGGAACCCGCCCTTACTGTGGAACAGCTGATCGAGGAAGCCTATCAGGACATTCTTCAGAGGAATAGGACAGAACTAACTTTGCAGACATTCCAAATTACTCTGGGTTACACCTACCTACAGTAGCATTTTTCTGCCATCTGACCCACCACATTGGAAGAAGCATTCTAAGCTGGCGATGAATTTCTCCAGAATCAACACCAACCTTCGGCGCATGCAAATGTCCGGGTGGCACATGAGGACCAGTTGGAAGAAATGCCCTCAGAATACACACCACAGATCACTTGCAAAGAAATGGAGGACTCCATTGGGAAGCTTATGGCTACGCTTGCCGAGCTGAGTAAAGACGTGGCCGAACTAAAAAGCAAGCCCATGGACCCACCACCCGAACGGTGTTGGGGATGCCAGCAGACAGGGCACCTCCGAAAAGAATTCAGGACGGCCTCCTGGACAAGCAACCAGGGAAACGGGTACGGCCCACAGCAGTAGGGCTGCTTACTAGCTGCAACAGGGCACGCGATCCCAACACAGGCAACCAATCAATCAGGTAACGCCACTAAGGGAACCCTCCACTTCAACCACCCACAGCCCTCCTGCAGACGCCTCCCATCTGGATTTCCCTACAGAATAGATACACTCCATAAACACTATAGCTTAATAACATCGCCAGCCCACTCTTATAATACCCGACACTCTTAATATTCGTTGCCGTACCCAGTCTCCTCTTCTGCCTGTTGCCAAAAGCAGGTCACCTACCAATCAGCTGATGTATGGAACTCGCTGCACGTGGGGCTGCGGGTGATGGCCTCAACATCAAGATTCAAAGCGGCCTTAAGGCAACGCCAGTAGTAATATATGAGCAGATCTCCCTACCAAGTGTTTTTTTGTGGATTTGATCTTGGAGTTTAGACAATGGGTTACGGCGTTGGATGAAGTCGCCGAGTTTATATTGTATTTTACTTGAGGGGTATTTGAGTGGCATTTGAATGGCATTTTAGTGGCATTTGAGTTTTGATTATTTTTTTACTTAATTTGAACTTATAAATTTTGAATGTATGGTATTCAAGTTTGATAATCTTGTACATAATTATATACATAACTTTAACTCATAGAGCATCTAGATTTTGAATGTATGGCATTTAAGTTTTGATATTTTTTTGTAATTCGACTCATTATATCTACATTGAATAAATACAGTAATTAAAAATGAAACAATATGTGAATATATACATTTATTGTGCAATAAGTAGGGAAAATTTCATATAATATAGCTAGAGTCAGTAAATATTAAATAATATCAAACACTACAACTTGTAATGACAATCAATGCATAAGATTTTACTAAAAACTATCTTGAAAACCTTCAAAACATGATCCCAAATGGAAAAAAAATGGATAAAGTTAGATATTCATCTATTTGTTTACATCTACAAAAAAGAGGTATTTGGTGAAATATTTTTTCGATTTATTCAATTTTCATTAATTTTTTACAAAAACAAATCATCCTCTAAATGGTTAAATTTCATCTAATTGTACAAATTTACAAAAAAAAACAGGGTATTTGGTAAAATATTCTTTCATTTCATTAAATGTTCATCATTTTTTTGCAAAAAAGAAATCACCCTTTAAATGGTTAAATTTTATCTGTTTGTATATCTTTACAAAAAAACAGGGTATTTGGTAAAATATTTCCTTTATTCTATTCAATTTTCATTAACTTTTTCAATAATTGCTTAAATATACATTATTATTTTCTTATTATTAGGTGAGCAACCTATCATACAAAATTAGTTTCTTGAGTGAGGGTTTTATCCTGCATTTTCATTTCGAATTTTTTTCAAAAATTTACCATTTTTTTCAAAAACAATCATTTATATATACAATTTCCATTATTTTTTAAACAGAACAGTTCCTATCTCTGAGAGGTTGGAGATATTGGGGTAGAAAACTTAGACATGATGATGAGAAGGCTATGGATTTTCCCGTTTAAGAACAAACCATTTTCGATGGCAATTTCAATTCGGAAAACTAAAACAATGTAATTTGTTTTTCAAAATGCAATCATCAGAAAGCTTTTGTCATGATGAGGAGGAGGCTATGGATTTACCCATTCAAGAACAAACCATTTTCGATGGCGACTTCAATTCTAAAAACGAATTAGAACTGAAGTATGTGGTACTACGTAATCATTTTTTTAAACAAGAACAATCCATTTTTGATAGCAACTTTAATTCTAAAAACTAAATCAATGTAACTTTTTTATTCTTTGTCTCCCATGAAATTGTTCAAAACGAATTAGAACTGAAGTATGTGGTATTACATGATAATTTTTTTAAAAAACACATCAAAATCGACAAATTACTCCTCTAGATAGTTCAAGTTTACAATATTTGAGAATTAATCACAATAGAAACATTAAGCCTACTTGATAAACAAGAATTTGACTGTTAAATTTAACTAATTGATTCAATGGTATTATTTGGATCTTTTGAAAATAAACATTTCAATGAAAACATCATATTTAGTCTTTGACACACTTGAAACCATTTTCCAGTAAATTTTACCAACAATATTTCAGAAATTTTTACTAGATATTTACAAAAAAAATGAGGTATTTTGGTAAAATATTCTTTTATTACATTCATTTTTAATTTTTTATGTTTTAAAAACAGGGTTTTATTACAAAGTTTTTTGATTTTCAACTTTTTAAAAAAAATAATCATTATAATATATAGTTTTCGATATTTTTTTAAAAAAAATAAATATATATAGAGATTTTCACTTTATATTCTTTTATTCCATTCAATTTTCAATAATTTTTTGAGTGAGGATTTTATCCTACGCCTTCCTTTTAAATTTTTTTATTTTTTCAAAAAATAATCATTGAAATATATAGTTTTCGATATTATTTTAAAAACAATGTATATATATATATAGAGTTTTTCACTTTATATTTACAAAACTTTGGTATTTGGGAAAATATTTTTTTATTTCATTCAATTTTTAATAATTTTTTGAGTGAGAATTTTATCCTACACAATCCTTTTAAATTTTTTATGTTATGTTTCAAAACAGAGCTTTATTACATTTTTTTGAACTTTTTAAAAAATAATCATTGAAATATATAGTTTTCGATATTTTTTGATTTTTTTGTACTTTTTAACTTTTTTAAAAACTGTCAAAAAATCACCAAATTACCTCTCTAGATGAATAAAATTTACAAGTAAATAATTGTAATAGAAAATACCATATCTAGTTTTTACATTCATAAAACTGTTTTATAGTAAATTTTCTGTAATACAAACTACTATAGCTTACGATATCAATGGTTACAAAGCGCTTTTCTTGAACAATATCCTCCTCGATATTCTTCTGGTATATTATTAGACCTAGGGAGGAACTCTTCTATTCCGTATTCTCTGTGATCCAATAATTGACTAAAATACAAAAGTTATTCATTATATAAATAAATTTTACCGAATTTAAATTTTACTCTTAGCTACATTAGATAGTTTACATTATATATAACAGGAAAATAACTCACTGTGTTACATCATTCAGCTCAATAGTTTTTAGGGAAAGTTCTTTACTCTGTTTTCTTTTTACGATATAATGGACTAAACTAAAAAATGATGTATTAGTATAGTATGATTAAAATTAATGTAAAATAAATATAAACTTTTGTTATTTTTTCAACTTCTATGTAAAAGAAATACACTGATTACACACGAAAAAGTCCTTTTTTTCATTTGGATTCGGAATGTATAAATATAAATATATATATATAATTTTAAAAATGTTTTACAACAAACACTCATGAATAAGCCATTTATGTGATAAAATGTGTTATTTACGTGAAAAATTAGGCATTTTTGTAAAATAATTATAACCTTTTGTGATTTTTTAAAATTTTATGTAAAAAAATACACTGATTGCGCAAAAAAGTCCTTTTTTTAATCCGAAATAGATATAATTTAAACATGTTTTACAAAAAATGTTTATGAATTGATCATTTATGTGAAAAACTAAACATTTTTGTAAAATAATTATAACCTTTTGTTATTTTTTAAACTTTTATGTAAAAAAAATACACTGATTGCACAAAAAAGTCCTTTTTTTAATCCGAAATAGATATAATTTAAACATGTTTTACAAAAAATGTTTATGAATTGATCATTTATGTGAAAAACTAAACATTTTTGTAAAATAATTATAACCTTTTGTTATTTTTTAAACTTTTATGTAAAAAAAATACACTGATTGCACAAAAAAATCCTTTTTTTAATCCGAAATAGATATAATTTAAAAATGTTTTACAAGAAATGTTTATGAATTGATCATTTATGTGAAAAACTAAACATTTTTGCAAAATAATTATAACCTTTTGTTATTTTTTAAACTTTTATGTAAAAAAATACACTGATTACACAAAAAAGTCCTTTTTTTAATCTGAAATATATATAATTTAAAAATGTTTTACAAAAAAAGGTTATGAGTTGATCATTTATGTGAAAAATTGAACATTTTTGTAAAATAATTATCACCTTTTGTTATTTTTCCAACTTTTATGTAAAAAAATACACTGATGACACAACGAAATCCTTTTTTAATTCGAAATATATATATATATAACTTAAAAATGTTTTACAAAAATGTTCACAAATTTATCATTTTAAGGGGTTTTTCATTGTAAGAATCCACAAAATTTTCACAAATCAACTTTTTAAAATTATGGTAAAAATTAATAAAACTTACCTATAGTGATATGAATCCCTTGAGTTATAGATTAGCTTCTCGAGAGTTTGTTCTCCACAGTTTTCTTTTTCAGCATCATCGAAGTGGTTGAGAAAATCCTCAGATTTTGGATTATCAGCCAGTTCCGAGGCTTGGATGAAGGCTTGATGAGCTGCGAGTACACTGATGTTGTAGAAGATTGAATTGTCTGCGTTTCGACTCAGACCCTTGAACAAAATCACTCCAAATCTCTCCGATGTCACAGCAGAAGCTATTTGATGAGGAATGCGCATATCTCCGATCAGTAATTCTTCATCTACAACACTTCTGTATTGAACTAGAAGAGTCTCTTCATTTCCATTCCATCGCCTGTCAGATTTTGCTATAACTTCAGGGTTTTGGAAACATATGACACTATCTGTTGGGAAATCCTGAAGATTAGCTACCTCGAAATAAGCATTGATTTGTCGCATACTTTTTTCTGGTAATACATCAAACGCATTCTTACACCTCAAAGTAGTTCCTGTTTCTGTAGCAGCACGAAAAATTGCTTTTCCAGTCTTTTCAACACCCATGTAGATCAAAACCAGTGGTCTTATTTGCGAAGCTTCATTGACAAGTAATCCTGCTGCTAATGGAATAGTGCTCTTCACTCTAACTACCTTTCCATCCTTTTTATAGTTGTAGATGATGGTACAGTTCGTTTCATCAAGGAGCTCAAAGGTTAACACCTGCATAACTGTAGGTATTGGTAAATCTTCAACTTTGACTATGTTTTCAATGTTTCTTCTGGAAGCTGGAGATAGAGTACTTAACAGAGAGGCGCTTTTGATGATGAGAGTTGCCAGAGTATTCAGACTGGCGCTTTGAAAGGGAATCATAGTGCGTTGAAGAAGTACATTGTCATCAATCACCTTATCTTGTGAAGGTTTTGGTTCTTTATTCTTCAGTTGTTTTGTATTGACTTGTGTCGACATTCTAAAAGATAAAGTAAAAATCCATGTTATGATTTCTTTTTCAAACCAATTTGAAGATATATATACATATATATATATTTACTCAATATCATACCACTGTTAGTATCTAAATCGATAAAAATTAAATTTATACTCAATCAAGTTGACTTACCTCCAAACAGAAAAGTCCTTCTAGCAGTTGTAGTAGATGATGTTGTAGTAGATCTTGCTCCTTCAGTTGCTAATGTCGAAGTGACTGCTTTCTGTGTAAAAACAGTGCTTCTTATATAGCTGAAACCATGCCATTTATCATAAGGTTAAATTAATGAAACATTGTTTTTACGGAAGAACACCAATGCTTTCGCGGGAATAAATAATTTATTTTCACGCGAATACAAACCAATGCTTTCGCGGGAATAAACATTTTATTTTCACGCGAATGGAAACTGTTGCTTTCGCGGGAATGAATACTTTATTTTCACGCGAATACAAACCAATGCTTTCGCGGGAATAAACATTTTATTTTCACGCGAATGGAAACTGTTGCTTTCGCGGGAATGAATACTTTATTTTCACGCGAATACAAACCAATGCTTTCGCGGGAATAAACATTTAATTTTCACGCGAATGGAAACTGTTGCTTTCGCGGGAATGAATACTTTATTTTCACGCGAATACAAATCAATGCTTTCGCGGGAATAAACATTTAATTTTCACGCGAATGGAAACTGTTGCTTTCGCGGGAATGAATACTTTATTTTCACGCGAATACAAACCAATGCTTTCGCGGGAATAAACATTTTATTTTCACGCAAATGGAAACTGTTGCTTTCGCGGGAATGAATACTTTATTTTCACGCGAATACAAACCAATGCTTTCGCGGGAATAAACATTTAATTTTCACGCGAATGGAAACTGTTGCTTTCGCGGGAATGAATACTTTATTTTCACGCGAATACAAATCAATGCTTTCGCGGGAATAAACATTTAATTTTCACGCGAATGGAAACTGTTGCTTTCGCGGGAATGAATACTTTATTTTCACGCGAATACAAACCAATGCTTTCGCGGGAATAAACATTTTATTTTCACGCGAATGGAAACTGTTGCTTTCGCGGGAATGAATACTTTATTTTCACGCGAATACAAACCAATGCTTTCGCGGGAATAAACATTTAATTTTCACGCGAATGGAAACTGTTGCTTTCGCGGGAATGAATACTTTATTTTCACGCGAATACAAACCAATGCTTTCGCGGGAATAAACATTTAATTTTCACGCGAATGGAAACTGTTGCTTTCGCGGGAATGAATACTTTATTTTCATGCGAATACAAACCAATGCTTTCGCGGGAATAAACATTTAATTTCCACGCGAATGGAAACTGTTGCTTTCGCGGGAATGAATACTTTATTTTCACGCGAATACAGATCAATGCTTTCGCGGGAATAAACATTTAATTTTCACGCGAATGGAAACTGTTGCTTTCGCGGGAATGAATATTTTATTTTCACGCGAATACAAACCAATGCTTTCGCGGGAATAAACATTTAATTTTCACGCGGATGGAAACTGTTGTTTTCGCGGGAATGAATACTTTATTTTCACGTGAATACAAATCAATGCTTTCGCGGGAATAAACATTTAATTTTCACGCGAATGGAAACTGTTGCTTTCGCGGGAATGAATACTTTATTTTCACGCGAATATAAACCAATGCTTTCGCGGGAATAAATAATTTATTTTCACGCGAATGGAACCCGTTGCTTTCGCGGGAATAAACAATTTATTTTCACGCGAATACAAACCAATGCTTTCGCGGGAATAAACATTTAATTTTCACGCAAATGGAAACTGTTGCTTTCGCGGGAATGAATACTTTATTTTCACGCGAATACAAATCAATGCTTTCGCGGGAATAAACATTTAATTTTCACGCGAATGGAAACTGTTGCTTTCGCGGGAATGAATACTTTATTTTCACGCGAATATAAACCAATGCTTTCGCGGGAATAAATACTTTATTTTCACGCGAATGGAACCCGTTGCTTTCGCGGGAATAAACAATTTATTTTCACGCGAATACAAACCAATGCTTTCGCGGGAATAAAAGATTTATTTTCACACATTCACCTATATAAGAGACAACGGTTTCAGACAGAAAGCATCCAGTTCAACAACAGTGAGCAAAGGAGCAACATCTATCTACTACATCTTCCATTGCAACTACTAAGAGTTCTCTCTTCATAAAGGTAAAACTTAAATTCAAATATTTCCGCTAGCTAACGAAGGCTTTATGACATATCTATCTTTAAATTGATTATAAAGAATTGAACCAATTTTTTCTGTTTTTCAGAATGAATACTCAAGACGTAGGAAGTCAACCATTGTATCTAAAGTCGGAATCTCAGCCTGATGAAAAGGTAAGAATTATTCAAAAATACTATCTAACACCTGTTGAAAACCTTTGATTATTTTAGTTATCTAATTATCGCTTGTATTTTAGAACAATACAACAGCAAATCCAATCTACTTAAAGGACTTCCTTCCAGAAATGTATCATAACTATGTGATAAATAATGATGTTGTTGAAGAAAAAGCTGTAGAACGTTTGACATTTCAAGTTATAATATTCTGTATAACTCAGCACATGATGAGTATGGGGATGTGTTGTAAGAAACATGATATATCTACAGAACGTTTTGATGACATTATAAAAAACGGTTTCAAAATCGTTTTGTCAATGGTGGAAGTCGTTAATATTAATAATTTTTAAAGGAAATTGAAAGAAGTGCTTGGAATCAAATAGTTTTCAAACAATTATACAACATGACATGGAACAAAAAAACTTTTTATAAATTCAGAAAGCATATTTATAATTATGTCCAAATAGATAAAGCTCTATCCTCTTCTGTAGGTATTTTAGAACTAATGTTAGAAGCGTTTCATACATATTTATGAAAAATTTTTAGTTCTTTCTTATTATTTTACAATATTTTATTTCTTACCAATTGAGATGTTAAAAGCGGTATGATATTAAGTAAATACATATATATATTTGAATGCATCCTTTGTTGTCTGTCTCCACATCCCAATAGTTTAATAAGCACATTCTCAATCTACCATAACTCTATGTAAGTAAATACATATATATATATATATTTGAATGCATCCTTTGTTGTCTGTCTCCACATCCCAATAGTTTAATAAGCACATTCTCAATCTATCATAACTCTATGGTCTTAACTGCTTTTGACATAAATACATATATATATATATATAGGCCAGTCTAAGTAATAAATACACTCTTAGTCACTCATGCAAATATTACCCTTTTATTTTTAGAATGTTATGGATGCTCTTTCTGAAGAGCTCCTTTGCACAGATCCATATCCAACGGAAAATAAAATGAGAAACAGCAAAACAACTCCTAAGAGAAAGAAAACTGCTCCAAAAAAGCAAATAGTAAGGAAACGAAAAAAAATAGTGAAAAAACAAACTACTTCCGTTGATAAGCAAACAATGAAGAGTGCAGCTATAGCTCATTTAACAGTTGAATGTCTCAACGAAAGGAGAGCTAGGGAATTAGAAAAGTCTAAAGGTTCTCAAGTGATTGACTCACCAAAAGTTCCGATTTGCAAAACATTTGAAGATCTTCCTATCCCAAGCATTATGCGAGTGACTGGCGTGATACATCCATCAAGTAAGGAGAAGTGTAGATATTCTCAAGTACGCTACCATGACCCTTCAGATATAAATGAACTCGAACCCAAAATACTTTTCTGTCCAGTTGAAATAGCTAAAAACTTCAACTGTGATAATTACCCCCCTCCGTTTAACGTTGTATATTTTGGTAGAAAGGGGAAACCAAAAAATAAAAGTGTTCTTTGGTATGATGTCAGACGTGTTACCAGACATTCTCTAAGCAATAAGAAAGCTGAAGAGGAATCACTATATTTGAGTACATTGACTAAAGGTCAGCTCAAACGTTTCTTGAACATCAAGACCCTCAATAGTTTTCAACCCGGTGCTATTTTTCCTTACCAAGATGTTGTTGAGAGATTCGTTCCTCATCGATTTAAAGGAGGGCAGTCAAATGTAATTTGTATCCGTTATACCATTGAACAATGTGGAGAAACGCTGTTGAAGACGCTTGCCATACCAGACAAATATGCTTCAGAAGCTAATCAATATACTCGAGGTGTGATGATCTACAAAGGAAAAACATCCCACGGAAAATTTAAGACAGAATACGATCTTTCATTTCACTCTCCATACAGTCTCAATCAAATGTATTGGATACAATATTGTGATCAAGCAAAGCACAACAAAGCAATATTAGAAATTGATGATGATGAACTTGAAGATTTTCTACGTGAAGATTTTGATGATTTTGAGACAGGATATGTTGCTGAAAAAAAGGATGAAATACATGATAAAACTCGGTGAGAGTTTTTCTTTAATCATTGTAAATAATACTTCAACTCAATTTAAATGTAGTTGTAGTTATTTTTACCTCAAATAATTTTTTGTTTTAGCAATGGATAGTCTCTAATCCAAAAAAGACAAGTTGGACAATGTGACTTGGTGAGCTATTTCCCTTTTCTATATAATGTAAACTATCCAATGTAACTAAAGCTATAATTCAAATTCATGTAATTATTTTAAATTTTTGTTTAATCATTCTATACTAATACATAACTTTTTATTTTAGTTCATTACGAATTCAAAAGCACATAAAACAGAAGTCTCCCTTCTTAACATAAAACAGAAGTCTCCCTTCTTAAGATATAACATCACTACATCAAAGACATCATTGTAAAAAAAGACTATGTATTAATTGTTATTACTTAGTATTTACTGACTCTAGCTATATTATATAGAGAGATTTTCCCTACTTATTACACAATAAACGTATATATTCACATATTGTTTCATTTTTAATCACTGTATTTATTCAATGTAGATATATCTCCTCTCTCTCCTCTCTCTCAAGATATCATATGACTTGGAATTACAGAAAATTATCAAACCTTAAATGCCATACATTCAAAATCTAGATACCCTATGAGTTATAGTTATGTATATAGTTATGTAAAAAATTATCGTAACCTAAATGCCATACATTCAAAATTTAGATGCCATATAAGTTCAAGTTAAGTAAAAAATAATCAAAACTCAAATGCCACTTAAATGCCACTCAAATGCCACTCAAATAGCCCTCAAATAAAATACAATATAAACTCGGCGAAGTCATCCAACGCCATAACCCATTGTATCACCCCAAGATCTAATCCACAAAAAAACACTTGGTAGGGAGATCTGCTCATATATTACTACTAACGCCTGCTTGATTCCATGTGGTGGCTTTTTGCTTCTGTATATTGTTTTCTAGCTGTTAACTGGGTCCAGTGCCTAGATTAGCTATGCTACTGCACACATGGACCCTCATCACTGCTCAACTTTTGTTCTCACTGTTTTTGCAACCATTAATGATGAACATAAAGCAAACAAACAAACTCCACTAGCGGAACAAGTCGAAGAAGAAGCTGACGAGGAAGAAGCAGACAAGGAGAAGAGAACCCCCCCAATAAGAGTCAAGGGAAAGTGGCGACAGGATAAATCCAGTCAGACCACTCCACAATCAACAGACATGGAAGCTGAACGCAAGCCTCTGATGGTTCACCTGAACCAAATTGAACACCCAGATAAGTACACCTACTACCTCCCTGGATGGGTAGAGAGACGGGTGGTGTCGTATTTAATAGACACGGGTTGCAATACAAACTTGTTATCAAAACGAGTGTTTGACCAGTTGTCTACTACTATAAAAGGGAACTTACAAGACTACAATTTGCATGGTTTGATGGCGGACGGCACTTGGCTGCCCTTCTATGGACTCATAATCTTATCTGGACGTATTCGCCAAGTCAAATATAAGGAGACTTTTGCAGTCAGCCAAGTGAACGTGGGCCTAATCTTAGGCATGCCCTTCCTCGCCACCCACAACTGCCAGACTGGGTTTGCAGACACATTCTGAAGATACAGCAACAGGAGCTGATCTGTGCAGACAGACACCGGAGAAGCCTAATCTCGAAGGATCAACTGCGCCAGGACACGCGCATACAACCTCAGGCGGAAGCCACCGTCTTCTGTCACCTGACTAATAAGGATCCCTGTCGCCAAGGGATAATAGAGAGCATTGCGGGCAGACTAATTCTCACTGCAAGCATCAATGCACCAGATAGCCAAGGAAGAGTGTTGGTATACTGCAGTAACCCCTCGCAACATATCCTATACATACCAGAAGGCGAGATAATAGGAGCATATACTCGCATAGGACCTAAGGAAGTTCAACCCTTCCCCTCAGAGGCACCACAATCCGTACCAATACACGGAGACCTCCCAAGCCACCTACAGTCACTTTTTCAACAAGCACGCCAAGTGTGCAAGAGCAAAAGAGAGGAGAGACGATTAAGGGAACTGCTGTTAGAGTACCAGGAAGTATTCAGCCGGCACGACGGTGACATCAGACGGAAACACCTAGCCAAACATTCTATCCCCACCGAGCCTGAAACCCAGCCAATCTGCTGTCCACCCCATCAATTGCGTCCAGAAAAGGAGACGGAAGCAGGGCACCAAGTAAAAGAACTGTTGGGGATGGACCTAATAGAGCCCGCAGATGGAGCTTGGAGCTCACCAGTAGTTCCGGTAAGGAAGAAAGATGAATCCTGGAGATTTTGCGTCGATTACCGGAAGCTGAGAGACCAGTTAGACCAGAACCTAGCCAGCCTGTTACCACAACCAACGAGGGTGAGCTTGCTACTGAGTTATTAACTAAATGGATTTTTCAGCATAGAACTTGGCAGGATCCACTAGCTTTGCATAGTGGCAGCCATTCACCAGGTTCCCCTGCAGCCCTAGTACAAAGGGCAGTTACCACATAAGAATGGTAAACATGATAAAAGGCTTCCTGTAAAGCCAGCTGCCGCTCACTGCATTTCTGTAGACTGCGTTCTTTGTGAAACTTTTGATTTTTTTAAGGGAGACAACTTCATCCCGGCCCAGGGCAGCTGCCTACCGGCCCACAGGCTTCCATTACCAGCCCGGGGTAACGTCATACCATCCCGGGGTCATCAATCAGCTCGGAAAGAGTTTGACAGCAGTCGTAAAAGGAATCAACATCCTTTACGCAACGTTCAAGGGCTTATTGTTGCCACTCCTCTTTGCAAAGGCCCTACAACCTTTGACCCTCCCCCTGTGGTACCTGACAGTGTCAAGCAGAACACTCCAGTATGGAGTGGTGATCAAACTCCTGAGCAAAAATGCAGGGAAGAGGGAGAACGCCGCGAAGATCGGCAACTCTCTCCTGGCAGTTCTGCGGCATTCAAAGCCATACATAGTGGCGTCAGTAGGTGAGGGACACCTTCAGGAACTCTTGTATCTCCTGAACCACCTAATCATTCCACATTGTTAACAAATAAAAATGTGTGACTGACCGTGATATTGTCATTACAGATTCAACGTCGAGTGTAGTTGTAAAGCCAAAGTTGACCGTTCGTCTGGTAAAGACCCTGGCAACCCCCCCCCCCCTTTCTCTGAGGAGGGTGAAGTAGATGAGACTACAGGAAAGACTCTAACCATAGAAGATGAGCCATGACATCCTGGTCAGCAGAAGGGAAATGCAACTCCACCAGGTGGAGAATGCTCTGGTGGGTTTCGGACGAAACAGAAATAAGACTAACTTCCTTCCTAAGAGCCACAGATGGCAGAACTTGTACAAAGTGTGATTGTGTAGCCAAGAATCCCTGACAGATAAGATTCCACATGGCGCAACATTACATACGGCCCTACTTTTGGTGCACGTACACAAGTGAGACCAGAGACTCTGTATACTGACATCAAGTCAAGTTTGACTCCCCCGGATACTCCATACATCACCAAAAACCTGGAATAATATATACGGTTGACCGACTCAGTTTCAGTCGCTTTTGTCAGTTCATGTGCTGGCAGGTGCCGCCCAAGTTTAAAATGTGTAAATCTTCACAGCTCTCCACCCTATGATGGAGAGGAAAACTTCCCAGAAGAGGAAAGACCGTTCGCCAACTCTACCCCCCTGTGGAACGACCGTTGCTAGCTGACACCCCTCCACACTCGCCCGATGGCTCCATGCTGTATCCCTAAGCGGACTACGCTTCCAGCCAGGACGAGCCACCTGTAACATCCCCAGAGCTACCTACCCGGCCGTCCCCTCCATGCACTGTGCAGCAACCATCCCTACACTTACTACAAGAAAGCGACTGCCTTGCCAGGGCAATAGAACAGCAGGCATTGACATTAGATAGTAGCCTGGATAATCTGAGGCAAATCCTGATACAGCAGCAGTTGCCTGCTGAAGAACGAGAGGAAGCTAGAATTGAAGCTCAATTAGTCACCGCAGAGATAGCCCGACTCACGCAGCAGGCGCAAAACCTGAGGGGAGATTTTTTCTAAGTACATTGACAATCTCTCATTTAGTTACACACTCAACTCAATATGGTCGTATATTATTGTAAATATAAACATATATCTGGTACGGAGTTACCCCCCATGTGTGATTGTTATTTGTTATTAATTAAAGATGTTCTCCACTACTGTCTTTAATAGAGAGAGATATGAGGTGGATTTTGGCAGCACACATGTTTTGTATATACCTATACCCTAAGCCAGAGGTGACTCTGACATTATTAACTAGTCAGACAGGCCTCCTCAAGTGATGTAACCAGTAGCCATTGCTTAGGAGTAGATGATTTGTCACACCGATCCTGCAGCTTACTGACGCTGCAACTACTGGCCCTGCAGCTTTCCTTACTGCCCCTGTAGTGACCTCTACCAACCCTGTAGTGACCTTTACTGACCCTGCAATGGCACACCGGGTTTTCAACAAGATGGCCGATCTAGCCAGAGTTCTAAGAAGATCTGTATCAACTCCTGAGGACGCATCCAGGACCTAGACCCACTTACCATGTACCTGGATTGTAAGGCTAATTAGACCAAGGACGTAATTGTATAGCTTATTCCATAGGCGCCCAATCTTGTTAACATTGTGTGATTCTGTATGTGTTATCATCTGATCGGTTGCATCACTTCCTTTTATGTTTTATTGGTTGCACCAACATGTTGCAATACACTACCTGTGATCAGCCTATAAAAGCTGCTTTTCAAATATACTTTTCCACTTATCACTTGCTGTTTGTGCTTTGGACTTCTCTAGGCGATTGCCTACCTAGAGCTTGATATGTGGATAAATGTATTATATTACATAAAACTACGCTTAGCTTTTCTGAGCCGAGGGCTCACTAGTGGTGAAGTCATTACCGATTTTTCTCTTGCTATCAGCAGGTCCATACCGACCTTGCATTACCTCGAGGGGAGAGGTGTTGCTTTGCTGCTTCACAAGCTAGCGCTGTGAACGGCTGTTGTCAGTGGACGGCAGTAGGATCCCTGCCGACAGGATCCGCTACAGTATGAAGATGTTACAAAGCAAGATCATTATAACCATTACACGACAAGCAAGCAACGGATGACACAACTCACAAGCATTTTACAAGCTGAGGCATGTTTGGAATACATTGCCTGGCCGCATCTATTACTCCAAACAGATACGCTCATGTTTTCTAGATGAAAACTGGATCAGTAGTAATATATGAGCAGATCTCCCTACCAGGTGCTTTTTTGTGGATTAGACCTCGGGGTGAAAACAATGGGTTACGGCGTTGGATGGATTCGCCGAGTTAATATTGTATTTCATTTGAGGGGCATTTGAGTAGCATTTGAGTGGCATTTAAGTGGCATTTGAGTTTTAATTATTTTTTTACTTAATTTGAACTCATATGGTATCTTGAGAGAGAGGGGAGAGGAGAGAGGAGAGATGGGAGATGAGAGAGGAGATAGAGAGAGAGATTTTTTAGTTTTCTATACATTCATGTATATATGGTTAATTATGTACATATTTATGGCTATATTTATATCTACATAGAGAGAGAGGAGATATATCTACATTGAATAAATATATTGATCAAAAATGAAACATAATATGGTTATATACCTGATTACATAATAAGTAGGGAGAATCTTCCTATATAATATAGCTAGAGTCAGTAAATACTAAGTAATACAAAGCACTACCACTTGTAATGATAATCAATGCATTCATACATACATACATATGGTATCTTGAGAGAGAGAAAGAGAGAGAGAGGAGAGAGAGATTTTTTAGTTTTCTATACATTAATGTATATATGGTCAATTATGTACATATTTATGGGTATATTTATATCTACATAGAGAGAGAGGAGAGAGGAGATATATCTAAATTGAATAAATACATTGATTAAAAATGAATCATTGTATGATTATATACATTTATTACATAATAAGTAAGGAAAATCTCCCCATATAATATAGCTAGAGTCAGTAAATACTAAGTAATACAAAGCACTACAACTTGTAATAAATACAAAGTAATAACAGTTAATGCATAGTTTGTTACTTTACAATGATGTCTTTGATGTACTGATGCTATATCTTAGGAAGGAAGACTTCTGTTCTATGTGCTTTTAATTTCGTAATGAACTAAAATAAAAAAGTTATGTATTAGTACAGAATGATTAAGCAAAAATGTAAAATAACTACATGAATTTGAATTATTGTTCTAGTTACATTGGATAGTTCACATTATTAGAAAAGGGAAATAACTCACCAAGTTACATTGTTCAACTTGTTTTTTTCTTGAGCATTATTTTCACCAAGTGCTTTTGATTCTCTTTCATCTATCTAAAACAAAACAAAAAATACTTGTTTTATAAATATGTTGTAAAAAATACACTAATTACACCAAAAAAGTCCTTTTTTCACCTTGAAAATGTATATATTCAGCATTTTGTTGTAAAAAATACACTAATTACACCAAAAAGTCCTTTTTTCACCTGGAAAATGTAGCATATATTCAGCATTTTGTTGTAAAAAACACACTAATTACATCAAAAACGTCCTTTTTTCACCTGGAAAATGTATGTATTCAGCATTTTGTTGTAAAAAAAACACACTAACTAGATCAAAAAAGGCCTCTTTTGACCTGGAAAATGTATATATTCAGCATTTTGTTGTAAAAAATGACATTATTTACACCAAAACAGTCCTTTTTTCACCTGGAATATGTATATATTCAGCATTTTGTTGTAAAAAATACACTAATTTCACCAAAAAAGTCTGTTTTTCACTTGGAAAATGTATAGATTCAGTATTTTGTTTAATTTATGGTAAAAATTAGTAAAACTCACCTATAGTGATATGATTGCCTTGAGTTATAGATTAGCTTCTTGAGCTCTTGTTCTGGACAGTTTTTTTTGGCATCATCGAAGTATAATCCATGCAGTTTGAGTCTTCATTGGTTTGGTATCATCTAAGCAGGAGAGAAAGTAATGTTGTGTAACATTGACTCTTCATTGGTTTGGTATCATCTTGTCTTCAAAATCCATGTAGTTTGAGTTTGAGTCTTCATTGGTTTGGAATCATCTAAGTAGGTGGTAGATCTTGAAAGGAATTCTTGCTGTGTTGGAGAAGTATGCTGTCTTCAAAATCCATGTAGTTTGAGTCTTCATTGGTTTGTTATCATCTAAGTAGGTGGTAGATCTTGAAATGAATTCTTCCTGTGTTGGAGAAGTATGCTGTTTTCAAAATCCATGTAGTTTGAGTCTTCATTGGTTTGGTATCATCCAAGTAGGTGGTATCTTGAAAGGATTTCTTGCTGCGTTGGAGAAGTGTGCTGTCTTCAAAATCCATGTAGTTTGAGTCTTCATTGATTTAGTATCATCTAAGTAGGTGGTAGATCTTGAAATGAATTCTTGCTGTGTTGGAGAAGTATGCTGTCTTCAAAATCCATGTAGTTTGAGTCTTCATTGGCTTGGTATTATCTAAGTAGGTGGTAGATCTTAAAAGGAATTCTTGCTATGTTGGAGAAGTGTGCTGTCTTCAAAATCCATGTAGTTTGAGTCTTCATTGGTTTGTTATCATCTAAGTAGGTGGTAGATCTTGAAATGAATTCTTGCTGTGTTGGAGAAGTATGCTGTCTTCAAAATCCATGTAGTTTGAGTCTTCATTGGTTTGATATCATCTAAGTAGGTGGTAGATCTTGAAAGGAATTATTGCTGTGTTGGAAAAGTATGCTGTCTTCAAAATCCATTAGTTTGAGTCTTCATTGGTTTGGTATCATCTAAGTAGGTGGTAGATCTTAAAAGGAATTCTTGCTGCGTTGGAGAAGTGTGCTGTCTTCAAAATCCATGTAGTTTGAGTCTTCATTGATTTAGTATCATCTAAGTAGGTGGTAGATCTTGAAATGAATTCTTGCTGTGTTGGAGAAGTATGCTGTCTTCAAAATCCATGTAGTTTGAGTCTTCATTGGTTTGGTATTATCTAAGTAGGTGGTAGATCTTAAAAGGAATTCTTGCTATGTTGGAGAAGTGTGCTGTCTTCAAAATCCATGTAGTTTGAGTCTTCATTGGTTTGGCATCATCTAAGTAAGTGGTAGATCTTGAAATGAATTCTTGCTGTGTTGGAGAAGTGTGCTGTCTTCAAAATCCATGTAGTTTGAGTCTTCATTGATGTGGTATCATCTAAGTAGGTGGTAGATCTTGAAATGAACTCTTGCTGTGTTGGAGAAGTATGCTGTCTTCAAAATCCATGTAGTTTGAGTCTTCATTAGTTTGGCATCATCTAAGTAGGAGAGAAAGTCATGTTGTGTTACATCTATCATTGGTGTTCGTAGATCTTGACCAGATGTTTTATAGTCTTTGCTACTGCTGCGTTTTGTCTCAAACAAGAGTCCAAAGTAGGCATTGTGTTTACAGAATACAAAAAAATTGATTGTTACAATTGATTCATTTATTTTCATTGGCTTTATCTACATAAAGTAGCGAAGAAAAAGTTTGTGTGAGTATAAAACTATCTAGTAGAGATAAATTTATAACTAGGTTCAACTAGCATTAAATAATTATTATTATTTTGTTAATAATAAATAATTAGAGTCGGTTACTTTACTAGTGCTTGGAAAAACACACAATTTTGTTAATGTCAAAGTCTGTGATCTTATAAAGAAATAGCTTAGACAGATATTATGAGCATAAATTTATCTAGTAAAGATAAATTACCTAGGAGTGAATTCTAGTTGAGGTTACATATTTTTATTAAGAAATAATTGAAATCGCTTGGACAAACAGACAGATTTGTCAATGACACAGCTTGCATTCTTGAGAGCGAATAGCTTAGACACTGTGCGTATAAAATTATCTAGTAAAGTTAAATATATGTCTAGAGGCGAAGATGGAGGACAACTCCGTATCGCAACTAGTTGAGCTTTATAACTAGTGTTAAATGCTTATTTATTATTCATTTTGAAAATAAGTAATTAGAGCTTTCTACTAGTGTTAAAGAATTATTGATTATCTTTTACCTTATCACCACTTAGAGCCAGATGATTTAATTAACTAAAGAGAAATAATTATTTTACCATTTCTTACCTTGATGCTGGATGGTCTCCTAGTAGCTGTAGTTGTGGTAGATGATGCTTCTCTGCTTGCTGTTGAAGAACTGGATGCTTTCTGTATGAAAACAGTGGCTCTTAAATAGCTAAAGTTGTACTGATTAAACCCTATAAATCAGTATTCTTTCCAATGCTTTCGCGGGAATAAAAACTGTATTTCGTGAATAAAAAACAATGTTTTCGCGGGAATAAAGAATTTATTTTCACGCGAATGTAAACCGTTGCTTTCAAGGGAATATAAATTTCATTTTCATGCGAATACAAACGAATGCTTTCGCGGGAATAAATAATTTATTTTCACGCGAATGGAAACCGTTGCTTTCGCGGGAATAAACATTTTATTCTCACACGAATACAAACCGATGCTTTTGCGGAAATACATAATTTATTTTCACGCGAATAGAAACCGTTGCTTGTCGGGAATGAATAATTTATTTTCACGCGAATGGAAACCGTTGCTTTCGCGGGAATACATAGTTTATTTTCACGCGAATAGAAACTGTTGCTTTCGCAGGAATAAATAATTTATTTTCACGCGACTACAAACCAATGCTTTCGCGGGAATAAATAATTTATTTTCATGCGAATAGAAACCGTTGCTTTCGCAGGAATGAATAATTTATTTTCACGCGAATAGAAACTGTTGCTTTCGCGGGAATACATAGTTTATTTTCACGCGAATAGAAACTGTTGCTTTTGCGGGAATAAATAATTTATTTTCACGCGAATACAAACCAATGCTTTCGCAGGAATAAATAATTTATTTTCACGCGAATAGAAACTGTTGCTTTCGCGGGAATACATAGTTTTATTTCACGCGAATAGAAACTGTTGCTTTCGCGGGAATAAACAATTTATTTTCACGCGAATACAAACCAATGTTTTTGCGGTAATAAATAATTTATTTTCACGCGAATAGAAAATGTTGCTTTCGCGGGAATACATAGTTTATTTTCACGCGAATAGAAACTGTTGCTTTCGCGGGAATAAATAATTTATTTTCACGCGACTACAAACCAATGCTTTCGCGGGAATAAATAATTTATTTTCACGCGAATGGAAACCGTTGCTTTCGCGGCAATAAACATTTTATTCTCACACAAATACAAACCGTTGCTTTTGCGGAAATACATAATTTATTTTCACGCGAATAGAAACCGTTGCTTTTGCGGGAATAAATAATTTATTTTCACTCGAATGGAAACCGTTGCTTTTGCGGGAATACATAGTTTATTTTCACGCGAATAGAAACTGTTGCTTTCGCAGGAATAAATAATTTATTTTCACGCGAATACAAACCAATGCTTTCGCGGGAATAAATAATTTGTTTTCATGCGAAGAGAAACCGTTGCTTTCGCGGGAATGAATAATTTATTTTCACGCGAATAGAAACTGTTGCTTTCGCGGGAATAAATAATTTATTTTCACGCGAATACAAACCAATGCTTTCGCGGGAATAAATAAATTATTTTCACGCGAATAGAAACTGTTGCTTTCGCAGGAATACATAGTTTTATTTCACGCGAATAGAAACTGTTGCTTTCGCGGGAATAAATAATTTATTTTCACGCCAATACAAACCAATGTTTTCGCGGTAATAAATAACTTATTTTCACACGAATAGAAAATGTTGCTTTCGCGGGAATACCTAGTTTATTTTCACGCTAATAGAAACTGTTGCTTTCGCGGGAATAAATAATTTGTTTTCTCGCGAATACAAACCAATGCTTTCGCGGGAATAAATAATTTATTTTCATGCGAATAGAAACCGTTGCTTTCGCGTCAATGAATAATTTATTTTCACGCAAATGGAAACCGTTGCTTTCGCGGGAATAAATACTTTATTTTCACGCGAACAGAAACCGTTGCTTTCGCGGGAATAAATAATTTATTTTCCCGTGAATAGAAACCGTTGCTTTCGCGGGAATAAACAGTTTTCATTCCCGTGAAAGCATTGGAAAAAATGCTGATTCATAGGGTTTAATCAGTGCAACTTTAGCTATTTAAGAGTCACTGTTCTCATACAGAAAGCATCCAGTTCTTCAACAGCAAGCGGAGAAGCATCATCTACTACAGCTACTAGGAAACCATCCAGCATCAAGGTAAGAAATGCTAAAATAATTATTTCTATTTAGTTAATTAAATCATCTGGCTCTAAGTGTTGATAAGGTAAAAAATAGTCAATAATTATTTAACACTAGTAGAAAGTTCTAATTATTTATTTTTAAAATAAATAAGACTCTATAATACATAGTTATATGAATTAATTTTACAAAAAATACTTCGGATCTTTCTTTAAATAGATATGAAACTTACCATCATAGAAGACGAGTCACGTCCTTTGTGTTATCGATTAAGACTCCGATGTGCTGTTCTGGACAACTCTCTTTTTCATTTTCATCAAAGTAGAAGAGACAGGTGTGTTGCAGCAAAGTATCAAACAGTTCTGAGGCTTGAATGAAAGCTTGAAGAGCTGAGAGTAGAATGATGTCGTAGGAAATCATGTTGTTCGTATTTTGTTTTAGCCCTTTAAATACGGTTACACCGCTTTTTTCCGCCACCACAGATGAAGCTTTTTGGGCAGGGATGCTAAGATCTCCAATCAATAGCTCTCCTTTCACCATCCATCTGTAATTAGCCACTATAATATCAGCAGTCTTGTTCCAATAAGGTATCCCATTTTCTTAGCATTGAAAGGATTCTCATAAGCTAGAACACTTCCTGTCGGAAAATCGTGTAGGTGAGCAACACTGAAATAAGCCTGTATTTGTCTCAAACTCTTGCCGTACAATGAGTTGAATGGATCGTTGATCTTTCGATTACATCCTTGAGATTTTGCGGTACGAAAAATCGCATCTCCTGTCTTTCCTTCTCCCATATAAATTAAAACAATTGGACGTGTTTGCTTAGCTTTATTAACAAGCAGCCCTATTTCGGTTGAAACATCACTCTTCACCCGAGTTCTCTTTTTATCCTTTCGGTAGTTGTAAATGATGACGCACTTTGATTCATCACGAAATTCAACAGACAACACCTCCATAACTGTTGGTACTGGTAGTTTGCAGATTTCTATGGATTCTTCAAGTTTTTCTAGACTATCTGGAGAGAGAGAGTTTATTAGCCCGGCGCTCTTGTAGGTGAGAGTGGATAGTTCATTACTTCCAGCATCTTGAAAGGGTATTCTGGTGTGACAAAAAAGCGTTTCATCTCCAACATCCGTCAAAACTAGTTTTTTGCACTTCGAGTCAGTTTCATCATCTTTTGTCAAATCAATGAAAGATCGTTTCCTCATTGATGTTCTTTTTGAAGGTATCTTGTTAGTAGGAGATGTGAATGAAGTAAAATCTTGTTGGGATTCTGGTTCATCAACCACCAATTGACTTTCTGGCATATCAAAGATAGGAGAAGGTGATGGGGAAAGGGTTTGCTGGGATCCTGCTTTTTCATTCATCGGTTGACTTCCTTCGTCTTGAGTATTCATTCTGAAAAAAAACAAAGACTTTGTTTAATTTTTTGTAATTAATTTTAAAAGATCATAAAGACCATAAACCTTCAGCTAGTTGTGTAAGCTAACAGAAAATAAATATTTTTACTCTTACTTTTATGAAGAGGGTGAGCTCCTAGTAGTTGCAATAGAAGGTTTAGTAGATGTTGCTTCTCCGCTAGCTGTTGTAGAACTGGATGCTTTCTGTGTGAAAACAGTGGCTCTTAAATAGGTAAAGTTGCACTGATTAAATCCTATGAATCAACATTTTTTCACGCGAATACAACTCAATGCTTTCGCGGGAATAAATAATTTATTTTCACGCGAATGGAAACTGTTTCTTTTGCGGGAATAAAAACTTTATTTTCACGCGAATACAAACCAAATCTTTCGCGGGAATATATAGTTTGTTTTCATGCGAATACAACTCAATGCTTTCGCGGGAATAAATAATTTATTTTCACGCGAATACAACTCAATGCTTTGGCAAGAATAAATAATTTATTTTCACGCGAATGGAAACTGTTTCTTTCGCGGGAATAAAAATTTTATTTTCCCTCGAATACAAACCAATGCTTTCGAGGGAATAAATAATTTATTTTCACGCGAATGGAAACCATTGCTTTCGCGGGAATAAAAATTTTATTTTCCCGCGAATACAACTCGATGCTTTCGCGGGAATAAATAATTTTTTTCTCACAAATGGAAACCGTTGCTTTCGCGGGAATAAATATTTTATTTTCACGCGAATACAAACCAATGCTTTCGCGGGAATAAAAAAATTATTTTCACGCGAATGAAACAGGAATATTTCACGCGAATAACACTATTCTGATAGAGTTTTCGCGTGAGTGTTTTTAATGGCTATAAGTTAAATGAGTTGGAGTGTCTTATAGTATATAAGAACAGCTCTCTCTACATAGAAATTATTCTCTTCCGCAATAACCTCAGGAGCATCAACTACTACAATAATCTCAGGAGCATCAACTACTACAGCTGATTTTCTTGGTGATAAGGTAAGAATTAATAGAAAAACTGTTTTAATCGAAGCTAAAATGTAATTATTTTACAACACTGTTTAATCATCCTATACTAACACATAACTTTTTTTATTTTAGTTCATTATGAGTTCAAAGCCATACACAATGACAGACTTCCTCCCAGAGATTTATCACAAGTATATCAAAGAAAATGTAGCCGTGCAGGGAAATGTGAAATATCCATTAACATTGCAAGCTGCGTTATTCTATATAACGCAGCATTTGCTAACTTTAGCATCTTTATACGGAGAGCTACCCATACAGTACCAGCCACATACATTACACCAGAATGCTGACAATCAGGAAACATTATTAAAACTACCAATTCAAAACAATTTTGAGACAGTTTTGAAAATGTCTAAAATAGTGAATATTAACCATTTTTTAAAAAGAATTAAGAGAAAGGTGTGGGATCAAGATCTCACACAAAGATTAGTTAAAACCCAATGGACTGAAGAATTAATGCTTGAGTTTAAGCCTAATATTTTACGCTATATTCAAACAGATGAATGTTTATATACATCTATTACTTCGTTTGAAGTTATGTTATGGCTTTTTCAAGAATATAAACTTTAATATATACAATCATACAATATTTAATTTCTATTCAATGTACATAAATATATATATATATATATATATATATATATATATATATATATATATATATATATATATATATATATATATATATATATACATATATATATATATATATATATATATATATATATATATATATATATATATATATATATATATATATATATATATATATCTATATATAGCTATCGAAAAATTATCGAAACTTAAATGCCATACATTCAAAATTTAGATGTCATATCAGCTCAAATTAAGTTCGAGTTATGTAAAAAATTATCAAAACTTGAATGCCATACATTCAAAATCTATATGCCATATAAGTTCAAATCAAGCAAAAAAATAATCAAAACTCAAATGCCACTTAAATGCCACTCAAATGCCATTCAAATGCCCCTCAAATAAAATACAATATAAACTCGGCGAATCCATCCAACGTCGTAACCCATTGCATAAACTCCAAGATCTAATCCACAAAAAAACACTTGGTAGGGAGATCTGCTCATATATTACTACTTGGATCATTGTAATGGATTTTAACATAGGTGGCCACTCATTGATTAACGCTATGGCCTAGTACTATCTGAATTACTAGCCAATGTATGCGTACGGCTAAGCTATTAAAGAACATAGTTAGTATGGATCTGGCTACGCGTGACTGTGACCGCCCTCAGCACAGATACACATGCCCCCGCAGTGCCTGCTAAGAAGACGCTATAGGACCTTGAGATAGGGATTCCCCGCCTTACTGGATAAATTAACTGTGCGCATTTTGACCCATTGCTATCATTGTATATATTTTTTTTATTTCGCCTGTTTGTTTCGTATTTATGTTTGTATGGCTTGATGTTTTTGTGCCAATCATATTATAGTATTTTTCAACTGTGTATCTACATATTCTATTGCATAAATGTGGTGACATGTGGCCCAGTGGGCAGAATTGATTGGGTGCTTGCTAAGAGAAGACCTTTGAGTAAGCTTTTGTTTCTTGCTATAACCGGTGTATTTAGTTTGGCAGGTAGCCAAGTATTGTTAGTATATCTGAACACGGCAGAACACGGAGCTAGTTAATACGTAGCTCACTGGTAAACAGAGCCATCACTACTAAACCAGTAGCGCTATATAGCAATCATTGTTACATTGCTAACCAGGTACACTTCTCTAGTAGCTGTTCGGTGAAGGTGTGATAAAATCCTTTACAACATATTGTTTTCTTTAAAAATTAAGTATCATCTCATTTTGGTTCCTTTATCATTCATTTTTGGACTAGGGCTTGTTATATTGAGCTTTTTGTTCATTTTATCTCCTCCAAGTTTACATTCTAATCATTTACATTGTATGTTGTGTCAAATCTCTTCAACCAACATTTGAAATTCAGTTTTCACTGAGTGGCATTAATGAGAATCAAATCAACTCACTGAAAAATTCAGGCTCGGGTAAAATGGTTTCTGATCATGGTTCCTTTGGCGAATCTGATGAAACTGTAGATTGATTCAGAAATTGTAGAAGTCCTCCGACAACTACAGCTTCAACAAAAACTGTGTCTGAAACAACATTTAAAACCCCAACAACAACCTGAATGACAGAATGGAACTCCAATGAAAAATCAATTGACAACAAAAACTCTAATCACAATACACGACTAATAGTTCCACACCTGAGTAAAAACACACATGCTGTGGGAGCACATTACAACCAAGTACAACTTCGACGATCTTTTACAGAGTGCTCAATTGTATCAACATAAAATTTGTTTCACGGAATACTCCGTTTGCTCAAAAAACACTCACTTGATTAAGCGCCTCACCATCTACAATTTTAAGTTGATCAACATTTATTGTGCCATGTTATTTTATATCAAAAAAGTTGAAAAAAGTTTGGTAAACCAACGATCAATATTTCAAATAGTAAGTTTTATTCCGTCATAGTATAGATTATATCTGGTATAAAATTTGGTATACATGTATGTTACCTCTTTGAATCTATTTTTAAATAAATTTACACTCAAAAGTTCCAGAAGGTATATCAACGAAAGTTTGAGCCCAAGTTCTTGAAGGAAACCTAACATGAAATAAAAACCACATCGAACATGTAGATTCTAAATGACGATGAAAATAAGATATCCTTCAAACAATAATACAACAAACTAAAACTGTCTCGAGTTTGTCATACCTCACACAGATATCAACTCAACTAACTTCAGTGTCCAAAGCATTGTACAAACCATATCTATCAAAATAGGTTATTACACCCTCACATCTCCACGTAATGAACAACCAAAACAAATACTCATGTTTCATTTTCACACTTTTTGTACATTTCGATCTTTCAACGTTTAGTGGGTTTAAGTAGTAATATATGAGCAGATCTCCCTACCAAGTGTTTTTTGTGGATTAGATCTTGGGGGTTATGCAATGGGTTACGGCGTTGAATGAATTCGCCGAAATTATATTGCATTTTATTTTAGGGGCATTTGAGTGGCATTTGAGTGGCATTTGAATGGCATTTGAGTTTTGATTATTTTTTACTTAATTTGAATTTATAGCATATAGATTTTGAATGTATGGAATTTAAGTTTTGATAATTTCTTACATAACTTGAGGTCATATGGCATCTTGAGAGAGAGGAGAGAAGGAAAGAGGAGAGATGGGAGAGAGGAGATATATCTACATTGAATAAATACATTGATTAAAATGAAATGATTATATACATTTATTGCATAATAAGTAGGGATACATGAAGAGTAAATATTAAATATTATGAACTTGAAACAGTTCCAATATCATTTCGAATGAAAAAATGGATGATGAGAGATGTTCATCCGTTTGTATGTATCTACATATATCTGATTGAAAATGATATAATAATTCATTAGTCCATTGTATTGAAATTAATTTTTGAGTGAGCTCTTTATTCCATGCCTTTCTTTGAATTTTCTTCAAGTAATCATTAATACTAATGGTTTTTGACATTTTTACAACTGTTTGAAAATTGTTTTTAGTCATGAACTTAAACACTTCTACCGGATTGTTAACGTATTTATGTGTAGTGTATGGTCGGTATTGTACCGGTGAAAGTTCTCCATATAAAGAAGCTGCAGTGAGCAAATGTTGTGTCATACATAATAATATAGCTTGTAATGTCAAGCGATATCCAGCCTTTTCCTGTACTTCGACAATTTCTTTAATGTAGCTATGATATATCTTTGGGAGGTAGCCTTTGATTGTATATATTTTTAAACTCATAATGAACTAAAATAGAATGTTATGTATTAGTATAGGAGGATTACACAGTGTTGTAAAATAATTACACTTTAACGTCTATTAAATAGTTTTTCTATTAATTCTTACCTTATCACCAAGAAATCAGTTGTAGTAGTTGATGCTCCTGAGGTTATTATCAGTTGTAGTAGTTGATGCTCCTGAAAATATTGCTGGAGAGAATGATTTCTACGCAGAAAGAACTGTTCTTATATACTTTAAGCCTCTCCTACTCATTTAGCTTATAACCAATAAAAACACTCACGCGAAAACTTTATTATAATAGTGTTATTCGCGTGAAATATTCCTGTTTTATTTGTGTGAAAATAAATTTTTTATTCCCGCGAAAGCGACGGTTTCTATTCGCGTGAAAATAAATTATTTATTCCAGCGAAAGCATTGGATTGTATTCGCGTGAAAACAAAGTTTTTATTCCCGCAAAAGCAACGGTTTCCATTAGCGTGAAAATAAATTAATTATTCCCGCAAAAGCATTGGTTTGTATTTGCGTGAAAATAAAATGTTTATTCCTGCAAAAGCAACGGTTTCCATTCGCGTGAAAACAAATCTTTTATTCCCGCGAAAGCATTGCTTTGTATTCGCGTGAAAATAAAATTGTTATTCCCGCGAAAGCAACAGTTTCCATTCGCGTGAAAATAAATTATTTATTCCCGCGAAAACATTGGTTTGTATTCGCGTGAAAATAAAATATTTCATCCCGCGAAAGCAACGGTTTCCATTCGCGTGAAAATAAATTATTCATTCCCGCGAAAACATTGGTTTGTATTCGCGTGAAAATAAAATAATTATTCCCGCAAAAGCAACGGTTTCCATTCGCGTGAAAATAAAGTATTTATTCCCGCGAAAGCATTGGTTTGTGTTCGCAAGAAAATAAAATTTTTATTCCCGCGAAAACAACGGTTTCCATTCTCGTGAAAATAAATTGTTCATTCCCGCGAAAGCATTGGTCTGTATTCGCGTGAAAATAAAACTGTTATTCCCGCGAAAGCAACGACTTCCATTCGCTTGAAAATAAATTGCTTATTCCCGCGAAAACATTGGTTTGTATTCGGGTAAAAATAAAATGTTTATTCCCGCGAAAGCAACGGTTTCCATTCGCGTCAAAAAAAAATTATTTATTCCCGCGAAAGCATTGGTTTGTATTCGCGTGAAAATAAAATTGTTATTCCTGCGAAAGCAATGGTTTTCATTTGCGTGAAAATAAATTATTTATTCCCGCGAAAGCATTGGGTTTTATTCGCGTGAAAAAAATGCTGATTCATAGGATTTAATCAGTGCAACTTTATCTATTTAAGAGCCACTGTTTTCACACAGAAAGCATCCAGTTCTACAACGGCTAGCGGAGAAGCAACATCTACTAAATCTTCTATTGCAACTACTAGGAGCTCACTTTCTTTATAAAGGTGAGAGTAAAAATAATTATTTTTTGTTAGCTAACACAACTAACTGAAGGCTTATGATCTTTTCAATCTTTTAAAGTTAATTACAAAAAATCAAACAAAATCTTTGTTTTTTTTCAGAATGAACACTCAAGACGAAGGAAGTCAACCAATGAATGAAGAAGCAGGACCCCAGGAAACCCTTTCCTCATCACCTTTTCCTATCTTTGATATGCCAGAAAGTCAATTGGTGGTTGATGAACCAGAATCCCAGCAAGATTTTACTTCGTTCACATCTCCTACTAACAAGCTGTCTTCAAAAAGAACATCATTGAGGAAACGGTCTTTCATTGACTTGACAAAAGATGATATTGAAACTGACTCGAAGTGCAAAAAACTACCTTTGACAGATGTTGGAGACGAAACGCTTTTTCGTCACACCAGAATACCCTTTCAAGACGCTGGAAGTAATGAATTAACCACTCTCACCTACAACAGCGCCGGGTTAATAAACTCTCTCTCTCCAGATAGTCTAGAAAAACTTGAAGAGTCTATGGAAATCTGCGAACTACCAGTACCAACAGTTATGGAGGTGTTGTCTGTTGAATTTTGTGATGAATCAACGTGCGCCATCATTTACAACTGCTGAAAGGATAAAAGGAGAACTCGGGTGAAGAGCGATGTTTCAACCAAAATAGGATTGCTTGTTAATAAAGCTAAGCAAAAACGTCCAATTGTTTTAATTTATATGGTAGAAGGAAAGACAGGAGTTGCGATTTTTTCGTACCGCTGAATCTCAAGGATTTAATCGAAAGATCAACAATCCATTCAACTCTTTGTATGGCAAGAGTATGAGACAAATACAGGCTTATTTCAGTGTTGCTCACCTGCACGATTTTCCAGCAGGAAGTGTTATAGCTTATGAGAAGCCAGGAATGCTAAGAAAATGTGATACTCGTTGGAACAAGACTGCTGATACTCTAGTGGCTAATTACAGATGTATGGTGAATGGAGAGCTATTGATTGGAGATATTTCCATTCCTCCTCAATTAGCTTCATCTGTGGTGTTGGAAAAAAGCGGTCTAATCGTATTCAAAGAACTAAGTCAAAACACGAACAAAATAATTTCCTACGATATCATTCTACTCTCAGCTCTCCAAGCTTTCATTCAAACCTCAGAAATGTTTGATATTTTCCAGCAACACACTTTTCTCTCCTAATTTGATGAAAATGAAAAAAAGGATTGTCCGGAACAGCACATCGATGTCTTAATTGATAACACAAAGGACATGACTCGTTTTCTATGATGGTAAGTTTTATATCTATTTAAAGTAGGTTTCGAAGTATTTTTGTAAAAAATTAATTCATATAACTATGTATGATAGAGTCATTAGTTACTATGTCTTTTATATATAACTAAAGAGCGCTCCTGAGGAAGAAAATGAGAAGAACTTATTTACTTCTTGCTTGGAACATTACAAAATAATAGTTTTTATGAGTTATGTAGGGTTTAGCACAAATAACTAGATAAGTTGTATTTTATTCATTTTATTTGTTATAACAAATAAAAAATCAATTATAATAATTTATTTTAACAATTCACTTAGTAAATTAGTTCCTTGTATATGCACTCCATCTATTCCTTCTACTGCATTATCTTGTATGAACTTGAAGTTAGGATAAGTCTGTATGATAAATCTTCGTATTGAGTGATCTCTCCTCTCACTATCTCCTATATCTCGTAAACTTCTAACAATTTCATCCATACTCCATCCTCTACTTCTCAGTAAACAAAAGTATACACAATAATCACCACATACAGTTGACAAAAGATTCTGTAGTTGTGTTTCATTACTTTGTATTGTTTCATATCCTCTATGAATACTTAGTATTTCATTGACATCTGGGTAAAAGGAAACAGAACGTCCGAACTAGTAAAAAAAATCAACCTCTGAATCATTAGCGTACACAGCCAACCAATGCTCTCCAGGTTGGTGAGAATAATGGGTGTTGAATACGAAACATCCTGTCGGAAAATTGTAAATTTGCTTCCAAAACTGTTCTCTAGCTCCAACGTGAATCCCTACGCTTTGACATAAAACGTCTGAAGATAAGATTGAACGAATTTGTGTGGTATTCATCTCTAACTTTCTGTTTAAAGCACTGCGTCTCCCGCGATAGTTAATTGAAGAACGGTATCCATCTCCAACACACCGTCTTTTACAAAGGATGCTACCAGGGATAATCCTTCAGCCGTGTTAGTGCTAAAACGAATTTCCACACTTGTTGTGACATTTTTCATAGAGTGAAATCCTTCTTTAAGAAAATCACCAGTCAAATCAAATCCATAAAGTGTAGTACCATCAAGGTCTTGTTCTTTCGTAATACCAAGACTATCACCTTCAAGCAAAGTTCCGGTAGCGCGTAGAAACTGATGATATTCTCTTCCAAAAATTCCTCTAGTATAATTTGGCTCAAATCTCCTTCCAATTGGACAATCACCAACTCTCAATACAATACTATCAACATTAGCGTGTTTCATTCTATATGGATTTAAGGCGAAACGTCTGTTCATTGCGTTGTGATCAACTAAACCTAAATAAATTTGTTTAGGTTTTTGTTTGTTTTCTTCCAAAGTGATGTCAATCTGCGCAACACCAGCACGAATTCCATATAGTTTTATCCGTTTTTGATCAACTGGATAAATGTGGTTGTGACCTTCCAACGCCAAACTGAGTTGGGAGTTTTGTATTGTAGAATTCACCTTAACTTTACAAAGATGAAGTTCAAATTTATCAATTTTAATCTTTGCTCCTCCTGCAGGACTCTCATTTTCAGCAAACAAAGCTAGTTTGCTGGATGCTCGCTCAAACTCCAGCTGCATAGTAGGACCTGGAATTATTAGTTTCTTTTGCTGAAATAATGCGAGATGAGGTTTTCCAGCTAATTCTATTGTCTTTCCACCTATGATTAGAGCTCTCCTCTTTTTCTTATTTGCAGCTTTGTGTTCAGCAGCGTCTTTGCTAGTTGAACCATCATACACCCATCCCTCAATCTTGCCTTGATATTTCTTTTTGTCTGCACTGTTTTTGAGTAGTTGTGAAAAGTAGGAGCGTAAACCGTAGTTGTTAGCGTATTCAACAGTGGTTCCTTCTATCAACATTTTCAACTCGCTGAATAATGTATGCATTGAATCCCCCATCCACACAACTGCATCATCATCATTACCATCAATATCGCTTCCATCATCTTTAACAACCGTGGCTTCAACTTGCAGAAATGAGTTGTAGAGATCTGTGTAATGTTCAGTGCTCCCTGACAAGGTTAACTCAATACTACCATAAGGATCTAACCTATCAGGTCTGATGACAACATATTCCGATCTCTCTACCGATATGTTTGTTGGTTTCGTAGCAAATACATCCAATGATGGATTTATGTTGTAGGAAGAACCTTCCAACTTATTACCTGTTGTCCCATTTAAACTTGCCACCTGTTGCAAGTGATGATTGCTTGAAGCGTTATCACTTGATGAATACAGATATCAAGCTCCGCTGTCTTTATATCGGATTCTGCTGCTATTAAAATATACCACGTTTACCAACACCTCTCCTTTTCTTTCCAACCTTTTGTTTTTCTCCTTTTCACACTATCTAGACGGACTGCATTGAGAACACCTCCCCCCAGATCATTCAATTATGCCATCCCCCTCTTCTTTCCCGATGCTGCAAAGCTTTGTCCATCGATGACATCACGCGCTACATTTTCACCTACAGACAGTGCTCTTTTCCCCAAACTAATTGCTCCTCTTTTCAGCATTGGTGCTGCGGATTTAAGTATACTTGAAAAAAGACTACCAAGACCATTTCCTCTCATATTAGGCATCACCCGCCGTCTGCTATACACTCCAATTCCATTTCCAACTTGCATCCTGTAGTACTCATCAAAAAAATATTTCGAGTCCTCAGGGGTGTATCGTACCAAACTCATTATAATTGTTTCTCTCTAAAGTGAACCGTCAACACAACCTTTCCACCATGAAATGGTATTCTTTGACCGTCGTCACTTGTTATGAGTACTTGAATCAGATCACTATTTAGTGATGAAGCGTCAACATAGTGAGGATTTTCAAATTCGTGATACACAACATTATTCTTCTTTCCTTGAACCGGAACTACTCTCAGTAAAGGTACATTCGTATCTCTTACCATTCTATTATCAGCAATGTTGGAATAAACATACAGAGATGTTATACCGGAATTTATATCAGGGGGTGAGATATTATTGTATCTACCATGAGGATACATAGTTTTTGGCGCAAAACCAAAAATATATGCTATTTTTTGGAAAAGCTTATGGTAGTATCACGATCACTGTTAGTTAGTAAAGTGGTGTTGGTGATCTTGTTGTAGGAGATGGTGAACTTTTTGTCTAAATCCATTTCACTCATTCCCTTTCGTATAATCTCCTCCAACTCCTCCATTCTATCATATCTTCCATTTCCGATCAAGATGAAGGACTTTTCGCTTTTACCAGAGACATTAGTGTTTTCTAGATATATTTTTCCTTCGGTAACATTCTTCCAATTATTAGAATAAAACATATCTAGCAGAGCTACCTACCATTTACCACCATTGATAACCAAATATTTATACAGTCTCACTGTAAATTCAGAATTGCTATTATCAGGAAACTCTTCACCGCTAGAGTTTCAGGGCAAAGTTATCAGCATCGACATTTTCCCAACGTATGATGATTATATTGAGCGTTCTTTCCTTATAAACTATTCATCTATCCACTCGTTGAACTTTTCTCCGTAACCTAACCACTTGACAAAAATCTGTCTTTTACCTCTTCTCGTTCTTCTTCCCAATATCTTTTTAATTCTGAAAATCGTAGGTTCTTTTACTTTTTGCAACTCTTTTTCGTAAAAGGTGCCATCAATCATCTCCTCAGCCAAATCTTTCACCCTATATACAACAGGTTTTTCATCAATAAGTACGTCAGTGATTATAAAAATCTCAATCGCCCAATTCGGGGTGTATCCTCTTTCAAACGCTCCTCTTGCCTTACTTATTCTCACATAGTCCCCAATCTTTAGTTTTGCTTCTTGAGTTAAACTATGTTCACCACCTTCATACACACGATTCCATACGAGTTCCTGATTTTGAAAATTCACATCATTTGGTCTCATACCTATAGCACCATGAATTGTGTTGTTGTATGCATTAACCATTTCTGGTAAACATCAATGTATCTGTCATCATCTTTATATGTCAAATATCTATATATCTTCTCTTTTAAAGTTCTGTTAAAACGCTCCACCATTGATGCCTTTATCGTTTCATTTTCGGTTGTAAAGTGCCTGATTTTTTTCTCTGCCAGCAGAGTCTTGACATTGACGTTGTCAAACTCTTTACCTTCATCAGATTGTAAAGCTTTATAGTTTTCCCCTTCTAGTATTTTTCTCAATCCTCTTGCTACTACCTGTCCTGATTTGTTGATGAGTGGCACAGCCCAACCTTTTCTTGATAGAGAATCAACAGCAGTCAGTAAAAATGTTGTATTGTAATTTTCGTCTTTTCGAGATCGAACATCCATCAAATCTACCTGTAACTGTTCCCCTATTCCAGCTACAACTGTAGGACGACGCTTAAACTTCGTCACAACTCTTTTATGTAATGTGTAGGCATCCTCTCCACTCAACCATTCACGGATTCTTTTTTCTCCCTCTCGTTTTCTACGAGCTTTCAGTAAAGCTCTAGCTCCTCGTAGAGATGTATGTAATGCAGGATTGTAATACAACTCTTTTAGCGTGTCGATGTCCATGAATTAGTACCGGGAATGACCAACTTTTTCTTCCGACTCCCACGTGTTTGATGTGGGGATTTCCTGACAGTTGTGATTCCTTCATCATTCAGCAAGCTTTTAAATCTACTGTAATTGGTATTTCCCGATTGTATTTTACCTCCTTCGGTTAGAACATCTCGTAGTAAAGTTTTGGAAGTCTTAGGATTCAACCAACGTTCTCCAATTTTCAGTCTGTTCTCCTTCGAGTCGAATCTACCGATTTTACTCAGATTATTCAACATTCTGGCAGCAATCGTTTGATCACTCTTTTTTGTTGTTAAATCAGCTGCTTTTTTTTCAAACTCTTTTAAACCTTCACTTTCACTATCATGCTCATCTTCTCCATCAGTAACAAATGTATTTCCAAGTAGGGTTGAGTCTTCAGTATCAAACAACCTCCCTTTTATTGATTCTATCCCAATGTCATCATCATCATCTGTTTCTACTGATTCTAACTCACTGACTTCCTTGAAATTTGATGAGTAGACAGTAGGTTTATCATCAATAACTGTGCTATTGGCCAAAGGAGAAGTAGACTCTATCTTTTTTTTCTTAATGGAACTCCAACTCTCCTTTTGTGGCTGATTTTGATTATTTTTGATCTTTTTGACATCAGACAAATACCTACGTAGGTTTTCAACATTTTCATCAAACTTTTCGTGTGGGGATAAGTCAGAATCATAAGCCGTTTCCAGTAGATCATTTCGCTTTCTCTTCATATTTCTCACTGTTATAGCTTCCATAGGATTATAATACAACGGAGGTCTGGTCTTCTCTTCCTTTACCACTGTTTTATTCTCCTTTTTTTCCGTTAATCTATAGTATTCATCTTCAGTGAGTATAAAATTACGTCTGGAGAATGTTAAAGGCTGACGATTCATCTTTTTATTGATGACAAAACAGATACAATAGGGTTTATAATAGCATCCAAAAGATTCCCTCTACCAGTCTGAATCAAAATTTTACGCTTATCATCAACTGACCCTCTACCACTAAGTTTATGTAGTTCCTTCTTGTAACGCTGCAACTCAATAAACTGCTCAGAATCAAGAGGAACATTACCTAATATAATATTTTTAACACTTTCTATCAATGACTGAAACAAATCTGAGTTGGCCTTTTCGACTATAGCGATTTTTCCTTTCTTACTCAGATCAACCAGAGCTAAAATCGCCATTCTGTTTTGCATCATTCGTGTTGAGACTTTCATCTTTTTCTTCCGCCTCCTAGCACACTTTTAAATAACCCAGGAACTATATTGCTGATGATAGGTCCTAGTGGAGCACCTAAAAATCCTCCTTTTTTCAATACAGCTTTCATATCATCTAACGTTGATCTTCTTACTAAAGCGCTAATATCCTTTGCGTTGCGCTGCAACTGATTATACTGAGATGCTGTGAATGGTATCGTTCCATTTATAATAGTTTTAGCACATTCCATTAGAGTCATAATAAACTCCTTTTTGGCCTTGGCTATAACAGACTTTTGAATAGCAAAGGTTGCATTGTTGAATGATAACAACACAGCAGCATTTCTTGTTAATTTTTTCTCCAAAGCTTTGGTCATTATAACTCTTTCGTGTTGCGTCGTTGAATAACAAAATACGATTGAGGTGAAATGAATAGTAATTGTATTTATATCCTTTTACTTGGGTACATATAATATCATAGGGAGATCCGATGTAAAATTTCCCAATAGTCTATGTTGATCATTCGTTTGTTTAGTCGTATCTATTCGTAAATAAGAGTATGGTTTTTTTGTTGCATCTTCAAAAGCCTCTTGTACATATTTTACTTTTGATGGAAAACATTGTCGTGCCAAATAGGAAATAGAAGAAGCATCTCTAGGGTTTTTAAAAAGAAAAAAATACTATTCAAGGAAATTGTACGATTTTTTTTTAAAAACATATTCTGAACAATAAAAAACACACTTATGTTCAAATGATGACTATGTTTTGTATACAAAGCATTGGCATCGGCTTTACCAGAAACTTCATCCATGAGTAGTGATGTCAAATGAGACAAAGTTAGCGAGACGGGACGAGACCGAGACAACAAAAAATTCCGAGACGAGACCGAGACGAGACTGAGACGCGAAAAACAGTTTTTTGGATGTTTCCACATGCGGTCTTTTTTCTAAGTATGAAAAGAATACGTTTTGTAACACTGTAAAAAACAAACAGTGCAATGATAATGAAAAAACCATAGGTAATAATTATGTGAAATGGTTGGAGAACCTCTCTATTCACACTACCATTCTATACTCAACCTCTACTCTATTTGGATGTTGCTGTGTTTTTGTCTTATATTATGGTGAACAGAATACAAGAACCTCGCGCTAGAGGAAGAAGTTGAAAATATGAGTTCTGAGATGCCTGGAAATGCGTTCTAAAGTCAAGGATGTAAATGTAAATTGATGATGAATATATCATAGAAATATAAAACATTAATTATTGAGTAAGCAATACAAACCACCTGCACCAAACCACCTAATATAACATTTGGATGTTCTGGATGCCACAGTAGTACATACCTGTGATACTAGGTTGTGAAAAAAGTTGTCCCAGCTGGGTTTGAGGGAATAGATGGAGTGGTTGGTTTAATAGATGCAAAATGAGATAACAAGTCATTTACTAGTTGAGAAAGTCATTGCTGTGATGAAGGGCAGTATTATGTAAACAGTGTAAACTCTAAGCTGCCTAAAAGTCAAGTTTTTACTCAATGTAAAAGTGAACGTAAAGTCAGCAGGTTTTTGGGTCGTTATTCAAACGTCACAAGCTTTCAGGGAGTTCAGCAGTTTCCAGGAGTAGGGAAAGTCTTTAACTAATAATCAGGTGGGTCCCTGACAAATCAGGTGACATTACAGGTATGCCACAGTCGTTTGTGTGTATATATATAAATCAAAGTTAAATTAGAAGAAATTAATAGTCTTATGGATTTTGGAAAAAACCAGACATCTTTTAAGAGAGGTTGTTAATGAATTAATTTATTAATTATTATTATCAATATGATAATACTAATTGTTAAAAAATAACAATAATTCATACTAATAATTAACAAACAATCAATAATGATTTAGATTTATTAATAATATATAAATAATAAATATTTATAAGAAGATTAATAACACAAGAAATAGTAACTAAGTTGGTTTTATTTATATTACTATTAGTAGAATGTTAAAACATTAACAACTTGGTAACATCTTCTTGTTTTATCACCACTCTTACTAATTTATACAGGTTAGCTCACCTAGGTAGGTTTGAGCGCTCTATTTATGGCAGATGCACTATCACCACTAATAGATAAATAATAATAATAAATATTATACATTAATTCTAATTATAATAACAATAAATAATAGTTATATTTATGATTTATTATTATAATAGTTATATTAATAAATAATAATAATAAACCAATAATAATACACTAATTTAGTGACTAATACTACTACTTACCAGTAGCCTAGTAGTAGTAGTAGTAGTAGTAGTAGTAGTGGTAGTAGTAGTAGTATTATTATTACCAGGCCAGCATACAACGTTTTCATTTATTTCTGCTACTAAGTGACTATTGATAATTTATAATTATTTCATATTATCATATTCCAATAATTATAATACTATACTAATTCAAAATAATTAATTGGGCAACATTTTTTCAAGGTCTCTGCAAAAAAATAATAGTGTCCTTGCCCAAATTTACGTTGCTGCTCACTAGTTGTTTTGATCAAATAGCATTGTGGGTTGTGTTCCAGGGAATGGCTAGTGATAGCTAGGCTTATCCATTGTTTCATAACAAAACTGCCAGCACACAGGTTAACAAGTCTCTTGTCTAGGAGGCTAGAAATGTGGTTACTTCTAGAGAACTTTACAGTAGCACATAACTCCAACTAAAAAAAACTTCTAAAAAAATCAAGCTAATCAATAAACATACTGTCTCGGTAGCAATAAGCAAGCGAGGATCGGCGAGACGAGTCAAGGGCTCGACCATGCATGACTCGAATTTTCGAGACCTGTCCCGGATCGTTGACATCACTATCCATGAGATCATCAATTATCAGCCATCGATTTTTACCATCTCTGGGAAAACTCACTGCTATATCTATCATGCCTTCATGAAAAATCACTCCTGGTACATCATCAAAGGCTTTTTGGTAGGCTCCATAACAGTAGTGGATTTCTGTTGGTGGAGGGTGTGCTATAGTCTGACTAGCTTCAATCATTTGAAAAATCGCTTGCACCTTTCCCGATCCAGTTGGTCCTGCAATCATTGCTGTGAAAGGAGATCGCGTCCTTGCATCATAATCTTCAGGTTTCTTATTCATCATAAAAAGATGTTCATCAATCAACAGTAGTTTCATTTATGATTCCAACAGGAGAGTTTCTCGCTTTTTGTATTTTTTCCCTGGCTTCTTCATACATACTAAACTTAGTAACACCTCCAAAAGTGGAAAATCCTACCACAAATACCAAAATCATCATAATTAATAATACTTTACGCTTCATACTCGGTAAAACATCTATCATATCACGTGTAGTACCATCAACAGTATCAACTTCATTCATGGCCTCATCTCAACATCATCCTCTGTCGACATCTTAACTTCCAATAACCATACAATCATATCACGCTTCATTTTTATACAATGTAAAAACTATCAAAAAAACCAAATGTCATACCTTCAAAATCTATATGCCATATAAGTTCAAATTAAGTAAAAAAATAATGAAAACGCAAATGCCACTTAAATGCCACTCAAATGCCCCTCAAATGCCCCCCAAAAAAATATAATATAAACTCGGCGAATTCATTCATTGCCGTAACCCATTGCATTCACCCCGAAGTGTAATCCACAAAAAAAACACTTGGTAGGGAGATCTGCTCATATATTACTACTGGTTTAGTAACAATTAAACATTTTAACAAAACTTGCATTTTCACAAACAAAACGTCAAATGAGCAAGAATGTTAACTTTCTAAACATTTTCTAATTTTTCTTGCAGATATTTCAAACCATTTTCATTCTTCTTTTTTTCATAATTTACGATTGCATGTTGTAGCTAAGATTGCGCTTTTTTATTCATTTAACTTTTTCCATTTTTCATCTTACAACAAGTGATCCTTTTTACCAAGACCTGCTTCCACTGCACTGTTGTTGATAGACCCAGCCATTTGTGGGTTTTCAGTAATACAGCCTTCAAATTTTGGCAGATTGAACGATGCTCACCACAGACTGAACAAGACCAAAAATCCAGAGTTGAAGGTAATATATAATCGGAGGTATAATGAGCTTATAGACCTGAGTGAAGACAGAAAACTTCTCTTGGATCGTATACAGTAAGAATCTATGAATTAACACAGACTTTCTGCGACCAAAAATAAACTCTTTTCAAAATCACTGAAAACATAAATTATTAACACTTGTTTTATGATTTCTAATTCAAAAACAAAAGATTCGTTTGAAAAAATGTAGTAGCTATAACAAGTTTTGATTAAAACTGTATGATTTATCATGATACCTGAAGCATTCATATAATTGACACTTAAAAAACTATCAGTGGAATAAAATTGGTGGGAAAAAACTTATAAAATTTGCCTAATCTACAAAGAGACTGCATGAAAACAAAGATGTGGGGTAATTTAAGTCGATGAGATAAAAAACTTACCTCAAACTTTAATTTCATAATTGCTTCAGTTGTAGTCGTAATTTAAGCGATAATACGTAGTTCTAACATATCTCGGAAGCACCTCAGCGATATACAAAACTGCTATGTGAGTGACCTGGTTCGTAATAATAGATTTTTCAACAGATCTGATCGAGAACCAGTTCCAGAAAGACCACCATCACCGCCAGTTGAAAAAGTGACACCCCCAGCTCCTCAACCACGTCACCCCACTCCACCGCCTGCACCTAGTCCAGTCAAAGAGCCTTCTCCACCGCCTACTCCGTAAGTTTGTAAAACTTACCAGTAAAATTTTTGAAACTGACCAGTCAGGTGTTAAAAACTGACCAGCAAAGTCAGAGAAGTTCACCAATAATACTCAGTTATTTTGCCATCAAACTTCTAGATACAGTCATGTATAATTGGATGTGCGAGTTAAACTCAGTTCAAATATTACAATGCACCATACCATGTTGAGTAACAGTGGTGTGTGGGGAGGATTTTATTTTGCAGGCAGTAGACAACTTGTTGTATTGCACAAGATGGAAATTACTTCCTGTAACAGTCATTGACTTTTTCTGGCCACTACATTTAATCTGAGATTCGTTTACCAGCAGTACTTGATGAATGCAATATGCTGCTACAAAATGAAACCCAGGCACACCTCAATTTTTTAGCTCAGTTGATTCTGCTGAAAGCGATAATTTCGTTTAACAATGAGAAAGTGGCTTGAAATAACGAAATAGTAATTGGTTTTCAAATTTTCTAAAACCTAACCGCTTGTTCTCCAATGCCAGCTGAAATATTTTGACAACTTGTCGCTGTATCAGAAGAAAACTAAAAAATCTGTCCACAAGTTACTTTTAACACTTTAGGACAAAAAACATTGTACTACAAACACTATCATCACATTGGCAATGAACTAAAAGCACAAGTTAGTCTTAATTGGCAAAAAAAAATGTCATAAGATAGTCATTTTGTCTCCTGATGTACTTACAGTATTGCTAAAGCTGAACCAGTCACTCCTGAACCTGTGGTAAGAACACCAACTCCTTCACCACCGCCATCGCCACCTCCACTTCCACCAATTGTTCTCCCTCCACAGTAAGTAGTCGTACCTGAGTGCTATAGGTATTAAAGCGTTATTGTTGAGGTTATTGCACTATTATTGTTGTTTACGCGCAAAAAGAATTACAAGTAGTTTTTTTAAACCCAATTTTAGCTCCCAAAACGAAAATTTGAGGTTAATCTAGAGCTTTTTTTTTCAGAGTTGAAGAGCCCAAACCCTCAGGTAAAGATGAGTTTACTATATATCAAGAATTAGAATTATCGGTGACAAAACTTTACTTTTTTAGATACAAGTTAGGTATAATATATGACATACTGTGTTGGTGAATAACTAACACTCTCTCAGTGGCGATCTAATATTGAACTAAAACAATGACATGTTGGATAATCTTTAATATTTTTTCGGCTCCAAATTGGGGTAGCTTTAGACCACACAGACGCTCAGCAACAATGAAAATATTATACGATGCCGGCAGTATAATAGGAGCAGATCTGCAAAAAGGTTTCTTGAATGAACATAGATTTTTACAGCACAGGTGCGTTTTTGAGAATCAGGTTATCCTAGGAATAACCCTAGAGAAAATTGTTGTGCACCAGGTGGTGCACATTTTACTTTCAGATCCAATTTGCTATTTTATTTTAAATGCTGGTTGAATGGAACTTTAGATGTGTGGTGGATTTTCATGCCACATACATCTGCGCAGAGGTGTTAGATTTTGTTCTGGCATCACTAAATAACCATCGGATGGCCAGAACGACAATTATTAATTATACCGTCCTGACCGACCCTGCGTTGATCAGGCATCTACCCTGTATTGGAGCCATACCAACCCTGCATGAATGATTAAGGACCCTGTGGGTGCCATACCAGGGGGAAGTGAGTCACTAGTTCCTGAGAGTTGAAGACATCTTTGGAGAGAGCAGAAGGACATATCCAGTGGATAACTACCCATACTTATGATCAAAATCAAGGAGCCAAGCCTAATATTGCATCAACTGTAAAGTTACATTTCAATTTCTGTAAAATAAGTATCTGTAAACAATAAAAATTGATAGCTACAAGCATTAGCAAGTACTTAATAGTATCTGGTTAATACATACTATAAAAAAATATATATAAGAAGCTCACTAAAAATAAATAATAGGTACTAACGGTATACATATCTTACACTTGCTGCAAAAGCAAAGAAACTAACACAAGTATTGCATGTAGATCTAGCTCTACTCAGAGTGATTTAGTACACAGAGTGGGGACTTTCAATCTAGGTCAGGATTATATAACTCGCGGCCATCTTGGCGCAAAGAAAACCGGAAACCGCCGCCCCTTTTTTATATAATCTTCATTGCCCAAAATTATGTGGTTTATTTAAATGGCATTTACAGGTTGATTTATCTCACCATTCATTCTAATATGGTACAGGCAAACTGTTCACACTTCAGACCACTTGAAAGTTTTAATATCAATTTGCTGTGTGTCTACCAGTGGGCTAGTATTCTGATTAGGGCTATTAAAATTGGGTTTGTCACACCTTATTGTGATAGTTGGCCAGTGCAAGTAATAATTTTGTGTTAAAAATTTGGTATATCAGGCCACTCAGTACCCTCAGCTACATTTCATTTTTAAATGTTTCACAATTCACAAAAAGGAAAAAAATTTATTTCAGTATGAAATATATATATAAAAAAAGGTTCAGTGGCACAAGCTATTAACAAATAAAAAATATTGCCAGTTTCACAATATGGTACGGGGACAGTCTACATATCCCAGGCTTTCATTTAGTGCAATGAAAAACATTCATAGCATGCATAGATGCTCAGCTATGCTGTATGCAATATCAGCTAATTAACATTGTGTCTCATACGAGGTGCCCGTTGGTAAGCACCAAAATGGCGACTATTTGCGCAAAGTCCCCACTCTGTGTACTAAATCACTCTGGCTCTACTATGAAAAAGTAATAGAGCATGTAATCGCATGTGAGTTGCGCATACTATACAATCATTCAATTTTGCTTTAGTCAACTATTGATAGTGAACCAATGAGAATATCTAACATATAGCAGTGAGATTGCTTGTAAAACAAATAATTGCCAACAAAACTTACTAAACTCTTTAATTTCCGTCCACTTTATGCCTGATTGATCTCTCTAGTCTCACGAGCTTTGACAAAATTTATTAAGCTTTGAAAAGTTTTCTGAATTTATTGTTAGTGTTACAAAATTGAAAACCAAAGCATCAGACTCATAAGGACCTATTCTATTGGTAGATTTTTATAAAAAACTAACTTTGCATTTCTAAAATGGTAAAAATATTTTTCAATTGACACACTTTTTTAAAATTTCTGAAAATTGACATTTCTGCTCTGAAAGAAACACCAAAAGTAAAGCTCAAAACAAAAGATTGATGCAAAGGATAGAAGGAAAATTTAATTTTGATGCATGTAGGTACTTTTAAAGAATAATGGGTTCCTACATTCGCCGGAACACGCCAATGAAAACTGGACTTTGTTTTGCGAAAATCCTGAAATTTTTTTCAAAGAATATTATTCATTTTATTTTTCAATAATCAAGCTAGCACCTGAATTTTTACACAATTGAATAGTGAATTTCAAGTGCTATCTTCAGATATAAAGAACCATAATAATAAACATTTTTGAAAAAAAAAAACGTGAAAATAGTCAAAATATTGTGAAGGATTTGGGTGAACTGTTTGTTTAGGAACTTCACAGGACCACTGTCTACTAGAGCCTTCCTATACTATTTAATGCTAAGGCAAATGGTAGCTAGCCGACTAGCCTCAGGCGCTAAACTCGTATTGCGGCTTCTACTAACCGGTAGTATAGCACAGCTCACCATAGGCACTTAAGCAATTAATTAATCGATCTGTCCCAACACGGGGGACTTTCTCTAACAATACGGGAATCTGTTACACAATAAAACCAGATCCGGCGTCACTATCAATTCTGCTGACTAAGCACGTGCATGAATTTCAGCAATTGACAGATTTTCACTAACGATAACTTCAGCAATTTATTTCAGCAATCGAGTTAGGCAGACTTGGACAATATTTTAGAGTTGTAGTTACTTCTGAGAAAATTGCAAACCAACAAGCTTTATACTGCTTCACAAGTTGTACAGCAAAGGAGAAAATTTCAGTTGTTAATAATAAACATATATTCTTCGAACAAGATACAAAATGTACAACAGTGAGAGATGTTTCGAAGCGTGTATGACAATCCTGGCACGTCGAACAACGACCTAAACTTCTAGTTACTGATTGTGAGGAACAACAATGTTACATTCGTCTACACAGTTCTACTCTAGCACAACTACTCCAGAGCTCTGGAGGCTTGGGCGATCTGCCCCAGTAATTACACAAAAATAATGCAAATCAGTGCAGTTGAAATAAGCTCACAATATTGGATAAAATATAATAATATAATTGGCTGATTCAAACATGTCTATCTGACAGAAAATAGGCGCACACAAATATATTAAAAGGCGCCTGTATAGACATACGTACAAGATACATAGAATTAAGCGTTCGCTTTACGAACCCTGTAACAACAACGATAATAATTAAATAATGTCACCTCAACAATTCCTAGTACAAGGTTCTCTAGGGTACACCTGCTAGGTCGTCTCCATCATCTGTGGATACGCAGGCTGTCTCCTGTTGCTAGGCATCAAGCTAAACATTCATCTCCTAAGGTAAGGCGAGGTAACTCCTGGCTCATCTGTTCATACGCACTCACTCACTAAATTCCATCACAATATTACTGAAAAATATTATCGTCGTCATCCAAATCATTAATTTATAACTAACTTAGTCTCAGAATCACTTCTGAATGATTTCAGCCTGCTCAAATAAATATAATCTACTCATTTATTAGAACAAATCTCATTTGTTGAGGTCCTTTGCCAAGAAATTATTTCAACACAGCTTAGCAAGAAAAAATTATCTCTTGTCTTGAAACTGAACATTGGCGCTGTTGACATGAAACTGCTTCCTTTTGGAGTGACAGAAGTTGTTCAAATAAAAACCAGAAAACAGAAGAGAATGAGTTCTACACGATGATGTGAAATTATCTTCGCAGGTCTGCCAACAACGTTAAAAAAATTGTCCGGAAATCGCTGCGAGATATTTGGTCGCGGAGAGCAAAGAACGGACAACTCCTTGCGAGATCTTTGGTCAATGATAACTGAAAGATGCCTATGACAGATAACTTCACAAAAGAGTTTTTCCGTTCACGTCAAATAGGAAACAATGAAAATACGAATTGTGTTCTACAACAAAAAATTTTGAACGTGTTTTTTAATTATTGTTATTCTCATAGTTACCTGGATTGTTTCATTTATTCATGGGTGGTTAAAATTATTACATTGCATCTAAACTTTAGTCATTTAAAAGTTTCATCAAGTACTCTGTATGTGAAAAATTATGACATGTACGATTCCAAAAGAACTTTACATAAATGATATAACAGTGTTTCCTTCGTTTGAGTAAGATACCTTCAAGCAAAGCAATATTAAACATGCTGTAGGTAGAAAGTAAATACTGATAGTATTGTCATGGATGTTGGTCTGGTTTCTACAAACATCCATTATACTCGAGTATTATGCCTTTCTCCAGAGGGGACACTGTGCTGCCTGACAATGACAACTAAGTAAACACAGCCGGATTATTTGGCGTAGGCTGAGCCCACGGATCAAACAAACTACACAGAGTGTCGTTTGAATATTGGCTTTATTTCTCAACAAGTAAAGTCCTAGGCTCTCTATCCACTAAGGTGATTGGCAAGAAATAGGAAATTAATGCAACGAGTATATTGTAATGGATTCCGGTCTGTTACCACGGACATCCACTAATCTCGAGTATTCTACCTCTCTCCAGAGGGGACACTGTACTGACCGACAGTGACAACTGTGTAGGGCAACCGAATTACCCGATAAGGCAAGAGCCCATGGCTCAGACAAACAGTACCGAGTAGTGTTTGTAATAATGGCTTTATTCTCTAAGCTGTCCTGAGGGTAATTATTCCTCTAGGGTTTAGCAATATAAGAGTATATGCCATGGCAACATTGTAATGAATGCACAGATTAACAGTGGGAGCTCTCCTTTTATAGGAGAGCTAACAAACACAAAACATATAACAGACAATGCACAGGAAGTAAATGAGCCAATTACACTAACTATATAAATAATCAACCAATCAGCAATGCAATGCAATTAATAAAGGGAGGTGCCAAGTGGCTAAGGGCGGAGTCCTTTTCTCCTATTGTCCAATGAATGCTCCTACAGGGTTCCCAGGCTGTACATAGAGTTAGATCCATGAAGTTGGTAATTTAGGGGTAAGCACTTCCTGTTTATGACCTTGACTAAGTTCTTAGCCATCTTTGCAGATCCTCCTCTAAGGCGGCCATCTTGTGCCGGCCCAGTACAGCTGTACCGGGTCGGTAGAGGTCACTACCGACCCTGCAGGGGTCAATACCGGCCGTGCTTACTATGCTACCGGCACAGTAGGACTTCCTACCCAACAGCTATTAACCAAATGCTGTGGGCAAAAGTCTAGCGCATTGTCTCGCAAGGTTTCTAGTGTAAACGACCTGTTTACTACTAGTGTGCACTAAAATCTACCACAATATATAACTCCAGCACTCTTATAGGTAGCTGGCAGAAAGTATTTATGATAAAATCATATAATATCAAGGGCACAGAAAGTGATTAAACCAATGACATTACATATATAAACTAGATCAAATTGTATTCTCAAGTGAAGACAAGAGTATTTTAGAGAATAACAAAACAAATTCCACTAGGAAGATATGAACCGTGGAATGTGGACTGTTTAACTGTGCACTCTACCTATCATATCCCCATGGAAAACGAGTTATAGAAACAATTTGAATATTGCTGCTCATATAATTAAGCAGTAAGCAAAACTTTGCAATGACTTTTAATGTTAAAAGAGATTTCCATCATTGGGAATTGTACTTGGACCCAGAAAAAATCAGGTAACAGCATCAACCACCAAGCTACAAAGACAGTTTATCTGTAGGATAATTTATTTGGTACACAACTGTTGTTCAATTGCTTGTTTTACAAAAAGCATCTTTTTCAGGTGTCTGATGCTTTTCCACCCAAGCACATGCTTCACAACTGCCAGTATAACTTTTACTACTGTTAATAAAGGTGCTCACCCTAAGCTAGCTTAACCACTTTCATAATAAATATTGAAGTAAAGTTGATCAAGAAATCCATACTTAATGTGAAAAACAATTCCTTCCATGGGGATTGAACCCAAACCCTGTCAACAGCAGGTCACAGTGTTAACCATTTAGCCATCCAGCAATGTTGAAAGGTCGTTCATAAACAGCTTATGATAGAAACAAGGTAGTTTGGCCTACATACAAAAAAATATTTTGGGTTGAGGACATTGCTAAATACTTATCAAATCTTTTCAATTTTTTTCAGAAGCGTTTGATTTTTCACCTGAATACTATTTGTGATAAAGTTTTGAAGAAGAAAATTTTTTTCGCGTTGAAAACAGTAATTAACGAAAGATTTTGTCACACATTAAAACCTGTGTAGGCTTTGAACTTTTCACCAAAGATCAGAAACTTGAGGAATGTTCATCCGAAAGACGGTTACAATGAGATCACAACCATGCAAAATTTATGCAAACTGGAGTAGCCGTCCAGGAGTTATAGTCATTTTTCAATTTGGAAGACCTCTTTTGCATATGGAATAGCTGTGTTGGGGGTATTGCGAGAAACTTGGAATATCAAGTATTTAAAGGTCAAAGCATGGGGCTAGGTTGGCTAATATTTTACTTGTCGCTGACGAGCTCTATTTTAGTCTCAGAAAGCATTGAAAAGTGCTATTTAAATTAAGACTTTTAAAACAGAAAATCAAGAAACTTAAAGCGGTTTTGTGCAATCGCTTTGAAGGTCAAAATGGTACATTGACACACTATGGCACATGTTTGTTGCAAATTTCAACTAATTTGTACTGTTGGTTCTCCAACGGAAAGCTGTTTCATGCTGAGAACGGGTTTCTCCTGAAAATCCAAGATGGCCACTTCCGAACAATGTTTTAATGTCGTGTCATGATGTCGAATCAAAAGGTGAGCAAAATGTACCATTTTTCAAAGTTTGAGATTTTTTCGTCAATCGGGTCTACGTTTTTTCAGCCACTTTAATGCTTTCAAAAACAATTTGTTAACTGTTTTCGCACCTGAATTGTGATATTGTGGAATGTTCTGCAACTTTGAAAACTTACTTAATTTTTGTCCTGATGTCTATCAATTGCGTCGCAAAAAAATTGTAGCTCTATCTATAACGGTTCTTGAGAAAAAGTCGCCACAGTGGTACAAGGTTCACCATAAAATAATAAGAATAATAAGAAGAAGAAAAAAAAAGAAAAAGAAGAACAATAGTATTTTAGATTCTATCTAGAATACTAATAACAGACAAATCACGTGATGAATAAAGGCTGAAAGTAATAGGCGCCAAGTGGCTAGAGGTGGAGTCATATCTGGTACTATCCAATCAGAGATCTCTGCAGGGTCCCAAAGGCTCCGGTTAGCTTGTGCTTTTGAGATCCGCTGATACGATGAAGGGTATTTGCTATTCCTGTCCTAGAGCAGGATCCTAGCTGGTTTCAAAGGTACTCTGCTACAGCGGCCATCTTTGACCGGCCCTGTGTCACCATACCGGATTGGTAGTGGTGAATACTGGCCCTGCATACTGTGCTACCGGCACAGTAAGACTTTCCACCGACACAGTACATTTCCGATAGTTTTGGGCGAAACTTTAGCAAACTGGTGCGGAGATAAGAGTAGTATTCATTAAAATCTACCACAGTATTGCATTCAGCAATATGCATAGTAATGAGCTTATTCCCATGATTGAATCTCTCACGCCTAAACCATCAACTTTTTGACAATATGTGACCGAGTCTGTCGAAATGAAATACTGGCACAATACAATAGTTCACTGTCTCTTTGTCGATATCTACCACTAGAAAGAGACTGCTTTCCTTACCCATATTGTTTCCAGATTGTTCTCCCTTCATAGCATATATGTTTAAGTACACCCCACAACAATTTTCAATGCAATGCGCCAGTATTTGATCACAACTGCTTCTTTGCTTGTCTAATCTTATAACTTCATCTCCCTTTTTAGGGCAACAAGAAGACTAGTCTTGAAGTGTGAACTTTATTGCTAAGAATAGAGTGAGCATTTTGACTCAGCATCTTATAGTTTTACAAAAATATAAAATATATAGCATAACCTAAGGCCAATCCAACTTCACGATAATACATATAGCAAATCACTCAAGCGTATCATTTACACATTTCCTATTGGTTATTGACAGTTCTGTGAAAGAACTCAATGTTTGAAATTTAATTATCATGTACATCTGCATTACTCTTGTCAAGAGTTGTTATTCCTTGATATTGTTACGAGGAGGAAACTTGTACTTTTATGTAGCCCTTCACTTGTAATGATGAATAACTGCAACTATCTTACCTTGTGCCACTTAAAAAATGGGTTTGTCAGCAAAGTCTCCCACATACTCCGCCCTACAAGACGCTGTTGTAAACTCATTACACCAGTTGTTTTTTGTATGATTTCCTCGAATTATTCTACACTAAGGTGTCTGCTATGACCCATTAAGAGAAGTAATTTCCTGCTTTTGCCGGAGTCCCCCGTGGTTTCCATGTAAGTTTCACATTTGGTAAAACTTTTTCAATTGTTGGAAAACAATTTGTTCTGCAGAGCCTCATCTCATCTAGCAGCTATAACTTACAAATGTTTATATAGTTTCACCGTGAAATCAGAGTCGGGATAATCCAAAATTTCCACAGCGTTGAAGTTCGAAATTCAGGTCACTCGCATAAGCATTTTATAAACGCTGGTGAGCACTGTTCATTAAAGGTTCATTCACCCTTTTGTTCAACTTTTCTCCATAGCCCAACAAAATGACCAGCATCTGTCTCATGTCGCCTTGTGCTCTTTTTCCCTAATTATTTTTGATTTCATGATCATTGACTTTTTTATTTTTTGCTTTTTTTCAAAAAATATTCCCGCGATCCTTTCGATAGTGAGATCTTTCACCCTGTATATGATGGATTTTTGGTAGGTCAGCATGTCGGTGAATATAAAGACCTCAACGGTACAATCCAGCATGCAACCTCTCTCAAAAGCTTTCCTTTCCCCTTGCTAAATCTCACATAACCACCCGCTTTCAATTTTGGTTCGTTAGTCAAGTTGTACTCATGTCCTATGTACACTCAATTTCACAAGCTTTTGTCGTTTTGAAAATTTACGTCGTTTTGTCTCATACCTATAGCAGTGTGAAAAGTGTCATTGTGCAAGCTGACCATCAGAGGCAAAGCATTGATGTGTCTGCCGTCTTCCTCATATGCCAGATATCGGTAAATCTCCTCTTTCAAGGTTCTTTTAAAATGTTCCACTATCGATGCATACAACATTTCCTTTTCGGTCGTAAACTGTTCGATCTCTTCTCAACCATCAGACTCTGGCCTTGCTGATTGTCAACCTATTTACTTCTATCTGATTGTAAAGCCTTTTAGTTTTCTCTATCCTGCTTCCTTTTCAAACCTCTGGCTACAGCGTGTCCTGCTCTGGACATGTGCGGCACAGCCCATCCTTTTCTGGATAGAGAACTGATAGCGGTTGGAAAAAATGTTATGCCATCATTTTCTTCTTTTCAAGACAGCACATCTATCAAATTGACTTGATACTGATCTGTTATTCCAACCACAATGGTAGGGCAGCGTCCAAATTTCGTCATCGTTTTTTGTGAAGTGTGTAGGTTTCCTCTCCACTCAGCCATTTGCAGGTTCTTTTTTTCTACTTTTCGTTTTCTACGGGCTTGCAATAAAGCTCTAGCTCCTTGCAGAAATGTGTGCATTGTGGGATTGTGATACAGCTCATTTAAAGCTTCGGCATCCAATTTCCCGCTGCTACAACAGCTATATGTTTTCTGTTGCGCATCTTTCAATTTACTCACATATCACTACTACTGATCAGCAAATTGAAGACAGGCAGCCATTTTTGTGGTTGTTTTTAGCTAAAATCTGTCACTACAGAAGTTTTAACCGACTGAGTATAGCGGAAATTGTTTCAAATAGTTTATTACAATTCTTTAACTCGAAAATCTGATGTATGGTTTAGTAGTCAGATATTAGAAAACTCACCGGTTTTTATTTACTTCCTAAACAAATGCAATATCAATGGAGGTTAATGTTGTAGGAGGTGTGATAAACGCAGGCTTTCATTGCTACTTTATCAGTTTATTCAACTCTTTGATTCATAATGCAAGGTTCATGGAAGCGTTTAACTGTAAGTTGTTCCTTTCATTCATCATAAGGTAGGCCAAAATTGGTCAGCTATTTCCAGGTTACGCAGTAGCTTATTCCTAATCGTATGACAATTTCAGGTAGGCGATGGGGAATAGACTGTGTGGCATGTTACTTCAGACAAATTGGGCGGCTGAGTTGTAAAGGCGAACAGCTTCACTCTAATTTCTTTTGGGATTTCATGAAAGGTAATACTGTACACTGAACTATATATGTTGTTTAGCTGGCCTAATGAACACTTCACTAGAGTTATTCGAAATATAAAATATATGCATGACTTTGGATACCGTTCATCAGTCCTATGTATACGCCCCTTCCCTAACTACCGTGCAAACCTTGAAAGAACGCCATAAAACGTGGATTCAAAATTGTATTTGGAAACTGTGACTCATTTTGAAAGGTCTAAATCTCCATCTTTCGCATTTAACCTGCCCCATAAATTTTTTCCAAAATATATTTGAAACTTTTTGTTGCATATTAAACTATATCAGAATTTCCAGCCTTAAAAGTCAGCCATCACCAGTTTCGGTCACAGTTATTTGTCTAAATGTTGGGCATGACATTAGGTGGTGAGTCATACTGGCTCAGCAAATGCAAAGCTGGGCACTCGTAACGTTTTTAAAATGATTCTCATTTTTACATTGTAACTGCATTGTACTAAAAGGCCATTTCACTCAGTTTTCTTAAATCTTTATTTAAAGTTCTTTAAAATATTATCAACTTTTACGAGTTTTAAAATGTGATTTGAAGTTTTCTCAATGGTAGACTGCAAAACTATCTGTTACTGTTCAAATTAATTATTTGTAGATTTAAGAAAAATCTGTAAGAAAAGAAAATGAATGGAGTGAAAATTGCAAAATTTTTTGACCGTTGGTTTAATATTTTGGTTTAGTTTTCAAATCTCAATAAAAAAACCGGCTTACAAAATATGTACCAACAGTTTAATTTGAGTATCAACTTATCATAGGAACTACGGCAGGAACATCACAGTGGTTCCAAACTTACCAGTCCACTTCATACATACAAATTGCTATACACTTGTAGCCAACATACCCGTTTGCTATGTTGTAGAAAATGAAGCAATAGCCAACATGTTTAATCGATATGATCAACATGATGTAGCAGAGTTTTATGACGCTGTCTTCAATAACTGTGACAACCATATGTATGTTTGAGAGTATAATAAAGTTTTTGTTGCTGTTAAGAATGCTTTACTGTACGCAATTTTTCCGGTTCGCTACAATTTTTTGAAGAGTGTCAATTGTGAAAAACAATTTGAAGACGAAATGGGTGAGAACGGTGATAAATTTTATTTTGACAAGTTGCTTCAAACTAACTTAGAGCTCGGTTTTACAACTTCTTGTGTTGGTGTGCTGGGAGTAGACTGAATGTTAAGATAGCTATGCTACCAATAAACATAGCATCAAACTAAAGTATCCGCAGTCTTCAAAGTTTCCACCTAAGCGGGGTTTATCAAGATTTAGTCAAACTTTTGCTACTTTTACTGATACTAGCATCACGTTTTAGCAGTATTACTTACTTTGTTACAGAAATGATCTGTTCACTTTTGCACTCAGTTATATTTACGAATGTACAAATTGCCACTACAGAAGCAGTGCCCCACCAGAGGTTGCTCATCTGCTCAGACTTCCAATAGTCAGTCCACCAAATGACGACCCTGTAAGTATAAATTTTTAAAGATTTGCATATATTTTGATGGAATTTGGTCCGGTTTTCACGAATCCTCTATTTTCGAATAAAATGCCTCCCTCCAGAGGGACACTGTACTGCTCGACGGTGACACCTAGGTGACACAAGTGGATCATTTGGTATAGGCAGAGCCCAAGGCTCACACAAACAACACAGCGTCCAGTTTGAATATTGACTTTATTGCTCAACAACCGAAGTCCTAGGATGGCAATGCACTTGGGTTACTGGCAAGACATGAGAAATAAATGAAAAGAATATGAACAGTTCCAGCACTTTAATAGCTATCATGCAGAAAGTAATTAGCATAAAATCATAAAAGAGTAATTGCACAGGAAGTTAATAACTAACCAATCATGCAGGGTATAAGGTTTAAATATAATAAATGCCATGTGGCTAGAGGCGGAGTCCTCTCTCCTATTGTCCAATCAGAGTGTCCTACAGGGTCCCAAGGGTCGGGTTAGCTTGTGGTCTTGATAACTGCGGATACGAGGAAGGATATTTCCTGTTCCTGTCATAGATCAGGATCCTAGCTGGTTTAAGAGGTCCTCTGCAATGGTGACCATCTTTGACCGGCCCTGAGTTACCATACCTGGTTGGTAGGGGTCAATACCATCCCTGCAGTTTTCAATACCGGCCCTGCACACTGTGTTACTGGCACAGTAAGGCATTTCCATTGGCACAGTATCTTACCGATGGCTGTGGGTGAAGTTCTAGCGCACTTGGTGTGGAGATAGCGTAACAAACACATTGCTTACTATTGTCCTTCACTAAAATCTACCACATTATGTAGACCTTTAGTTGATCTAATTACAGTTTTTAATCTCACAACCTAAACAAGTCAGTGGGCAATATTCAAGTATAAACAGAGCATTAAATCACACACTGCTCATCTACTAACGCATATGATGTTGTAGGGGATATGCATAGTTTAGCCTTTAGCCAACTGTGGGATATACATGTTTACTGGCATGTACAGCAATGACGTAACAGCTGTGCAGTGGCTGTAGTAGCAGCAGTGGCAGTAGCAGTAGCAGTAGCAGTGGCAGTGGCAGTGGCAGTGGCAGTGGCAGAGGCAGTGGCAGTGGCAGTGGCAGTAGCAGTGGCAGAGGCAGTGGCAGTAGCAGTAGCGGTGGCAGTAACGGTAGCAGTGGCAGTGGCAGGGGCAGGGGCAGTGGCAGTGGCAGTGGCAGTGGCAGTGGCAGTGGCAGTGGCATTGGCAGTGGCAGTGGCAGTAGTAGCAGTAGCAGTGGCAGTGGCAGTGGCAGTGGCAGTGGCAGTAGCAGTAGCAGTGGCAGAAGCAGTGGCAGTAGCAGTAGCGGTGGCAGTAACGGTAGCAGTGGCAGGGGCAGGGGCAGGGGCAGGGGCAGTGGCAGTGGCAGGGGGAGGGGCACGGGTAGTGGCAGGGGCAGGGGCAGTGGCAGTGGCAGTAGCAGTGGCAGTGGCAGTGGCAGTGGCAGTGGCAGTAGTAGTAGTAGTAGTAGTAGTAGTAGTAGTAGTAGTAGTAGTAGTAGTAGTAGTAGTAGTAGTAGTAGTAGTAGTAGTAGTAGTAGTAGTAGTAGTAGTAGTAGTAGTAGTAGTAGTAGTAGTAGTGATAGAGGTATTGGCAGTGGCAGTAGCAGTAGCAGAAGCAGAAGCAGCAGCAGTGGTTTTTAATTTCGCCGGCTTGCTGGTGAGCCAGTCGACTACATACCCTTGCTGGATGGGTGCCAGTCATTGGATGCGCTGGCTAGCAGGGTGTGCTAACCAAAGAGGAGCAGGGATGTCCTCTCCGCGATAAGCTTTGGATACTCGCTGCTGGTTGGCTGGACAAGTATGATTCAAAAGAGCAGATGCATTGTTGATTTATCAATTGTAACATTTGCTAATCATACTCAGACCATTTCTCTTTACCAAACATGTATTAGTATTCTGGACTGTTTATTAGAACACCTGATCACCCTACTTTGGTATAAATATAGCCACATATTGTTTGCTTAGGCAGGATTTGCTTAACGTTTGTTTATTAAAGTTGTTGAAGGTCCTAATTGCCCAAATTTTATATCAATTGATTGATAGAAAAATGCAACTCCTTTTAGCCTTTTGTAGCCTTTGCGAGATTATAGATAATCATATGATCAAGTTACCAAACTACCAAAAGAAACTTTCTAATTCAAACACATAACTTTCTGTCCCTGGTCTTCGAAAGAACATGTTGATGATGAGATTCCATTTTTTGAAGTGGGTGACTCGATATCAAAGAGAGTGGCCAGTGTTTTATATATCATAAACCAATACATGTGTAAGAGTTAGTATCAGGAGCTGATCACTTGCCCAAGTTGAGCTAACTGTAACAAATGTTTTTTTGTAATTGACGAGAAAAAAAATTGGCAACATGATGGCAATGTATTAAAAATACATTGATAATATCATTATATTACAGGATAACAATAATTCAGGAAGGCAAAAAGTTGTAACGAAGCAAATAAGTTATTGAAATGACAATAGTGATAATACATTAGCCATTAGCATTTATTATTTTAACTTTCAGCAGCATATAACATTTTATTTTGTGCTATACTCTTTTCTAATAGTAGTATAACAGGAACAGATCTGCATCATGGGCTCTAGGGATGATCAGGTTTGCCTGGTTTAAAATTGCTTGTTCAAGCACCAGGTGCCATGAAAATCCTTTTAAGGTGCTTTTTTGTGCGCACCAGATAATCCGTATGGCAGTTGTTAGTGCTTGTAATGTTGTAAATGATTATGATAATTATTAAAAGTATTTATTGTCCACAGGTTGTTTAAATAACGGTTTTTATCATGGTTTTGATTCTTGGTTTCACGAGTGTATTTAAATGAAGTGTTGTATTATTAAACTGCTATTGATAGGCAGTATGCTGGGCGAAGAGTATGAGGAGAAAAGAATGATGAGTGAAAACTATATGGTTGATGGTAGCGAGAGTGAAATTGTAGATATTGTTTTGCTGAGTCTGAAATGAAAAATTAAAATTGTTGTGATGATACTGGTATTTGTCATAGAATTTATACTTTAAGAGGTTTTAAGGAGTTTAGTATTTATGAATTGGCTATCGGAGCAAGATAAGAAAGAACTCTCCTGTTTGAGTCAAAACGAAACTACAGGCAGCTGACGAACATTTAGTTCGTCATGAATAATAGTGCTGAACAACTTGATGCAAGGATGCATTAAAATTGTATGGCAATGATTGAGAGTCCGACTTGCTTTTCTTTTACCGGTAAAAATACATTGCTGTTACGGAGCCTATCAAAAAGCCTTTGAGGGCATAACCTGAGTGAGGTTTCATGAGGGAATAATAAATATAATGACGAGTTTTCTCAGAGATGGACAAAACAGATGGTTGATAATTGATGACTTGATGGATGCAGTTTCTGGTAAAGCCAAAGCCAATGCTTGGTTTACAAAACATAGTCATCATTACACATAATCGTCTTTTTTACTGTTCAGAATCTGTTTTCGAAAGAGAGTTGTACCATTTCTTTGAAGATTCATTGGTTTATCTTTTTAAAAACTTTCGAGACCCTTATTCGATTACTTATTTTGCTCGCCAACGCCTTCTCAAGAGGGAAAATCATGTAATAGAAGAAGCCTTTAAACAAGTGACGAAGAAACTTTACTTGTTTTTTATGAATAGACACTACCCAGCGAACAAATGATAATCACAGACTATCGGAAAATTTTGTATCAGACTATTCTGTGATGTTACATGTACCCAACTGATAGCATATGAACTGAAGTACTATTCGATTATTCTCACGTGTATTTTGTTTATTGGCTGCATAAAAGGTTAACACAATGAAAAAAGCTCTGCAACAAAAAGTTGAAAAAAAATGTGGCTGTGTCATTATCGCACAATGGGGTGACGCCTCCAGTTCAAAAGTCTCTAGATGTGAATTCTAAAAAACATTTTATTATGGCTCTGACGGATTGCGCTAATGCTTTTATAAATGGAGCAATACAATTGTCGACTTCTCAGTATAATCAGTTGCGAGAATGGGTAAAAGATATATATTGCTAGTTTGGTAAGGAAATCGACTATTGATGATGAAAAAATTATGTTGCAAAAAAGGCATTTCTAGCTTCACTACTAGGACCCATCAACAGGACAGCAGTTACCAGGATACTGGACCCTGTATTAAGAGGACAAAGATGAACAACTCCAAATAAATTATTATGAATATTACGGCTCTTTAGCTTTCAATGACTAGAGTAGGAGAGAAAAAAACTGCTATAGTTGAAAAATCCAATGCCAATTTGTTTCAATCTATGATAGGAATGATCAAAAAAATTATGTTAGGCAATGTTCCTCTAGACTTGGAACAGTTTTTCAAGTTGCAGCAGTACAAGAAGGAGTACATGCACAATTTGGCGAACAAACAGTTGGTGATAAGCATAGAAATTGTAGTCAGTATGGGAGAGGCAGTCTTTTAAACAGTATAATCACTCTCGCTGTACCAGTTTTATCATCTATGAATCAAGCAGTCTTTTACGGTTGAAATTTTTTAGACGTTATTCACTCGTGTCTGAAAGTGAGTGCAATGCGATAATGAGAAAAGTTGGCGATGATATATTGCCAAAATAAGAAATAAATGTGTCGCCATTGTATTACCTGACCATGGGAATTATTTATATCGTCAATTGTCCCAGCGGAAAGTTTTGATGGCTCCCTCTTTGTGTTCTTTGGCAATCCCTCCAAAACCATAATAAATGATGTGGCGTGTTCTCAATATGGTTGCTAGAATAGTATGTATTATTCTTTATGCAGCATCATCAACCATTGCTAATTGTAAAAAATACACCCTCAGACACACATACACACTTGTATGTTTCATTCAAAGTGGGCGAGCATGTATGTTGCATTGCAAGGGGTTGGTTGAACAATAATAATAAGTATTAATAATTCTTTTAAAAAATGCAATAATTAATAATAACTCAGCTTTAGTATGTAGTAGTATAGTAGCAGCAGCAGTAGTAAGTAGTGGTTATAGCAAAAGGAGTAGTATGTAGTAATAATAGAGTAAATAATAATTAATAAGTTTGTTGTTATTTAGAAGAAGAATTGATTCTTTTTAGTAGTGTTGTGTGCTTATTCATTCACCAATAACATGAATAATAATAAATAAATTTAATGATTTATTAATATATTAGTAGTAATAATAATAGTGCATTACTACAATGCATTGTTGCTATTGCATTGGAAAGAAAGACAACAGAATTATAGGTTAGACATATCATAATAATAATTTAATTATTATTATATTCATTTAATACTGTTATTTATCTAGCAACTAATTATTAACACAAAAAAACAAATGATAATTGTTACTTTGGCGGTGCAATGAGAAAATTTAGAATGCTTGTTGCTGCCTTGCGCTTCTCCATAGCCTTACTTTGGTAGATCAACTTCTACAGGGTTTATGATGACAATTATCAATGGGCACTTCACAAACGCGCGCAATCGAGAGCTGTTGCTATGGGAACCAAAAAAAAATGGCGCCGAGCTTGGCAAATTTCTTCACTTTTTCTTCTGGAGGGGGCCGCTATGGCTACCCCCCTAAATCCGCCACCTCCTGCCAAGGCTCCCATAAAGTACTGCACCTCCAACAACGCCAGAGGCTACGTTGGCTGAGTTAAAGGGATAGGTAGTGATATAAAGACCCTCACTGGCCTTCATGCTACACAGTGACTATTTGGCCACAAAAATTGAGATGCATGAACCCGGTTTGGCGCAGCAACTGGGCAAACTGTGCAAGTTGCTTATACGCCAGAAACTCTCTAGCAAGCAAGTAGAGACAGTAAAAGCAAAAGCTCATCCCATTACAACCAAAATAGAATGGTTGCGCCAACTAGCAGCTACCCTGAGGGACACTCTCTTCTACGAGAAGCCCGACTATGCACAATATATATATATATGCATTTATGTGCTATTTAGTTACTTGCCTGTAAAATATGTATACATAGCCAAATATATTTCACCCGGGTACAGAGACACCCGACACATATTGCTCTCGCTATGTCACAATGAAAGACAAGGTATGCCTCTAATGGAGAGAGAAATGTTGCAGGTTTTGGTGAATATCAATAGTAAACTGCTTGTTTGCTAGCAGACACCAACAACCAGTGCAAGATTATTCCACTACAGCCATCATGAAGGTGCTTCATAGTGGAGTACCTTACTTTGCCAGTTGCACAGTTTGCACTGCCGGTATCGACCCCTGCAGGGCTGGTAGTGACCTCTAACAAACCCGGTATGGTGAAACTGGGCCGGTAAAAGATGGCGGCGATAGTGGAAGATCCTTACAACTATCTAGGATCTTGCTCGAGCCCTGGAGACGGAATGACCCTTCCTCAGATTGCCAGATGTATCGATCTCAAGATAGATATAGCCTTGGAACCCTGCAGGGCCTTTCATTGGAGAATGGAGATATGACTCGGCCCTATAGACAATTGGCACCATTTACTTTTAAGTCTGTTTCATTGCCTGATTTGCTTGTTATTTATATACCTATTAAATTGGTCAGTTTAGTTCCTGTGTAATCTGATGTCTGATGTCTTATGCAAATAAATTTCTGCCAGCCTGCCCAAAAAAATGGCTGAAAACCCTGTACCTCATTGCATTCATTCATTGTGTCTTGCCAATCACCCTAGCTTACAGCTACCGTAGAACTCTGGTTTATATGAATAAATCCACCATTTAAACCGCACTCTGTGTAGTTTGTCTGAGCCATGGGCTCTGTGATTGCAAACTGATACTGCATTAACTGAACATAGTTGACTCTGTCATAGCGGCACATGGTCCTCTCTGGAGAGAAAAAATAATACTCTAGATTAGTTGAATTTTGTGGTAGCCAGATCAAATTCCATTACAGTATTAATGAGCCATATATACTTTTTCACATTTCAACGTATATATCCATACATAATCATGCATGCTACATTAGCTGGTTGTAGTAACTACTTTGGATTTACCTGTTTCCCCTATATAAAACTTTACTCATGAAGTGTGCTCCGCATAAAATTTTCAACAAATTTCCCATTCTGGGGTTGGCATCTCTGATACTACTCAGTCGTGTGGAGGAAAATATATTTATTTCTGACTTCAGTAATTTATCCCAATGGCTTGGCCAGAGTTTTTACATACTTCCTACAACTCCCCGATCCAGAAAGTTTTTAGCACTATTCTGTAATGCTGTTTGTTGAAAAAAATTCTTACAAAAGCACAGTGGTGTTTCAGCTGTGGCTGGTTAAGGTAAAGCAGTGAGATCTTTCACGATAATCTTTTCGTAACTCAATTTTGTGTTTACAGGAATTTCCAAATGTAATTCAAATCATTGGCTTGCTGGCAGATTTCCAAACTACAAAAGAGGTAGATGCGAATTGTGAAAAATGTGGGTGAGTACTTTTTAAGTTGATAGTGTTTTGATGGAATATCTCAAAAAATTTCGATGTGTAATAAAAGTATAACAAAAGTATAATAATGTGAGAGTTTTACATGATACAGTCAACCCCTCAGCAAGGCGTGGAGGGAGGTCTGGGGGTGGGAGGGAGTCCCACCTCCAGACCTCCCTCCATGCCTTGTCCTGTCACCCTACAAGTTAGATACAACCCCTGATTCCTTTCCGTTCCGCCTCGCTACAAACTTCCCCACGAAAATGGATACCGAAGACCCCGACTCTGTATAGACCCTGTATGGACCGTGTATATCATATATAACCTACCCCAGGCTACCCCGGATCTTTCCCAGGTCAGCTGATCCGGGCCAGTTTACATAGGAGTTGGTACAGTTAGCCTTGGGCCTATAGGTCTGGATACCCACCTCAGGAAGTAGCTGAACAGAATATGTTAGCTTGGACAGCAGGCTAAGTTACAGATGCCCTAATAAGGAGTTGAAAAGTAGCCAAATGCCCTAATAAGGAGTGAAAGAATGCCAAGCAAGAAAAAAGAGCGGAAAAGATGCCCACCACAATTTTACATGTGCTTACTGCTATCATTGGTTGACCTGTGTACAAATTTGTATTGTATATTTTGATTGTTGTGTTTTACCGTTATGTTATATGATTGATTCACCCTAATAAGGGGGTGAACTTTCCTCTGCTTTTCCTATAAAACGAGCTTCGTTTGTGCATTTGAAACAAAAGTCTTGAGGAGTTTGATAAAGAACTTTTATTTGTATTGTTAAACGGATTGAGTAAATAAATATTATTTGCAGAAACTCTGTCATTGTGTGTCCGGGTTTAGGGCGCCGCGAGGTTGTCAAAGTCAAGTCGGAGTGGACTCCGAAATAGAGAAGATGATCCGGATTGATACCGTTGTGTCGAAGTAGAAGGTGCAAATCTACTACAATTATAAAAGGTCATGAAACTCTCCATTATACACAGCTATAAAATTTGAGATGAATAGGATTCTAAAGTTACTCTGTTACTTAAGTTTTCAGTGCTACTAGTTGAGTAATTGAACTAGTGTTGAGTAATTAGTTATTGTTTTTCACCTTATTGCAGAGAGTCTTCCTAGCAGTTGTAGTATAGGTTGATGCTTCAGTGGCTCTTGTTAGGGTGGTTGATTTCTGTGTAAACACAGTGGCCCTTAAATAGATAAAGTTGTACTGATGGTCCTGGGCTCAAGCCGATGAAGAGTCCGCATGGAAAACCCTTTATAAAATACAAAAAATAAAAACTTCGTTTTTTCATGCAAAAATACTTTTGTAATAATATATAAGTGAATTTTCCCCAAACCAATTTTTTCCGGAGTACCAAAATCCTTATTTATTATAACAGCATTTTCGGACAAATAAACAACATTATTTACATGACAAAACAATTCTATCGATCCAATAAATCATTTTAATTTATAAGGAATTTTCTCGAAAAAACTAATTTCTTCGCACAAAAATCCCTATATATTACAAATGGATTTTCGTGTGAAAAAAACAACATTGTTTGCCACAAAATCCACTTCATCATTCAAAAATTCCTGGGTAGTTTTCGCATTAAACAAAATTTCTTAGCACAAAGATCCTTATGTATTATAAAGAGGTTTTCACGTCAAAGAAACTAAATTCTTAACACAAAAAAGCAGCTTCGTCAAGCGAAAAATTCTTTTTCAAAGTAAATAAGGGTTTTCCAAACAAACAAAAAAATTTGTGCAAAAATCCCTTTTGTATTATAAAGGAGTTTTCGCGCAAAAAAAAACCACATTCCACTTGCGGAAAAAAACAAACTTTCTTTGGTATAACAACAATTTGGTTGCCCAAAAATCTCTTTTTGCGCAAAAACGTGGAATTTTTATCATGTGAAAATCTATTTAAATCATAAAGGAATTGTTGCGCCAAAAAAACTCAATTTCTTTTATCAAAAACAACAACTTTCTCGCTCAAAACTTCCTTTATCATAAATATAAGTGTTTTTGCTCGAAAAATATTTTTCTTGTCACCAAAATCGTTATATACTATAAAAGGATTTTCGGGCAACAAAGTGGCATTTTTGGTGCGATTAATGTGGTTTTTTCATGCAAAAATCTTTTTTAACATATAAGAAATTTCGCACTTTGACAACTTTGTTTGCCAAATTTCCATCTATAGTATAAAGGGGTTTTCGTGCGATGAAGTTGTTGTTATTATTTCATACAAAAATCCACCCCCAAATTTCCTCTTGTATTTTAGCGGGACATTTGCGCAAATATGACTCGCTTATTTTGTAAGGTAGGGTCAATCGATGCAATTTTGACTATTTATGAAACACTGTTTTTTGCACAGAAGTCATCCACGCCAGCAACAATGCCTGAAGAAGCAAAATCCACAACGCAGGGCTCTCAACTTGTGGGAATGTAAAACCTGGATACGCAGGATGCGAATGCGGGGCTTTACATCCCATTTCAGTAAGAACTCTGAGCGACCTCAAACTGGTTGTGGGAAATTACTGGATGTACATTTAAAAGCCAAAATCATAGAAGAAAAAAATGATTGGCTAAAATAGCTGTAATTTGGTATTTGAAATTTCAACATGTTACACCATCATTACTTCTAGTATTGAGTTTTGAGAATGAAACAAATCTAAATTTCAGTTACATGCGATTGAAATTTAGATGTTCAATAAGAACACGATGAATCTGTAAAATAAATTGTAACTCAATGCAGACAGCCGAGGCACAAATTTATGTGGATGCACAATTTGAACCAGTTTAACTGATAAGAGTTTTTACCATAATAAATCATGCAAAATCAATTATTGAATTGCCATTGATTGACTAATACATGTAGTCCAATAAACAATGGACCACATGCAGTGGCTGAACTCAAATGACCATCTCTTTATGTCTTTTTTCAGAACAGAACATTAAAAGGGTGAATAATAGCTTTAGTAATAATAATATTAATAATAATTTTTATTCATCTCATTTCAAAATTACAATAAGAGAAATGTAAATAGCACAAAATCAGTAAATGACAGTAAAACAACAGTAAAATAGCCATATTTTCTTATCACTATTTTCATTACTTTCATTCAAATTATATGTATCTAAAATTTTTATAGCACGCGTTACAGTGGAAGTAATAATCAATTCATCACAATAATTTTTATCTAACAGTATAAAAAAGTAATTCACTTCTGCTACCATTGGTAATAATATCAAGCAATGTAGTAATAGCATGATGGTTATCTTTTTTTAATAGATACAATTAATTTGAATATAATTGATAATAATAAAACTATCAATACACCAATACTACTGTATTGTTATACTAGTGGTTACGGTAGTAATCAAAATGATTTATTATTACAATTTAGTTTCAATAATTAATAATATTTGATAATAACAAAACAGCAGCAAATGATAATCACTACTTACAGTAGTAGTACAAATGACTTTTTATTATTATTATCATTATCGTCATCGTTATCGTAACCATAACCTTAACCGTAACCGTAGCTGTAGCCGTCGTCGCTGTCGTTCTCATTATCCATATCATCGCCGTCGTCGTCATCGCCGTCGTCGTCATCGTTATCATTGTTATTATGGTAATTATTATTATTATTATGTTTCATTAATTAATAAAACTTAACAATAATAAAACAGCAACAAATGATAATAGGAACAAAACAATAGTAAAAGCTAGATTTATTAACAATAAAAAATGATATCAATGATAAATAGTATTATTTAAATACTAATTAGATTTGATTATTGTTATTACCTCGTGAAAATACATGTAGAATATTGAAAATCACCTCACGGTGCAAACAGGGAATGCCTCTTCAGTCTGTGTTTAGTCAGTATTTATTCAGTGTGGCAGCGACAGCTGCTTATTGTTGAGTGTTTTTTGACACCAGCCTAAGTTCCCTCAAGCTGCGCGGAAGGAAGCTGTTGTCTGACTCGATCCATTTATTGAGATTGGCTCTCCTCTGCTCGCAGCTCGTGTGAACATAGTTGTTAGACTTCGACTGTTAACCATTTCATCATATGCTGAGGCAAGCAAGGGTCTATTTCAGGTTTCATCTGACAGTATTCTCATCAGTAACGACAACCTGTGTGATTTTCATCTTTCTTTTGGTGGTTTAAGCTCAAGTTGCGTTCCACCTTCAGTTACTCCGAGTCTATCGCTAATCTTTTTGATAAAGCAAACTGCTTGAGATTGTACTCGCTCAACAGCATCGCAGGTGTTATTCTCAGTTGCGCCCAAAGAGCATCACCGTATGTGAGGATTGGTCAGTATAGACTGGTGTATGCAAACAACTTGCCTTTCTCAGTCGCTTCATGTAGAGTACATTTTATGCAGCCAAAGGACTTTAGATACATTTTTGATTTGGGATGTTATATGTTTTTCAAACTTCAGGTTTGATTGCCTTTCTATACCGAGGTACGTGTGATATGAACACCCGCGATGGTATACTCTTCTATAGGAATTAGGGCTACTTGAATGTGCACGCAACTCTGTTTTTATTCACGTGAATGGTTAGTTCCGGAGCTATCCTATGTCAAAAGATTGGGAATGGCCTTACCACGTGTTGTATTTGTCTGTCTTTTTCTTGATTTGTCCATGTTGTGGGTGGAGCTTTTAGTCACATTCCTGTACTATTGCTATGTTGTCCCAACACGGGGGACTTTCTCTAACAATACGGGAATCTGTTACACAATATAACCAGATCCGGCGTCACTATCAATTCTGCTGACTAAGCACGTGCATGAATTTCAGCAATTGACAGATTTTCACTAACGATAACTTCAGCAATTTATTTCAGCAATCGAGTTAGGCAGACTTGGACAATATTTTAGAGTTGTAGTTACTTCTGAGAAAATTGCAAACCAACAAGCTTTATACTGGTTCACAAGTTGTACAGCGAAGGAGGAAGTTGCAGTTGTTAATAATAAACATATATTCTTCGAACAAGATACAAAATGTACAACAGTGAGAGATGTTTCGAAGCGTGTATAACAATCCTGGCACGTTGAACAACGACTTACATAAACTCCAGTTACTGATTGCGAAGAACAATAACGTTAAATTCGTCGACACAGTTCTACTCTTAACACAACTACTCCTGAGCTCTGGAGGCTCGGGCGATTTGCCCCAGTAGTTACAGAAAAGTAATGCAAATCAGTACAGTTGAAATTTAGACATACAATTGGCTAAAACGATAACATATGATTTGCTAATTCAAAATATAATTACCTGACAGAAATAAGCGCACATAAATTGCTTCCAAAAGCGTCAGGTCATACACATATAAAAATGCATAGGATTAGCGTTCGCCTCACAGTAGTACAACAACAATGATAATAATTAAATAGGTCACCGATAAAACTCTTAGTAGAGGTTCTGTATTACGCTTGGCTAGGCTGGCTCCAACATCTATAAGTACGCAGGCTGTCTTTTGTTTGCTAGGCATCCAGATTCATCTCGTCTCGGCAGGTAAGGAAGGGCAACTCCTGGCGCATCTGTCCACATGCACTCAGTCACATAATTTCACCACAATATTTACAAAGACATTACTGAAAAACTGGAACCTCAAGTTGTAATAAAAAATCTGTAGGTACTAGCAAAAGAAGGGCAGAAAGAATCGAGGTCAAAATTTGAACAGTGTAAGCAGAGTATATTTTTCAGTCTAACATTTGTAACCCTTTTGTTCGTTAATAAAGTTAAGTACTTGTACAATTCTTGTATCTATAGAAGTTCTTACATTGAATCGTCTGTTATATCGTGAATCACCCATTATATTAAAATATAGAGCTTTAAAATGTGTTGGCGGCCGGGGCTCTGCCCCGGACCCTCTTGGGGGCTTGCAGCGTCCCGCCCCAGGCCGGATGGCTTCGGAGCTATACGCCATCAGCAAAGGCACTGTACGCCTTTGAGTCGTATGTATTTTGGCTGTCCCAGGCAAATTTTCTAAACTACAGCCCTATCTCTTATACGATTGTCACCCTATTATCAGTTTTAAGTCTGTGATGTAAAAAAAGCTGCAATTTTGCCTCATGTGCCAAAGAAGTCTTAGTAGTTTAAACAGTCCTATATCTTTGAGGAAGTGCACTCTAATTTAACCTGTCTACTACTTTCAAATTAAAAAGACTAAGTCTTCTTTTTCATTTTCCTGTTGATCCAGAAGCTTTGTGTGTAATGATGTTCGAGCAGAAGGATGATGATGCCAAGAGTAGGCCAACACTTCTTGGCAATCTCGAACTTCTATTATTAAAATTTTAAAGATCTAACAGAGTAAGGAAGGAAGACTGACTAATTATTTTTTAAGATTGCCATCAATCATCATCATCATGATGATCCTCATCCCCGCCATAATTATTAATAATTAATAATAATTATATGTATTATAAACATAATAATTATTCACCATTTTCATCACATTGATTATTATATATTTTATATAATAACTAATAATACTGATAACTAACAACAATAATAATAAATACATATGAAATGTTGATCAATTTACTTGACAAATAATAAATTATGATGATGGTAGTAAAATAATAAGACTATCATAACGTGTTGTCGTTATTTTTTATCATTAATAATATATAATATTACATAATAATTTATAACTATTGTTCTTATGGTTTTATGATAATAATTAGGTCTTATAAATAATATATATAAACAAGATCTTAATATTTAATGTTTAATATGTTTATTAAAAGCATGATTGAATAAATGTTTTTTTCATAATATTATTATTAATATAAAAGAAATAATAATGCATCCATATCTGATATTATTATGATATAATTATTAATTTTTTTATTTCCTTTTTTATCACTACTAATCTTTTTATTTGTTATGGTATAATTTTTTTATTTATTTATTAGCGTCAATTGAGGAATATTTAATGAAAATAATTACATTATCATCATGACCTTATTATTGATCATACTTTTTGTTATTAGTAGTGATATAGGAGCAGATTTCCCTCCTGGGGATAAGGTTCTCCTGATCCCAAGTGCCTTTTTTTAGCACCAGCTACCAGGTGATTTGATGGTGGGTTTGACCCGAGATGTTCACTATAAATAAGTAGTTATTGTATGACTTTGGTAATAAGGTTCTGCTGGTGCCATGGTCTTTTGTTAGCACCAGTTAGCATGCGTGTAGTTGTATGGATTATTAGGTTCTCCTGGTTTTCTATATTTAAATGATACCCCTGTTCCCGTGAACCCGATGAGGTGCCTTTTTGTGTGCGCCAGTTGTTTCAATGGGTGTAATTACTATGGTGCTTAAGGTTGATTAATACATTGTATGGTGTTGGTATGCGCTGAAGGTTATCCCGGTATTACGTTTATTTGGTTTTTATTTGAATAAAAACGTTAATAGTAAATGTATAAAATAGCTCAAATAAAGAACTGAGTGTAACCAGTATAAATAGTATTACAGTTATTTTTTGCATATCTTTGTAGCCTGTGATGAGTCCTCACTCTTCTAGTTCTCCTTCTTAGAGCAAGCTATTTGCGTGTGTGTTTGACAGAAATAGCTGTATTTAGTTGTTTTAGTTGTTGTTGTTATACTTATCAATGGTTTTTCTGAATGTTTATTATAGTATTATTCCTTAAGAGCTTTAGTGTTAGAAAAGTTTCCTATCGAAAGCTCCTTAGCTGTTGTAGTCAGTCTTTCTGCATGAGTCTACATATCCTCAGCGCTGAGTCCTCCGTTAAAATCATCAAATCCTTCCTCTAGGAATTATTCAAGATCATCATCAATATCTGGTTTTGATATCTCCTCATTGAATGTTGCCTGAGCGCAATTCTCTTCCCAATTACTGCTACTGTTTGAAGAAATACAGGCGAGGTTGTGGTATGTATGAGAATTCCCACCTCTGCTCTTTTTTTCCCTTCGTAAACCACGACACCTGGAACACATTTCTTAGCATCTTTGATGTATCTGATCGGTAATAGGAGTGTTCTCACCTCTCTCTTTCCATATTTTTTTGAGACATAACGGATGCAATTTACGACAGCTTCTTCTCCATTGAAACGATGAGGAATGAATCTTTCAACAACATTGATGTAAGAGAAAAGCGCACACTGTTTGAAACTACTGAGATATTCCATGTCGAAACTGAGATTGAGTTCCTTCTCGGTCATTTTTCTCAATTCGTCTGCTTCAGCAGTACCTTCATTCGAGGTTAAGCGTTTTGTGCTAATGCGTTTGATGTTGTAGCAAATAGTTTTTGGATTCTGTGTGTTTACCACCTCACCCAAGTACGCAATGTTAAAATGTAAAGGATATTTTTCAATGTTGAAGTTTTCAACCACTCTACTCCGTCAAACTACTCTCTGAAAATCTTTTATATTTGAATTAACGTAGTAATCGGCGTATACACCCGTATTCTGATCAATAGAAACAGTAATGATAGTGTTTGAAAAGTTCCAATCTTTTGCAACTCACTCTCCTTCCATCCTTTGAGAGTCTTGGCTGTCTTGAGAACTTTATCAGCATCGGAGAGTGTTTCCTTTTTTTCCACAGTGTTTTGGGTTTTAGGTAAAACCGGCTTTGAGAGATTTCGCTTCTTTGTTGTCAGCTCTTTTGCAAGAGAATTTTTTCTCTTAGCAGTTGCTTTGGGTGTTATGTAAATGGGATAATCAGAAATTCCATCTGTAGTATTCTAAAAAATAAGGATTAACGTTTAAAATAATAAAAATAAAACAGGGTTTAAATTTTGTTATGAAAAAATTGAGCTTTTCAATTGAAACTAAAAGATTAACTATTTGATACTTTGCATCATATTCAAACTATTTTCAATCCTTGGTAGGAAATAATAATTTATTAAATTTTAATTTAGTGCTGAGAGTCTTCCAGTAGTAATATATGAGCAGATCTCCCTACCAAGTGTTTTTTTGTGGATTAGACCTTGGAGGTTATGCAATGGGTTACGACGTTGGATGAATTCGCCGAGTTTATATTGTATTTCATTTGAGGGGTACTTGAGTGGCATTTGAGTGGCATTTAAGTGGCATTTGAGTTTTTGATTATTTTTTTACTTATTTTGAACTTATATGGCATATAGATTTTGCATGTATGGCATTTGATTTTTTTGATAGTTTTAACATTGTATATAAATGAAAACGTGATATGATTGTATGGTTATTGGAAGTTAAGATGTCGACAGAGGATGATGTTGAGATGAGACCGATGAATGAAGTTGATACTATTGATGGTACTGAACGTGATATGATAGACGTTTTACCGAGTATGAAGCGTAAAGCGTTGATAATTATGATAATTTTGGTATTTGTCGTAGGGCTTTCCACTTTTGGAGGTGTTACTGAGTTTAGTATGTATGAAGAAGCTATGGAAAAAATACAAAAAGCGAGAAACTCTCCTGTTGGAATCATAAATGAAACTACTGTTGATTGATGAACATCTTTTTATGATGAATGGGAAACCTGAAGATTATGACCCGAGGATGCGATCTCCTTTTACAGCAATGATTGCAGGACCAACTGGATCGGGAAAGACGCAAGCGATTTTTCGAATGATTGAAGCTAGTCAGACGATAGCACACCCTCCACCAACAGAGATTCACTACTGTTATGGAGCCTACCAAAAAGCCTTTGATGATGTATCAGGAGTGATTTTTCATGAAGGCATGATAGATATAACAGTGAGTTTTCCCAGAGATGGTAAAAATCGATGGCTGATAATTGATGATCTCATGGATGAAGTTTCTGGTAAAGCCGATGCTAATGCTTTGTATACAAAACATAGTCATCATTTGAACATAAGTGTGTTTTTTATTGTTCAGAATCTGTTTTTAAAAGGAAATCGTACAATTTCCTTGAATAGTCATTATTTTTTTCTTTTTAAAAACCCTAGAGATGCTTCTTCTATTTCCTATTTGGCTCGACAATGTTTTCCATCAAAAATAAAATATGTACAAGAGGCTTTTGAAGATGCGACAAAGAAACCATACTCTTATTTACGAATAGATACGACTCAACAAACGAATGATCAACATAGACTATTGGGAAATTTTACATCAGTTCTCCCTATGATATTATATGTACCCAAGTAAAATGATATAAATACAATCACTATTCACTTCACCTCAATCATATTTTGTTATTCAACGACGCAACACGAAAGCATTATAATGTCTAAAGCTTTGGAGAAAAAATTAACAAAAAATGCAGCTGTGTTGTTATCGCTCAACAATACAACCTTTGCTATTCAAAAGTCTGTTATAGCCAAAGCCAAAAAGGAGTTTATTATGACTCTAATGGAATGCGCTAAAGCTATTATAAATGGAACGATACCATTGACATCATCTCAGTATAATGAGTTGCAGCGAAACGTGAAGGATATTAGCGCTTTAGTAAGAAAATCAACGTTAGATGATAAGAAAGCTGTATTGCAAAAAGGAGGATTTTTAGGCGCTCTACTAGGACCTATCATCAGCAAAATAGTTCCTGGGTTACTTAAAAGTGTGCTAGGCGGAGGGAGAAGATAAAGATGAAACTCTCAACACGAATGATGCGAAATAGAATGGCGATTTTAGCTCTGGATGATCTGAGTAAGAAAGGAAAAATCGCTATAGTCGAAAAGGCCAACTCAGATTTGTTTCAATCATTGATAGAAAGTGTTAAAAATATTATATTAGGTTATGTTCCTCTTGATTCTGAGCAGTTTATTGAGTTGCAGCGTTACAAGAAGGAGCTACATAAACTTAGTGGTAGAGGGAGAGTTGATGATAAGCGTAAAATTTTGATTCAGAGTGGTAGAGGGAATCTTTTGGATGCTATTATAACACCTATTGTATCTGTTTTATCATCAATAAAAAGATGAATCGTCAGCCTTTAACATTCTCCAGACGTAATTTTATACTCACTGAAGATGAATACTATAGATTAACGGAAAGAAAGGATGATAAAACAGTGGTAAAGGAAGAGAAAACCAGACCTCCATTGTATTATAATCCTATGGAAGCTATAACAGTGAGAAATATGAAGCGAAAGCGAAATGATCTACTGGAAACGGCTTATGATTCTGACTTATCCTCATACGAAAAGTTAGATGAAAATGTTGAAAACCTACGTAGGTATTTGTCTGATGTCAAAAAGATTAAAAATAACCAAAACCAGACACAAAAGGATAGTTGGAATCTCATTAAGAAAAAAAAGACAGAGTCTACTTTTCCTTTGGCCAATAGCACAGTTATTGATAATAAACCTAATGTCTTTTCACCAAATGTTGATAAAGACAATGAGTTAGAATCAGTGAAAGTGCTTGATGATGATGATGATATTGGGATGGAATTAATAAAAGGAAGGTTGTTTGATACTGAAGACACAACCTTACTAGGAAGTACATTTCTTACTGATGGAGAAGATGAGCACGATAGTGAAAGCGAAAATTTAAAAGATTTTGAAAAAAAAGCAGCTGATTTAACAACAAAAAAGAGTGATCAAACGATCGCTGTCAGAATGTTGAATAATCTGAGTAAAATTGGTAGATTCGACTCGGAGAAGAACAGACTGAAAATTGGAGAACATTGGTTGAATCCTAGGACTTCCAAAACTTTACTGCGAGACGTTCTAACCGAAGGAGGTAAAATACAATCGGGAAATACCAATTACAGTAGATTTAAAAGCCTGCTAACTAATGAAGGAATCACAACTGTCAGAAAATCCCCGCATCGAACACGTACTCAGAAGAAAAAGTTGGTCGTTCCCGGTACTAATTCATGGACATCGACACGCTAAAAGAGTTGTATTACAATCCTGCATTACATACATCTCTACGAGGAGCTAGAGCTTTACTGAAAGCTCGTAGAAAACGAGAGGGAGAAAAAAGAATCCGTGAATGGTTGAGTGGTGAGGATGCCTACACGTTACATAAAAAAGTTGTAACCAAGTTTAAGCGTCGTCCTACAATTGTAGCTGGAATAGGGGAGCAGCTACAGGTAGATTTGATGGATGTTCGATCTCGAAGAGATGAAAATAATAATACAGCATTTTTACTGACTGCTATTGATTCTTTATCTAGAAAAGGTTGGGCTGTGCCGCTCATCAACAAATCAGGACCGGTAGTAGCAAGAGGATTGAGAAGAATACTAGAAGGGGAAAACTATAAAGCTTTACAATCTGATAAAGGTAAAGAGTTTGACAACGTCAATGTCAAGACTCTGCTGGCGGAAAAAAAGATCAAGCGCTTTACAACCGAAAATGAAACGATAAAGGCATCAATGGTGGAGCGTTTTAACAGAACTTTAAAAGAGAAGATATATAGATATTTGACATATAAAGATGACGATAGATACATTGATGTTTTACCAGAAATGGTTAATGCATACAACAACACAATTCATGGTGCTATAGGTATGAGACCAAATGATGTGAATTTTCAAAATCAAGAACTTGTATGGAATCGCGTGTATGAAGGAGGTGAACATAGTTTAACTCAAGAAGCAAAACTAAAGGTTGGGGATTATGTGAGAATAAGTAAGGCAAGAGGAGCGTTTGAAAGAGGATACACCCCAAATTGGACGATTGAGATTTTTATAGTCACCGATGTACTTATTGATGAAAAACCTGTTGTATATAGGGTGAAAGATTTAGCTGAGGAGATGATTGATGGTACCTTTTACGAAAAAGAGTTGCAAAAAGTAAAAAAACCCACGATTTTCAGAATTGAAAAGATACTGGGAAGAAGAATGAGAAGAGGTAAAAGACAGATTCTGGTTAAGTGGTTAGGTTATGGAGAAAAGTTCAATGAGTGGGTAGATGAATAGTTTATAAGGAAACAACGCTTGATATAATCATCATACATTGGGAAAATGTCGATGCTGATAACTTTACCCTCAAACTCTAGTGGTGAAGAGTTTCCTGATAATAACAATTCCGAATTTACAGTGAGACTGTATAAATATTTGGTTATCAATGGCGGTAAATGGGAGGTAGGTCTGCTAGATATGACTTATTCTAATAATTGGAAAAATGTTACCGAAGGGAAAATATATCTAGAAAAGACTAATGTCTCTGGTAAAAGCGAAAAGTCCTTCATCCTAATCGGTAATGGAAGATATGATAGTATAGAGGAGTTGGAGGAGATTATACGAAAGAGAATGAATGAAATGGATTTAGACAAGAAATTCACCATCTCCTACAACAAGATCATCAACACCGCTTTACTAACTAACAGTGATCCTGATACTACCATAAGCTTTTCCAAAGATATAGCATATATTTTTGGATTTGAATCAAAAACTACATACCCTCGTGGTAGATACAATAATATCACACCCCCTGATATAAATTCTGGTTTAACATCCCTGTATGTTTATTCCAACATTGTTGATAATAGAATGGTAGGAGATACGAATGTACCTTTATTGAGAGTAGTTCCAGTTCAAGGAAAGAAGAATAGTGTTGTGTATCAAGAATTTAAAAATCCTCACTATGTTGATGCTTCATCACTAAATAGTGATATGATTAAAGTACTTATAACGAGTGACGACGGTCAACGAATACCATTTGATGGTGGAAAGGTTGTGTTGACGGTTCACTATAGAGAGAAAGAATTATAATGAGTTTGGTACGATACACCCCTGAGGATTCAAAAGATTTTTTTGATGAGTACTACAAGATGCAAGCTGGAAATGGAATTGGAGTGTATAGTGGACGACGAGTGATGCCTAATATGAGAGGAAATGGACTTGGTAGTATTTTTTCAAGTTTACTTAAATCTGCAGCACCAATGCTGAAAAGAGGAGCAATTAATTTGGGGAAAAGAGCATTGTCTGTAGGTGGAAATGTAGCGCGTGATGTCATCGATGGTCAAAGTTTTGCAGCGTCAGCAAAGAAGAGGGGATTGGCAGAGTTGAATGATCTGGGGGGAGATGTGCTCAATGCAGTCCGTCCAGATAGAATGAAAAGGAGAAAAACAAGAGGTGGAAAGAAGAGGAGAGGTGTTGGTAATCGTGGTATATTTTAATAGCAGTAGAATCCGGTATAAAGACAGATGAGCTCGATATCTATATTCATTAAGCGGTAACGCTTCAAGCATTCATCACTCGCAAAAGATGGCTAGCCTAAATGGAACAACAGGTAATAAGTTGGAAGGTTCTTCCTACAACATAAATCCAACGTTGGATGTATTTGCTACGGAACCAACAAACATATCGGTAGAAAGATCGGAATATGTTGTCATCAGACCTGATAGGTTAGATCCTTATGGTAGTATTGAGTTAACCTTGTCAGGGAGCACTGAACATTACACAGATCTCTACAACTCGTTTCTGCAAGTTGAAGCCACAGTTGTTCAAGATGATGGAAGCGATATTACAGGTAATGATGATGATGCAGTTGTGTGGATGGGGGATTCAATGCATACATTATTCAGTGAGTTGAAAATGTCGATAGAAGGAACCACCGTTGAATACGCTAACAACTACGGTTTACGCTCCTACTTTTCACAACTACTCGAAAACAGTGCAGAAAGAAAGAAATATCAAGGTAAGATGGAAGGATGGTTGTATGATGATTCAACTAGCAAAGACGCTACTGATCACAAAACCGCTGATAAGAAAAAGAGGAGAGCTCTAATCATAGGTGGAAAGACAATAGAATTAACTGGAAAACCTCATCTCACATTATTTCAGCAGAAAAAACTAATAATACCAGGTCCTACTATGCAGCTGGAGTTTGAGCGTGCCTCTGCCAAACTAGCTTTGTTTGCTGCGAATGAGTCGCCTGCAGGAGGGGCAAAGATTAGAATTGATAAATTTGAACTTCATCTTTGTAAAGTTAAGGTGAATCCTACAATACAAAACTCCCAACTCAGTTTGGCATTGGAAGGTCACAACTACATTTATCCTGTTGATCGAAAACGGATAAAACTATATGGAATTCGTGCTGGTGTTGCGCAGATCGACATCACTTTGGAAGAAAACAAACAAAAACCTAAACAAATTTATTTAGGTTTAGTTGATCACAACGCAATGAACGGACGTTTCGCCTTGAATCCATATAGAATGCAGCATGCTAGTGTTGATAGTATTGTATTGAGAGTTGGTGATTGTCCAATTGGAAGGAGATTTGAACCAAATTATGCTAGAGGAATTTTTGGAAGAGAATATCATCAGTTTCTACACGCTACCGGAACTTTGCTTGAAGGCGATAGTCTTGGTATTACGAAAGAACAATACCTTGATGGTACTACACTTTACGGATTTGATTTGACTGGTGATTTTCTTAAAGAAGGTTTTCACTCTATGAAAAATGTCACAAGTGTGGAAATTCGTTTTAGCGCTAACACGACGGATGGATTATCCCTGGTAGCATACTTTGTAGAAGACGGTGTGTTGGAGATGGATAGCATTCTTCAATTAACTATCGGAGGAGACGCAAAGCTTTAAACAGAAAGTTACAGATGAATACCATACAAATTCATTCGATCTTATCTTCAGACGTTTTATGTCAAAGCGTAGGGATTCATGTTGGAGCTAGAGAACAGTTTTGGAAGCAAATTTGCAATTTTCCAACAGGATGTTTCGTATTCAACACCCATTTTTCTCATCAACCCGGAGAGCATTGGTTGGCTGTGTACGCTAATGATTCAGAGGTGGATTTTTTTGACTCGTTTGGACGTTCTGTTTCCTTTTATCCGGATGTAAATGAAATACTAAGTATTCATGGAGGATATGAAACAATACAAAGTAATGAAACACAACTACAAAGTTTTTTGTCAACTGTATGTGGCGATTATTGTGTATACTTTTGTTTACTGAGAAGTAGAGGGTGGAGTATGGATGAAATTGTTAGAAGTTTACGAGATATAGGAGATAGTGAGATGAGAGATCACTCAATACGGAGATTCATCATACAGACATATCCTAACTTCGAGTTCATTCAAGATAATGCAGTAGAAGGGATAGATGGAGTACATATACAAGGAACTAATTTACTAAGTAAATTGTTAAAATAGATTATTATACTTGATTTTTTATTTGTTATAATAAATGAAATGAATAAAATACAACTTATCTCATTATTTTGCGCTAAACACTACAGAACCTATAAAAACTATTATTTTGTAATGTTTCAAGCAAGAAATAAATAAGTTCTTCTCATTTTCTTCCTCAGGAGCGCTCTTTAGCTATATCTAAAAGACATAGTAACTAATGACTCTATCATACATAGTTATATGAATTAATTTCACAAAAAAATACTTCGGTGCTTTTTTTTAAAATAGCTATAAAACTTACCATCATCGAAGATGAGTCACATCCTTTATGTTATCGATTAAGACTTCGATGTACTGTTCTGGACAATTCTCTTTTTCATTTTCATCAAAGTAGGAGAAACAGCTGTGTTGCAGCGAAGTATCAAACAGTTCTGAGGTTTGAATGAAAGCTTGAAGAGCCGAGAGTAGAACGATATCATAGGAAATCATGTTGTTCGTATTTTGTCTTAGTCCTTTGAATACGATTACACCGCTTTTTTCAGCCACCACAGATGAAGCTATTTGAGCAGGGATGCTAAGATCTCCAATCAATAGCTCTCCATTCACCATGCATCTGTAATTAGCCACTATAATATCGGCAGTCTTGTTCCAACGAGTATCACATTTTCTTAGCATTCCAGGATTCTCATAAGCTATAACACTTCCTGTGGGAAAATCGTGTAGGTGAGCGACAGTGAAATAAGCCTGTATTTGTCTCAAACTCTTGTTGTACAATGAGTTGAATGGATCTTTGATCTTTCGATTACACCCTTGAGATTCAGCAGTACGAAAAATCGCATCTCCTGTCTTTCCTTCACCCATATAAATTAAAACAATTGGACATGTTTGCTTAGCTTTATTAACAAGCAGTCCTATTTCGGTTGAAACATCACTCTTCACCCGAGTTCTCTTTTTATCTTTTCGGTAGTTGTAAATGATGACACACTTTGATTCATCACGGAATTCAACGGACAACACCTCCATAACCGTTGGTACTGGTAGTTCGCAGATTTCCACGGACTCTTCAAGTTTTTCTAGACTATCTGGAGAGAGAGAGTTTATTAACCCGGCGCTCTTGTAGGTGAGAGTAGTTAGTTCATTACTTCCAGCATCTTGAAAGGGTATTCTGGCGTGACGAAAAAGCGTTTCGTCTCCAACGGTCGACAAAGCTGGTTTTTTGCACTTCAAGTCAGTTTCAATATCATCTTTTGTCAAATCAATGAAAGATCGTTTCCTCATCGATGTTCTTTTTGAAGACAGCTTGTTAGTAGGAGATGTGAATGAAGTAAAATCTTGTTGGGATTCTGGTTCATCAACCACCAATTGACTTTCTGCCATATCAAAGATAGGAAAAGGTGATGGGGAAAGGGTTTGCTGGGATCCTGCTTCTTCATTCATCGGTTGACTTCCTTCGTCTTGAGTATTCATTCTAAAAAAACAAAACATTTTGTTTAAGTTTTCGTAATTAATTTTAAAAGATCATAAAGATCATAAACCTTCAGCTAGTAGTGTTAGCTAACAAAAAATAAATATTTTTACTCTTACCTTTATAAGGAAGATGAGCTCCTAGTTGTTGCAATGAAAGATTTAGTAGATGTTGCTTCTCCGCTAGCCGTTGTAGAACTTGATGCTTTCTGTGTGAAAACAGTGGCTCTTAAATAAGTAAAGTTGCACTGATTAAATCCTATGAATCAACATTTTTTCACGCGAATACATCCCAATGCTTTCGCGGGAATAAATAATTTATTTTCACGCGAATGGAAACCGTTGCTTTCGCGGGAATAACAATTTTATTTACACACGAATACAAACCAATGCTTTCGCGGGAATAAATAATTTTGTTTCACGCGAATAGAAACCGTTGCTTTCGCGGGAACAAATATATTATTTTCACGCGAATACAAACCAATGTTTTCGCGGGAATAAATAATTTATTTTCACGCGAATGGAAACCGTTGCTTTCGCGGGAATAAACATTTTTTTTCCACGCGAATAGAAACCAATGTTTTCGCGGGAATAAACAATTTTTTTTCACGCGAATGGAAACCGTTGCTTTCGCGGGAATAAACATTTTATTTTCACGCGAATACAAACCAATGTTTTCGCGGGAATAAATAAATTATTTCCACGCGAATGGAAACCGTTGCTTTCGCGGGAATAAACGTTTTACTTTCACGCGAATACAAACAAATGTTTTCGCGGGAATAAATAATTTATTTTCACGCGAATACAAACCAATGTTTTCGCGGGAATAAATAATTTATTTTCACGCGGATACAAACCAATGCTTTCGCGGGAATAAACATTTTATTTTCACGCGAATACAAACCAATGTTTTCGCGGGAATAAAAATTTTATTTTCACGCGAATACAAACCAATGCTTTCGCGGGAATATATCATTTATTTTCAGGCGAATGGGAACCGTTGCTTTCGCGGGAATGAATTTTTTTATTTTCACGCGAATAAAACAGGGATATTTCACGCGAATAACACTATTCAGATAGAGTTTTCGCGTGAGTGTTTTTAATGGCTATAAGCTAAATGAGTAGGAGTGGCTTATACTATATAAGAACAGCTCTCTCTGCATAGAAATTATTCTCTCCAGCAATAAAACATCGACTACTACAGCTGATTTCATCAACTACTACAACTGATTTCATCAACTGCTACAACTGATTTCATCAACTACTACAGCTGATTTCTTGGTGATAAGGTAAGAATTAATAAAAAAACTATTTTAATCGAAGCTAAAATGTAATTATTTTACAACACTGTTTAATCATCCTATACTAACACATAACTTTTTTATTTTAGTTCATTATGAGTTCAAAGCCATATACAATAACAGACTTCCTCCCAGAGATTTATCACCAGTATATCAAAGAAAATGTAGCCGTGCAGGAAAATGCGAAATATCCATTAACATTGCAAGCTGTGTTATTCTGTATAACACAGCATTTGCTAACTTTAGCATCTTTATACGGAGAGCTACCCATACAGTACCAACCACATTCATTACACCAGAATGCTGACAATCAGAAAACATTATTAAAACTAACAATTCAAAACAATTTTGAGACAGTTTTGAAAATGTCTAAAATCGTAAATATTAACCATTTTTTAAAAAAAATTAAGAAAAAGGTATGGGATCAAGATCTCACACAAAGATTAGTTAAAGCCCAATGGAGTGAAGAACTAATGCTCAAGTTTAAACCTATTATTTTACGCTATATTCAAACAGATGAATGTTTATATTCATCTATTACTTCGTTTGAAGTTATGTTATGGCTTTTTCAAGAACATAAACTCTAATATATACAATCATATAATATTTAATTTCTATTCAATGTACATAAATATATATATATAGCTATCGAAAAAGTTATCGAAACTTAAATGCCATACATTCAAAATCTATATGCCATAAAGTTCAAATCAAGTAAAAAAATAATCAAAACTCAAATGCCACTTAAATGCCACTCAAATGCCACTCAAATACCCCTCAGATAAAATACAATATAAACTCGGCGAATTCATCCAACATCGTAACCCATTGCATAACCTCCAAGATCTAATCCACAAAAAAACACTTGGTAGGGAGATCTGCTCATATATTACTACTTCTTCCCACTAGTTAATGAGAAACCTTTCAGTGCTAGGCGTAGATGTTGTAGTAGATATTGCTTCTTTGAATGCTGTTGTTGAAGTGGATGACCACTGTCTGAAAACATTGTTTCTTAAATAGTCAAACTTGTACTGATTGAACTGTGTTATTTCAGGAAGAAAACTATGTTTTATTCCCGCGATACGTTTATCTGTATATATTGTTTCATTCGCGTGAAAACTAAACATTTCTCCAGTCCAAAAATAATTATTTCCCACGGGGAAAAATCTATTTTTCATTCGCGTGAAATTGTGTTACTTTTTCAAGTCAAAAGTATGTTATTTTTCAACCAGAAAACTTTGTTTCATTTGCATGAAAACGAAATTTTTTTCAGATTGAAAATGATTGTTTTCGGTGCAACAAAATAAATTTTTATCCGCGTGAAATTGTATTGTTTTCAGGTAGGAAACTATGTTTCATTCACGAGAGAAAATAAAGTTTTATCCGCGTGAAATGGTATTGTTTTCAGGGATATTGAAGGCTTTTCTCGCGAATCATTTCACTGTCCTCAAGATTCGTCAATCAGAGCAACTTTTGGTAGTTAAGAAACAGAGCTTTTACACAGAAAGCATCCATTCTCACCACAGTGACTGAAGGATCAACATCTACCGCAACATCTACCAACTATGGAGGGTTTCTCTGTATGAACGCACGAGTCTTTTCATTGTTCTCAAGACATGACAATCAGATCAACTTTAGCTATTTAAGAAGTATTGCTTTCACACAGAAAGCATCCATTCCCACATCAGTAACTGAAGGCTCAACATCTACTATATCATCTACCAACTACTAGGAGATTTGTCTATAAGGTAAAAAAATAAAAAAACAATTATGTTTCTAGCTGAGTCACTCACCTCACCTCTCTATGCGTTATTTATATTTAAAGTTAATTATAAAAAAAAAATAAACAATAATTCACATAGAGCTTGTGATTTACTTTCAGTATTTTGTGTTTTAAATACAGTTATATATAACTATTTATAATTTTTTGTTACTTTTACAAAAAAAATAATGTTGTTATTCTAGCAGGAAGTATGGAGATGGAAGAGCAGGATCCTGGGGTAAAAATACAGAAGGATCCTGATGTAAAAATACAGGAGGATTGGGAATGGCTCATGAAAAATCAAATGTTATCAGATTTCCAAAAATTGAGGATGAATACACAGATGATGAATACACGGATGATGAATTCATTGGTAATTACAAAGATGGAATGCAGATTAGACTTGAAAATACTTCTCAAGAAAAATCCTCATCTTTTAAAGTTTCATCATCCACTGAAAATATTATAACTCTGAGTAATCAGTAAGTTTTTAAACCATAAATTAATAGTAGTAGTAGAGTAATTTTATTATTGCTTTTTTTCTATATGGATTCCATGATTCAGAGTAGAAATAATACGAATACAACTCTATTGTAGACAAGAGTCAGAATATCAGGGGATAAATGTAAAAGAGAGAGTTGGGATTCAATCTCATAGCACACAGTAAGTTTTTAGAACTAATTAATAATAATGTTAAAGTCATTTTTTGATACATTTTGTACAAAATACATTTTCTGTAAAAGAAGTAATATGTGTTAACATCTCTATTGTAGACAAGATTCAAATTATCAGGAGTTAGATCTAGAAGAAAGTCAAGGAATTTGTCTTAATCGGAAATGGCTCAAAGAAAATCTCATTTGTTTTCGTTTACCTGATCAAACAGTTAATCAGATAGGTTTTGGTGTTGAGGGTTCAGCACCAGACGCTAGCACGATAGTCAAATGTGTGGAACCGGTTGTGGAAGATGTAGTTGAAGAAAATGACAATGAACCAATGATGGAAAATGAAGAAGAAGAAGAAGAAGAAGAAGAAGAAGAAAAAGAAGGAGGAGGAGGAGAAGGAGGAGGAGGAGGAGAAGGAGGAAAAGGAGGAGGAAAAGGAGGAGAAGGAGGAGAAGGAGGAGAAAGAGGAGAAAGAGGAGAAAGAGGAGAAAGAGGAGAAAGAGGAGAAGGAGGAGAAGGAGGAGAAGGAGGAGAAAGAGGAGAATGAGGAGGAGGAGGAGAAGGAGGAGAAGGAGGAGAAGGAGGAGAAGGAGGAGAAGGAGGAGAAGGAGGAGAAAGGAGGAGGAAGAGGGGGAGGAGGGGGAGGAGGAGGAGGAGGAGGAGGAGGAGGAGGGGAGAGGAGGAGAAGGGGGAAGGAGGAGGAGGAGGAGGAGGAGGGGGGAGGAGGAGAAGGGGGGAGGAGGAGAAAGGGGAGGAGGAGAAGGGGAAGGAGGAGAAGGGGGAGGAAGAGGAGGGGGAGGGTGAGGGGGGAGGAGAAGAAGAAGAAGGACAAGAAGAACAAGAAATGAATGATTCAAATTTTGAAAGATCTAATCGAGCATCAACTTTAGGTATTGTTGATGATAGCGCACTTCCAACTTTTCATGATGAAGAATGGAATGATTTGATATCCAGATATTGGGGAGCTATGGAAACTAAACACATAGCTGGAAGACTGATAGAGCTTTTAAACGTACGACTTTGGGATGGGATTCCAAAAGATCAAGCTGATATCTACCAAAATGACTATCATGGCTCAGGAGTATTGGAATTGTTGAAAAAGTTTGGAGACAACTGAGCTCAAGAGCAAAAGTCAACTGTAGCGTAGGTTGCATACTGGAAAATAAAAACGATGGTCAACTGCGATACTTTCACTCATCATAAAACAACTCTACTATATATCCGAAAGCTAAATTGATTGAAACCGAAAGACAGCTTGATGATTTTTCTGTTGACGTTGCAAAAACTGATCATCGGACTAATAGCTTGAGACGAAGACCAAATACGACTCGGAGGTTGATGCCGATCAAAAACATTACGTTTTGTTTTTACAAGCTACGTGGAAGGGGGAGAGTCGGCTCACCAATGATGCATTTACCCCTGGATTGATGCATTCGTCGCCCACTGATGTGGATCCAAAATATGACTGATAATAGATTTTCATCGATCCAGGACACGAATACACCTACTGTTGATATAATTTACTACATGAAAGCATAAAATATAATGAGTAGTAAATAACTTGTATCTACTTATATGCCCTAGGCCACACCCCGTTACAGTGGGTGGGCCTTTACATACAATTAAAAAAGAGGGCAACTCCAGTTAACTAGCATGAGCAGACAATTGTAAGTTACAATGCTTGGTAAGCTGGTACAGTTGTGCTGTCCATATCATGGAATACTCCTGAATAAGTCCAAAAATCATTAACAAAATTAATACTATTTATTGTTGATTATAGATAAACATTTGTAGTTATATTGATAATAAATTTTCACTGCTCACCGAACATGCTCAATCTAATAATTACTATCTGTGACATATGTAATCAAGACACTTGACTTGACCAGCTCACTGAACCAAGAACACTGAACTTTTTATATATAACTACTCCTTGATAATTCCAACCATAATTAAAAAAAAGTAGATGCTATTTATTCTTGATTATCGGAAAATATGTGTGGTTGTATCGATAATAAATCAGTGAAATAATCATTTTTCAACTGTTGTAGACCCTAATTAGGATGTTCAAGTGTTAGAAAAACTAGACAAAAATATGCTGTTTGCTATTACTTGTTACATAAGCTTTGCTAAAATTGCATTGATCAACAAGTAACCTAGAGACCTGCTTGAGCTTCCGTAAAAAACTGGTTCAAGCAAGGAGTTGTCAAACTTAAATAGGAATTAGACCGGACCGCCTCGGACCGGTTCGATTTGAGTGAAAAGATTCGGAATCGGAACGAACCTGACTTCTTTTTTGTTTTTTTGTTCCTCCCATCAGTAATGCTAATGACGCGGAGCTGACTTTGGTGTTGTTAATAAGTGAACAGTTTCATTGTTTACCCATTATTGTAACAGCGTAATCATTCCCTAGTAGCAGTTCGGTGAAGCGATTGACAAAATCCTTTACATAGCTAACCCCCTTGTTCACCCTACCAAGTTATGCAGCTCCAGCTGGTCAGATGGCTCAGCAACTCCTCCCTAAATACTGCTGTTTAGTCACTATGTTCGGTATCTCTCCATTAGTACAAACAAGTCAAGCTGACTGGGTCGGTACTACTTACTATTGGCCAGTTGTGGCCAAATGAGGTTCGGAACTTGTCAATCCAACCTCAAAGTAATTTGACTTCCTTGTCTGCCGACAGCGCTAGCTTGCTCTGATGGAATCCACACACAGCTCTTAGTAGTTGTATAGTTGTTCCAATTGCATCAAACAGATTTTTAATAAGAAACGGAAATAAAGAAGATATGTTGAAGTTTTTGCCAAAGCACCACAATAATATGAATAATCACAAACTGAAGGCAATAATCGTTACGTACATAACAAAATATAGTATATATGACTTCTGCACATGTTATCACTGCTCAACAGTCATTTCAATTGTCTCAGCACTATGTATACAGCTTTGAAGAAATAATTTTTTCTCTGAGGCATCAAAATATTGAAAGCTTAGTAAAAATAAAAATGGTTTATAGCACTGTGGGAGAATTTTTTGGAACATAAGTAAAAGCTGTTACAGCTAGTAACCAGCATGCACGTGCAGGGTGCAGCCAAGAAGTGCAGTTACAGACAAGTTTAAACATGTGTAGACCGTAGGCAGATTGCTAGCCGAGACCACTGTTAGATAGAAGGTCAATGCTCTGCCTACCTGCCAGTATGTGATGAGGAGCACATCAGCTACCACAAGCATGGATTGGACTATTTATATTACCCTCTTGTAATTGGTTAAATCGTGTTATGCATGAATGATTCTCTTGTCATTGATAAAATGATAGCTCTATTATACATGAATAATGTATTTTATAAGAGACCATTCAATGGCCAACTTTAGTCAGTCGAATAATGAACCTCGGAGCATAAACAATACTTTCTCTCTCTTCACTTACCAGGAGTTGTAGTTGTCGCAGATCAGTATTAATACTGAAATAGTAGCTAGAAGGAGGAGTGCAAGGTTGGTCAAACTCTAGAGGCAGCTATACAGGGCGGGGTTTAAGCCCCTGTATGAGCTTGCATTACAGCAGGGTTGGCTGTACTTAAGGTGGAAGTAGACAGACTCAGTGCCCATTGCCACTATAATAAGCAGATTAGGAAGGCAAGTTGTGATAGCCTTGATAAAGCAGCAATTGTGTCCAAGTAGTAACGAGCAATTTTACTACAGCACTTTAGCAACGAATACACAAGTAAAAACAAGCAGAAAAATAATGATGGTGAATTTAACTTGATTATTGTTACTATTGTTGTCATGAATATTTACTAACTGTATCAACATCTTGCAGAAATGATCATAAATATGAAAAGACCACTGTAGAGAGCTTTCCAGAAATACTGGCTATCCAGCTGAAAAGATTCAATTGGGAGGGTGATCAGCCAATCAAATGTACAGATTATGTCTGGTCCAGTTCAGTGTTGACTGTAAGTGATAAAATAGGCACAACCACTTCCTCTTCCCGTTCTATATATGGTAATAATTTTTTCAATTGATAGTAAAAATGGCTGGTTTCCCATTTCCTATGTCACTTTATTCCTTACCCCACTGTTTTTTTGTATAATTTTATTGTTTACTTACATAGCAACTATTTTAACTAAGATGTCATTGACAATAAAAAAACTTTCAACAGTAGTTGATTGGCTCCCAGCAAATAAAGCTGTCCTCATAAATGCTAAATTTTGCGTGATTAGCAACTAATCTTTTTTCAGTACTTGAGCATGCATTCAAACAGGAAGTAATTTTTTGTTACTTGAAAGTTCAGAGAATTGTACCTCAATGATTTGATGCTTTTTATTGATTGATGAGCAAAAAAATTTATGCAACTAGCCAGAGCGTATATTTTTCTATGAGCGCTGAATAACTTCTGTGGCAAGTAGCCTTAGTAACAGCAGTTCAAGAAACTTTCCAAGTATATCAGAGCGTAAAAATGGAAGGTGATTATTTTCATCACAGAAGGGAAGTCTCATTTAATTGCTCAAGCTCATTCGCCGCCCAATTTCAACAACCAGCTAAATATCTCAATATAATTTTTCATGAAGATTGTGTGGCTTCTAGAAAAATAAGTGACTGTAAAGTAGTTCAGTCTTTAGTCTTTCTGTGAAAGTCTATTTTTACTAAAGATATTTCTAAAACAAATGCTCTGCTTTAAATCAAAAATAAATAAAGATGCCTACACAGGATTAATCAAAGAGTTCCCAGTGTTTGTCACACTTATCCGTGCGTATAATTGGTTTCATATCCTGGTATGTTTCAATTTAACCTTGAGGCATTTCTCAAAAGCTAGTGGCAAATACATAGTGTCTTATGATGAACTTCAACGAGTGCACCAAAAATTTCATCCACAACTCGCTTTGAATGAACTTTTTATGGCTGCAATTTGACTTTTACTGTTTGCTAGGTAAATGGAATAGAATACAGACTGTCTGCAGTTATTGTACACCAAGGTGATAGCATTCATGGTGGTCACTACTATTGCTATGTTAATGTTGACGATTGGTGGAAAATGGATGACGACAAGGTTCGTCCGTTACAATTGACAAATGTTTTAAGCCATTGCCTTCTCAGCCATTTTCTGCACAGCAAAAAATGTGTCATCAGAGCGTTTTATATAGGAAAATTCGACCTCCTAAAACCAAAAACGAGGCAGTAACAGTAGTAATATATGAACAGATCTCCCTACCAAGGGTTTTTTTTGTGGGGTGACTACCCGGGGTGGATGCAATGGGTTACAGCGTTGAGTAAAGCAGCCGAGTTAATATTTTATGGCATTTAATTGTTGATAATTTTTTACATAATTTTTCTCTTATGGCACCATGAGTGTAAACCATTTTCTCTCTCTCTCCCCCCCTCTCACCCCCCCCCCCCCCCCTCACCCTCCCCCCCTCACCCTCCCCTCTCACCCTCTCCCCTCACCCTCCCCCCTCACCCTCCCCCCTCACTCTCCCCCCTCACCCTCCCCCTCACCCTCCCCTCACCCTCCCCCTCACCCTCCCCCTCACCCTCCCCCTCACCCTCCCCGCTCACCCTCCCCCTCACCCTCCCCCTCCATTCATTTTTATTATTGCATGTTTGTATACATTCCAGTCTCACTGTAGAAAATGTTCTGTCATTAGCTTACTTAATACATTATTCTATTCCTTTTATTATTGAGAACTCCTATGCGCTTCATTCTTATTGTACTCATTTATGCTTCGTATAATATTACAAAATAAATATTGTGTTATCTAACTTCATAATACAACTGAGTTATGAAACAGAAGAAGTTTTACATCTGTATTGCTGAATCTATAAAATTGTTATTAAAAGGCTATAATTACTTAATTATCGTGTCATACCATGAAAAACTATCAGTGCCCAACTCACAAAACTCTAAAACCTGGAGTATAATGCTTGTGGTTGTAAAAAAGTCTTCTAGTGACTTGGTTTTCTGACAAATTACCAAAAAAAATTCGCAATTATATAAATTGGAGCTGTCTTAACATTTCAACAAAATGTGACGATAACTTTGAATATTTATTTTTGGGGCAAACAATGAAATTTTGTAATATTTTTGGAGTTGTGAGCCCAAAAACTTCTATACAATTTGACTATTTTCCGATGTTAATTCAAATAAAAATACTTTAGTACGGTAAAGATAGACAAATTATTGTACAATACAAATAATGAGTTGAATTGTATATATCTTAGTGTCCATGAGTTTTTGCTGACAGATGTAGCGAGTCAGCAGTCACTCACTTGTACACGTATTCTATCTAAAAGCATACATAGACGTTGATATAACAATTACGTCGTACCATGGTAAAAAATACTGTTATTACTACTTACTTATAACTAGTAAAAAGATTCACGTACCTTAATCAAATTTCTGATATCAGAATCCTGTTAGCTTCGCTTCAAATGTGAGTGTTGTCTTCATTGCTTTTCTCACCAACGTCGCCGACAACTCCATCTCTTTCCTCAAAACTTTTGTTTTCAGAGCTATCATCCGACATATTATCATCATCTTCATCGTCAGTGTAAGCATCAACGATATCATCATCATGGCTTTTCACCTCCTCATTATCATCAAATAGGGAAAATCTGAAACCTCTCCCTTCTTTTTCACCCGGAGTAGACAGTAGCAGTAAGGCTTCTTCAACTGTCAGAATCGTGAGAACGTGTTTTTTTACTCCATTTTGAGTTGACATCGTGCTTTTATAGCGGATCATACCTCGTAAATGATTTTTGATCTTCAAAACATTCTCAGGTGGGATGAAAATCTTTCCAGTTATCAAAGAGCCGTCATTTGTCATGTACCTGTAGGTGACGGTGTGAGCGATATGTAAAGGTGATGTGTCTTGTTTTCGTTTCTGGTGTGTCAACTTTATATTTTTCCAAGCTTAGAGTCTAGTGAATGTCACAAGAGTGTTGACAGGAATATTATCGAAAGTGATGATATCAAAGTACGCATTCAATTGTTTCAATGACTTGTTTCTCAAGTTTTTGGCTATAGCTCGTTGTTGTTCTAGTCCCTGTTGTCGGCTGTCTCCTACAATACAAAAATCGAGTTGATTCTCTTTTAGCGTTCCCATGTACACTACTGTATGTGAGGAATGGTGATTGAGTTCCTGTAATTCTACCATAAATTCTTTGTCAATCAGTGACTTCACTCGAATCCGGTGACCGTTTGTTAAAACGTATTCATAATCCAAGATACCATAATCTTCAAAGTAATTGACATCGAAAACCTCAAATATCATAGGAATTGGTAAATCTACTAGACTCACAAAATCCCCTATTTTCAACAATCCTTTCTGCATAGCTCCCGTCATTATTCCTGCTATTTTGATCAATTCGAACTCTCTAAGTTTACTCGTGGTATTATTCTTGGCATCGCTGAATAAAAAGGAAACTGAAGCCTGAGATAATGTTGCTGGTGGTTTTTTGTTATCCTCTGATCGCTTGACTTCATTCTTATTGTGCAGATATGTGTAATCTGGTGTAGGGCTCAAAGGAGAGTCAGCTGAACCTACAAGGCATTTCATCATTATATCGGGGAAAGTGTTGATGTTTGAGCAGGAAGAAGATGTGGCATTGAAGGTGTTAGGGTTGACTCTTCTATCATCAATGCGGGTGCTGTTGTTGGTGGAAGGAGTGGTTGTAGTGGAGATGGTGTTGGTATTGCTGTTGGTTGCGGTTGGTTCAATACGGAGCTTAGGAAGCGACACGGAGTGTGAAGACATTATGCCTGCAAAAAAACAAAAGAAACTCAGTTTAATGGTGAAAATATACTGAAATTATTAGTGCGTTATTAAAAGCTTGAGTTTTTTTTGAAAAAAATAGTTTCAAAAAACTAGATGATTTAACTAAAGACAAATAATTATTTTAGCGCTTCTTACCTTGATGCTGGTTGCTCTCCTAGTAGCTGTAGTAGATGTTGCTTCTCCGCTTGCTGTTGTAGAACTGGATGCTTGCTGTGTGAACACAGTGGCTCTTAAATAGCTAAAGTTGCACTTATTAACCCTATGAAAACCATCTTGTGAAAACCTTCTTTATAATATAACTATGAATCAGCATGTTTTCACGCGAAGAAAACCAATGCTTTCGCGGGAAAAAAATTAACTATTTTCACGCGAGTAAAACATGAAAAACAATCCAATTTTTCACGCGATAACAGTAAATAAAATTCTCTTTTTTCACGCGAATGCAACAAGTTGTCACGCAGGCGCAAAAAAAATTATTTCAATGCTGAAAAACATGTTTTTCACGAAAAGAAAAAACAATGCTTTCGATGAAATAAAATAATGATTTTCACGGGAATAAAACATCAAAAATTAACCCAATTTCCATGTGAAAAATGATGAATAAAAGTCTTTTATTTCACGCGAAAGCAATGGTTTTTTTGTGGGAAAAAAATCTTTGTTTCACGCGTAGACTTTTGTTCTTTGCGTGAAAAAAGAGACTTTAATATTTACTGTTGTTCGCGTGAAAAATTGGTTAGTTTTTCATGCTTCATTTGCGTGAAAATAATAATTTTATTCCCGCGAAAGCATTTTTTTTTTCGCGTGAAAAACATGTTTTTAGCATTAAAATAGTTTTTTGGATCTACTTGACAAATTGTTGCATTCGCATGAAAAAAGAGAGTTTCATTTACTGTTATTCGCGTGAAAATTTGATTGTTCTTCATGTTTTATTCGCGTTAAAGAAAAATAAGTCTCCGCGTGAAATAAAACAATTTATTTCCTCGAAGAAATCGCTGGAAAAAATTATTGTTTTTCACGCAAATATATACCTATTGTAAAGCTATATCATTCAGTGTGCCATTCGCTATTTAAACAGCTCTGTTTCATGTAAAATTCATTCATTTCAGCTCAGGCATCTGAAGGAACAACATCTGCTTCTGTTATTACTACTACTGCTACTGCTGCTGCTGCTGCTGCTGCTGCTACTGCTACTGCTACTACTACTATTACATTGACTAAATCTCTCAGCAACAAGGTAAAAACTTGATGAATTATAATTTTTTACTCATACATTGCTTGTTATACTAAGTCACGTAAAAATCAATCATCTGTTTTTGTTCTAGATTCAGTCATAAAAATGGAAATAGTTAACAACGCGGAATCAGGAACTCAGCCTAAACCTGTGAATGCAGAAGACTTGATGCGTCTATAAAGCTTATGCAATAGAAAAATTAAAAAGAGAGAGTGCGGATTCTCTCAAACAATTGTAAATTCATACAGAAAGACTTGATAGAACAGCTAAATAGTTTTTGAACTGAAGCTTTTCTAACAATAAAGCTCTTAGGGAATGATGTTACATCAGACATTCAGCGGTTACATTATGTATTACAACAACAACGACATCAACTAGAGCAGGTAAACACACCTATTTCTATCAAACATGCAGGTAAAGAGCTTCCTCTAAAAAGGAGAATTGTACACCAAGAGTCCGCTCTAAGGAAAGCCAGAAGAGTAAGTACTCAACAACGTAGGACACAATGAACTACAAAAAAATCCAGTTAACAGCCAATTTCTTGGTGATAAGGTAAGAATTAATAAAAACACTCTTTAGTAGGAGTTAAAAAAATAAAAAAAGTTTGTAAGTAATTTACATTTCTGTTTAATCATCTTATACTAATACATAACTTTTTATTTTAGTTCATTACGGAATCAAAAGTATGTAAAATAGAGGTCTTCGTCCCTAAGATATATCATCAGTACATCAAAGAAGATGACATTGTAAAGGAGAAGGCAATGCATTGGCTGTCGTTACAAGTTGTAGTGCTTTGTATTACTTAGTATTTACTGACTCCAGCTATATTATATGGGGAGAGTTTCCCTATACAATATAGACCAGACACAACTCATTGAGATATTGACAAATGTAGATATATACAAATAGATGAATGCCTAATTGCATCTATTTTTTTATTTGAGGTCATGTTAGAAGTTTTCAAAGATATTTTATAGTATTCAATACACTCATTATGTCATAAATATATATTTATATAATCATAAAACGATTCATTTCTATTCAATGTAGATATATATATACCCATAAATATGTACATAATTATCCATATATACCTGAATGTATAGAAAGCTAAAAAAATTATTTACAATCACGATGCAATGTAGATATAAATACACCCATAAATATGTACATAGTTATACATATATACATGACTGTATAAGAACTAAAAAAAAATTATTTACACTCAAGATGCCATAAGAGATAAAATTATGTAAGCAGTTATTAAAAATTAAATGCCATAAAATATTAACTCGGCTGCTCTAATCAACGCCGTAACCCATTGCATCCACTCCGAGATTAAATCCCACAAGAAAACACTTGGTAGGGAGATCTGCTCATATATTACTACTAGTAACTTATAACAAAACACACAGATTCAAGAGCACATAAGTAACTTTTGCAGATGACTAAAGCAAGCTTTGAGATGATGAGGCAAGATCAGAACAACACTTATCTTCTATTTTATTGCAAGCAAAAGGCCGAGAACTCCACGTAAGAATTTGGTCATTTTACAAATATCATAAAAAAGTGTGAGATTTTCACTTCACTCTAAAGAACTTCTGAGATAGAGTGAAAGAAACATTATATAGATTGAAAGAACCTTTGAATAGAATAAAAGAAACATTAAATAAAGTGAAAAAACCCAAAAATAGAGTGAAAAAACATTAACTAGAGTGAAAAATAAACCATTAAAAGAGTGAAAGAACCATTAAATCCGCAAAGAATGAGGAGTTGGAAGTTTTCAGTGTGGCACATTCCATTAATTGCTACAATAATATGCAATTTGAGGCAATCCATTGAAGTCAGATGCTCGTGGTGATTACAGGGGCAATTTTCTGCACTTTATACAGTTGATTCACAACTACCTAAATTACACTATCATTGTCATTGAAATTCAGCAGATTAGGAAAGCCTGTTTTGTATATAAGAGCAAAGAGTTTTTAATCACAGAAATAATTGCTTGCAGTATTTCCACAAGAAGTTTGTCAACCCGCAGATCCACTCAGCAGTCAACTGAGAGGACTTCTGGTGGCACAGTAGTAGCAGAACCAATTATTCTGGGAGCATTCATGAAAAGTGAATCGGAAGCCTCTAATCTCAAGCTTAAAACAATTGAAATGAATGCCTGGGAGGAATTCCATGACATCGGAATGTGTCTCGTTATAGTTGATATTAAAGTCTTTTACTTGTGCATGAGAGTTCTTGCAACAAAATTGTTTAATACTTTACAAACACTACAGCCTGTAAAAGATGTTTGTGAAGCCATGGACAATGAATTAATCCGTCTCAGTCCTGGACAGGATTTTGACGATCTTGGATGGAAAAAACGAGAGGAAAGCGTTTGTAAAGGGCTAAACACCCTATTTCTTGTGAAGCATGGCTTGCTAAAAATTGATGATTTGAATTTTATTCAGTCTTCAGATTTGTTTTTTGCTACTAAGGCATCACTAACAGACTTTGCTCCACATAAATGGCTTACAAACACTGAAATAAAACAAATCCGTAGGCGTCCAGTCTATTTGTACAACATGCTGAATGATGGTGTTTTCTCAAAGAAGTTGGTACTGCAGGACATGTTGTCAAAGCAAGAGCTGGTTGATGAAATTATTTTGTGCATATTAATGAAAGTGATCGCTTCCTTCCGATTTAGAATTTCAGTCATACGCAAATACGTCAGAAGAGAGTTTGAACACATGCATATAGCCCTTACTCAACTTGAAGAAACAAGAAATTCTGTTGTCCATCCTACAGAATCCCACCCTTTGACAGAACGTGAAAGAAAGAGCTTTCTAAGTTGTTATGACTCGATATTGAACGGTTTTAAATTCAGCACTTATTTTAAACTGACGGGTGATGAAGTGGTAAGTCAGAAGTACAACACAGCTTTTGTACAAATGAGCAGTACTTTTTGATAACTCAACATTTCTCGAAATCCTATTAGGTGTGACTGACTTTTCTATCTGCCTGACAATGTGCATTTATTTCTTGTATGAGAAAACTAATAAAAAGTATTGGGCCAGTTGCTAATGTTCAAACATAAGTGATATCATATTGAATAAATGACGCTATTTCAAGTTATCATTACGACACTCAAAAAACTTTCAGTAGAGCCAATAACATACTTTTTCACAAAGCTGAATTACAACTGAGACTATTTTTATTCACTTTCCTCTGCTGATTGTTACTTCTTTAACACCTTTTGTTACAGCTAAATGAGATGAGTAAACCAGCTGTGAATTCAGCAGATTTCTTTAGGGTTGCCAAGAGTTACAATGAGTAAGTAATTGAACTATAATGTAAATGTAGTGTATATTCAATTGCTCTCTCCGGTTTTACATTTCTACATAGACACAGCACTAGTAAGGGCGTTTAAGGTAACTTGTCCTGTATACTGACCCCAATGCATTATATATGGTAAACGTGCCACCCGACTTTTAGAACGTTTGCTTTACGCTTGGTATATGTCTTCATTTTCAACTCATGTGTTCTTGTGATGTTCACAAACTATTTTATCCAATTTTTTTGTTTCTTGTTTATTTTGTTTAATATTTGATAAAAACAGGGAAAAAGTGGTGTAAAACATATGCCCGTGCCACCCAGATTATAGCCTAAACTATTAGGGTGAGCAACTCCAAATAAACTGTGTCTGAAAGCCAGTAATTGGCAGTACAGACTATTTTTTGTTAGGAGTTTCCCTCTCCTTTTGTCTTAGTGTCAGGGGATCTACAAGTTTGATCTTTATTGGTTATAGTAGCCTGTAAACAAGGTAATTTATATACTGTAAAGGCTAGCGGCAAGCGTGCAGTACATTTATCATTGCGATCAGTCAAGCGCAGCAACCCTGCTGTAGGAAAACTAGCATTACACAGTTGCCTAATCATGCAGACTGTTGATTGTGCAATACAATGTATTCTGTGAGGCAGCATTCACTCAATGGTTGATGATAAATATTATCTTACTGGTCGTTCTATATAATCTGCCTGTCTGTGATGAGAAACTGAAACCCGCACGCATATTGCCTTCATTTCACTGACGACATATACAAAAAGATAAATTTAGTTGTTGTAGGGCACCTCCACATATTTTAAACAATATTTTTAATCTCTCGAAAGTCATTCACAGTTTTTTGTTGAATGACTGAAAGAGATAACACAAAAAAGTTTTAGTGATAATAATTCACACTTATGTAGCTACCACTATCAGGTAACAGTTTGATAGTTTTCCTGCTGCGTTACCATGGCACATACATCAAACTTTTCGGTCTACTGGTCATACCCGTGATGCTGGCTTGGGAAAAAAGAGGCAAATTGGACTGGTTGCTTCTCGCTGTCATCACTAGATCTGAGGGCATAGATAGGGCGATTGTGTCGATGCAAAGTCAGTAATTTAATTTGTTTATTAGTTCAGAAGACCAATTGATGAGGTAAATACAACTTGAAGTATAGCATGCGTTATGCAAATGATTATGTAAAGCAAACTTAAGCTGCAGGTAGAATGATAAAGTGGGACGATGTCCACCCGGAATCATATCCAAGTCTATTTTTCTCCAAGTTTACAAAATACAGCGTGTATGAAGTTTTTTGGGACAACATTCCAATTACAGGAGTAATTTGTGGAGTTCAGTGGAGTTCAGCTGTTTTCAGGAGTAGTGAAACTCTATACCTAAAATCTTGGCTGCTCCCTGATAAATAAGGAAACAGGACGCATATGATTCTGATTTAATATAGTGAATACGGCTGTGTTAATCAATGAGACTAATTTTTTATCTAACCTGAGCCTGAGTGCTGTGACTTTGTACGCATCAGTGCACAAGGTCAAGCTGTCAGCGCAATAGCCAAGCCATGGCAGTGATCAGCTATTACAACTGATGACCTCATTAAAATACCTCACACAGCATAGCATGAGGGCTGCTCACCTTCAGTGTTTTTACATGAAAAACTTTACACACATGTCTTTTGTTTTGCTTGAAGTTGGCATCAGGCTGGTCATATGCAATACATTCTATATTTTGTCTCAAAGGTTTTTTCTTGGTTTATTTGACAAATTTCTCAAAACTTTTCCGTAAATCAGTGCTCAACATTGCACTGTGACTACTACCAGTACACAAGCCAAACAAAGTAACTTGTGCACAAATTTGTTGGCTTCTGAAAAAAAATCATCCATTAAATGGAATGGAACCCATATTATTCTGAAAGAGACCTTGTACCCCACCTTTACCTCACTTTATGGTGGTCAGTGCAATACATAAAAGCAACAGTGCTAATCTTTTATCGCTTAGCTAGTGTGACTTGTATTACAGTAATTGTAAGCTATAGCGGTTGGTGTCAATGGCACACCCACGATTAGATAGATTGTTCATGCGCTAAGAATAGCTTCAATTCTGCGCTGTAAGTAATTATAGGCTTTCAGGGAATTCTTGCGACCACCCGTTGTTAGCCCTGAGTCTTTATATTCAACACACCTTGCTATTACGCTTCTACTACTTCTACTAAAACTGCTGCAAGCAGCTGCTCGAGCACAAACTAACTGTCACGATCTGATTACTCTTTTTGTAACTATTTGACGCTTTGAAGCATGAGCTGCCACGTTGGTGTTCACTCAGTAAGTAATAACAATATATATATTTGTTGTTCGTTGTTATTTTATATCGTTGCACACAGAGTGAGCCATGTATGATTGTTAATAAACTAGAGTTGTAATAAAAACAGTCAAAAAACTTTTTTTACAATAATATACATATTACTGAAATTGTGGACACCTTATTTGCATTCCATTACTGCGCTCACTCAATAAATGTCAGATGTGTCTTTAAAATATTGTGAATCACTCCCCTTGCACCAATTCTTTAAGAAGGGACACTGTCAGCTCACTTTTGATACATAATAATTTTCACTTTGGTCTATTTTCGTTAATAGTTTTTGATGAAGCTTAGAATTTTATGCTTATTTTTTGCTCAAGGCAAATGACTCCGACATGGTGTAATATCTGCCTTAAATACTCAGCTGTTATTGGCCTAATGGTAGTTTTTGCATCACTGACTGGTTGCAAGTCAATGCCACAAATTTTATACAGTATTGGCAATGTCATGATCATTTGAAACTGAAAACGAGAAAAACTTGAGTTGCTTTGGTCATGTAATAAGCTGGCCAACGAAAAGTTAGTGCCCAAATTTTCATTATTACATCGGAGTTATACAAGCGCCGTGAACATTGCCGATAACGTTTAAGATTTGTGGCGTTAACTTGCAACAAGTCAGGCTAAGTTGTCGGAGTCATTCGCCTTGAGAAACAAATGAGCATTAAAGTCAAAGTTTTATAAAACATCATTAACAAAAGTAGACCCAAGTGCAAATTCTTATGCATCAAAAGTGAGCTGAAAGTGTCCTTTCTTAGAAAAGTGGCGCAAACTCAGTGATTCACGATGTTTTTGAAGAAATTTTTGGTATTTGTTGAGAAAGCGACACAATGAAATGCAAACACAAAGTGTCCACAATTTCAGTAATATATATTTTATTGTAAAAATACATTTTTCAACTATTTTTATTACGATTCCAGTTTGTTACCAATCATACATCACTCACTGTGGTTGTACATATAATATATCATTATTATGTCACATCGTCGTCATATTTTAAATTCCATGACTCACTACTCATCATTACTAAATCTGATTGAGTAGTATTAATAATAATGATGACCCTACCATCATCATTAGTTATACTCAATAAAAAAAGTCCGTTGTTGTTTTTAGATAGCCGTTCCTCTTTTTTAATATTATTGTCAACTCTGATATTATTTTCACTATGATACTAATAACAATAGAAATGATAAAAAAACATCAATGAATAATAGCAATTAGGGTAATCATCATAATTCTTGTCATTCATTTTATTGTTTCTACTTTTGATGTATTTATAATTGGCTTTTAATGAAGTAACTAATAATATTACTGTTATTATTACCAACCATTTCAGCAGTACATCATCTTGAGAGCTATCGGGATTGTTAGTTAAGTTTCATGAACTGTTAGGGGCCGGTGGCTGACAGAGGTGGTTTATTTACTGTCAGTGTGTAGTGTAGAAATTATCATAATAAGTATTAATTATTATATGAAAATCATTAATAATAATGATTGCAACTATTTGTCATAATGGTTGTTTGCAATCCCCTGTGGCAACTGCTATCATAATATTGGCAACAGCAGAAAATTATGATAGTAACCATAAAGTATTACTATGCTGAACCAAATATTTTTTTCTGTGCACCTCATATCACCTGATAAATAATAAAAGTAATAATAGTAGATATAATAATAATACAAATAATAAAAATATAATAATAAAAGTAATTCGAGTTTCCTCAGTGAAGATTTTGACAAGTGCTTACAAGTATTTATCTGTAACTTGCCACGAGTTAAGCGCATGCTATAGTTCACTACTACCCACAAGACACTTGCATAAGGGTAATTGTTAGAAAGTTACTGTGCCTAGCTGGCATCTGTTTTCTATACGGCTAAAAGTGGATAAGTTATACATGTGCAGATGGCCTCAGATGTCTTTGCCATGTTTAAGAACTATTGCGAAGTCCCTGTTGTCGGTTACCTTAAAACTGTTTAACTGCCACTCATTAACTGGAAAACGCTACAATCAATTTGTGTCTAGCCAGCAAGCGCAAAGTGTCCCCACTGGTTGATAAGCATCTAATTGTCTATATTGCTGTAAATGAAAAAATACACATGTATAGGCAGCATTCACTGCTGCTAGTTGCTCTTTGACATGCACAGTTGTAGTTGCCATACATATCTATGCAGTTCACATCCCATTACTCATATTAAACATTGCGTTTATTCATCATTATTTTTAGATACGAATAGTCAGCATGATTTACCAATTACATCTTTAATAATTTTTTTTTGAGTGAGTGATCTGGAAGTAAAATTGAGCTTGCTTAACGTAGACTAGTAAGAAACAGGCTTGATTGTTATTAATTTACACTTAATCAGTGCTGGAGGCCAGACAGCTTGACTGCGCTGTGCTTACTGACACTTCCCTGAAGTTTTTTTGTTCATTTGTCTAAATCTCACTTTTGAACGCTCACCTTCGGTTGGAAAGTCTTCCTGCAAGTACTAACTCATTCAGTATAGTAGTATTGGTGATTTAAGATTATATATTTGACCCAATATTGAATATTTTTAGTTATTATAGCCACTGATATTGTTGCTCCCAATAGAGATGATTATTCTCAATAATACCCATAACGCTGACGACTGAGTGAATAACCAACTTAGCATCATAAGTATTTTATGCTACTTTGCATTACAACAGGACATTTTGAGCACTGTTTGGACAAATGTGGAGACAATTTTTTGTCAATTGTGTTTTTTGTAGGGAATCATCAATAAATAGTGGTTTGGAGTAGCTGAAATAGCATGCTATATGACACCATAACTGCTTATTCTATCAATACTTCATACCTTGGACCGTAATTGTTGTCAACTTTATATAGATTGTACATTTCAGCCAACTCCTTAATTACATTTACCTGTCATTCACCCTCAGGCTCAATAGCTACTACCAACAAATGCTTTTCATATAACATTCTCTAATTTTTGGTTATTTGTTTCTATTTTACAGAGAACAATGGTTTTTGCTGACACCAGTATTAACATCTGTATCAGGAGCTTGTTACTGACTCCCCTTTCACTCCATTATAAGAGGTGGGTACCAAGCTAAAAAAAAACTAAAAACGTAATTTTTTTTACTAAAATGTACAGAAAAAACAGTAGGTTGTCTTCCCAATGGAGTCACAACTTCCTAAAAATGTGACAACTGGAGAGAGGTTTATAAGTTGTGCTCTCTATTTGAGGGAAATTAGAACATAACTTCCATTTTTGCTAGTTGATTTGCAGCATAAATGATGGTCTACAGGAGTAGATAATTTCTGGCAAAGTATTGGATATATAGAAACTCTGATCGGTTTTAAATGACAGACATTATTGTATTTGCTGCCACATTTTTAACAGACACTTTGTGCCAATTGTTTTATTGTTACAAAAATTGTTCACTTAATAAACTATGCTTTTAACTTGTGAGCTGCAATTTCATTTTATTTTAGTGTCTGACAAAATACTCTGTGCGTGAATAGTTAGTTCCTTGTATGCATCGATGTTTTGCTTCTATTTTACCACAACTGTTTTGCGTTGAAGTAAAGAAACATAACCTCTTAATTTTGATTGGATTTCCAGCAACATCCTCTGTAAACATTAAACTGTCATTCACCTGTACAAAGAATGACAACTATTTTCTTTGGTTGACCAAACATTGCAAAGCTTCAAAGATTTTCATTTGCAGCATTCTTTAATTTGCCAATCTGTAACCTTTATATTCCACAGCTAATGTAGGTCTTTGTATAGTTTTAAATGCTGGCAGGTGCTGTTGATTGTTAGGCTTCAAACTGGTCACAAATAACTACTGCTATATATGCAACATGAGAAGTAAGCATTATTTTATTAAAGTATAGATCCATGTATTATGTGATATTTTAATCTTGAGAAAAAATTTCACAAAATTTGACGAAGCATCGTCAACTTATTTCCCTTCCACAGAAAACTGCTTGGTGTATTTTATCCCAGCAGACAGCTGCCAAAATGATTTCAGTCTTTTTTGTATTTTCGTGAAGTCACTATGCCCAAATTTAGTCATTTTGTTATGCTTTTTACCTGTCCACACATATATGAGTTTTACCCAATGTGGGCCAGTAGGCCTGGTACTTTGTATCTACCACATACCCCACAATCCATATACTGCTAATGTGAATTCTCATAGAAAGGGCGCACTTGAATCACAAAAAGAAGAATAAAATTTAACTACTCATACAACTTTTACTCCGCTGATCTCCACTGTGCTACATCTTCTCTCATTTCTACAAGTCCTAATATTCTCTACACTCTTTCTACGCCTATTACCCGTACTGTGGTTAGTCGGAGTGATACTCTGCTGAATTTAACTGGCGTTTATCCAAAAGGTGAAGTCTTTTACTCAACCAATCTGTTAATAACAAGTATAAACCTAGTTGGAACCTGAAGTTGTAGTCATTCAGGTAAAAGTGTTGCTCCCTCATAAAAAAATGATCTTTTGTCATGGCAAGTGTGCTTGCCTTCTTTAGTGTTACTGCTAAATGCTTACGGCTTCAATCACCCAAAACTGAGAAATACCTTTTCCAGAAATAGGCCATTGAACCAGGATTACAGGGTCGGGGTAGCATGCTCTCTCTATCAGTATGTAATACTGCATATATGATCAAGGGTAGCTATGCAGGGGTGACGTAGCTGTCTCTGTTAGTATTTCTAGGAGTTAGGGTGCCTTCACTGGATAGGGGTACCATTCTCTGTTAGTAAATATATGTGATTTGGGGACGCTATACAGGGTTAGAGTAACTCTCTCAATTAGTATATGTATGTAAGATCCGGGGTAGCCATACTGTGCTGTGGAGCTATCTTTATTAGTGCGAATATTGTATCTGAGGTAGCTTATCTGACTCAGGGTAGATCTCTCACTTAGTATATATAATATATATATATATATAGGAACTGAGGTAGCTATACTGTGTTGCTATAGCCTTTCCTATTAGTACACATACCTATTTACTGGGTCGGGTTAGCTGTCATTAGTAGCACAGTATTTATTTAGTATTCGGGGTAACTATACCAGGTTGGGTTACCTGTCTCTAGTAGTGTAGAATATATTTAGTATCCGGGTTGCTTGAGCGGGTTGTGTTAACTGTCTCTAGCAGTGTAGAATATATTTAGCATCCGGGCGCTATACCGGGTTGGGTTAACTGTCTCTAGCAGTGTAGAATATATTTAGCATCCGGGCGCTATACCGGGTTGTGTTAAAACTGTCTCTAGTAGTGTAGAATATATTTAGCATCCGGGCGCTATACCGGGTTGGGTTAAAACTGTCTCTAGTAGTGTAGAATATGTTTAGCATCTGGGCGCTATACCGGGTTGTGTTAAAACTGTCTCTAGTAGTGTAGAATATATTTAGCATCCGGGTCGCTATACCGGGTTGTGTTAAAACTGTCTCTAGCAGTGTAGAATATATTTAGCATCCGGGTCGCTATACCGGGTTGTGTTAAAACTGTCTCTAGTAGTGTAGAATATATTTAGCATCCGGGTCGCTATACCGGGTTGTGTTAAAACTGTCTCTAGCAGTGTAGAATATATCTAGCATCCGGGTCGCTATACCGGGTTGTGTTAAAACTGTCTCTAGTAGTGTAGAATATATTTAGCATCCGGGTCGCTATACCGGGTTGTGTTAAAACTGTCTCTAGTAGTGTAGAATATATTTAGCATCCGGGTCGCTATACCGGGTTGTGTTAAAACTGTCTCTAGCAGTGTAGAATATATTTAGCATCCGGGCGCTATACCGGGTTGTGTTAAAACTGTCTCTAGCAGTGTAGAATATATTTAGCATCCGGGTCGCTATACCGGGTTGTGTTAAAACTGTCTCTAGCAGTGTAGAATATATTTAGCATCCGGGCGCTATACCGGGTTGTGTTAAAACTGTCTCTAGCAGTGTAGAATATATTTAGCATCCGGGTCGCTATACCGGGTTGTGTTAAAACTGTCTCTAGTAGTGTAGAATATATTTAGCATCCGGGTCGCTATACCGGGTTGTGTTAAAACTGTCTCTAGCAGTGTAGAATATATTTAGCATCCGGGCGCTATACCGGGTTGTGTTAAAACTGTCTCTAGTAGTGTAGAATATATTTAGCATCCGGGTCGCTATACCGGGTTGTGTTAAAACTGTCTCTAGCAGTGTAGAATATATTTAGCATCCGGGCGCTATACCGGGTTGTGTTAAAACTGTCTCTAGCAGTGTAGAATATATTTAGCATCCGGGCGCTATACCGGGTTGTGTTAAAACTGTCTCTAGTAGTGTAGAATATATTTAGCATCCGGGCGCTATACCGGGTTGTGTTAAAACTGTCTCTAGTAGTGTAGAATATATTTAGCATCCGGGCGCTATACCGGGTTGTGTTAAAACTGTCTCTAGTAGTGTAGAATATATTTAGCATCCGGGCGCTATACCGGGTTGTGTTAAAACTGTCTCTAGCAGTGTAGAATATATTTAGCATCCGGGCGCTATACCGGGTTGTGTTAAAACTGTCTCTAGCAGTGTAGAATATATTTAGCATCCGGGCGCTATACCGGGTTGTGTTAAAACTGTCTCTAGCAGTGTAGAATATATTTAGCATCCGGGCGCTATACCGGGTTGTGTTAAAACTGTCTCTAGTAGTGTAGAATATATTTAGCATCCGGGTCGCTATACCGGGTTGTGTTAAAACTGTCTCTAGCAGTGTAGAATATATTTAGCATCCGGGCGCTATACCGGGTTGTGTTAAAACTGTCTTTAGCAGTGTAGAATATATTTAGCATCCGGGTCGCTATACCGGGTTGGGTTAACTGTGTCTAGTAGCGTAGTATATATTTAGTATCGTATACAATGCTCATTATAACTTTTTGATCTAAATGTTGACAATATGCCTCAGCATCATAGTCAAGAAGTTTACTCTGCTTACTATGTTGTTTAGATAAAGTTCGATTGTGAAGTGCTGGTATAGTTTTTTGGTGTTTTGTAATTTTTTAATTTCTATTGATATTTTCAATGTGCTCTTTGTTGTCATTGGGATCAACAAACTTTGATGTTTATTTTATTTAGTCTATTAGTTTAGTAAAACAGGCAAAAAATTATTGATTCTGTACTTCTGTACGAGTGTGGCTAGTACTAGAAGTATGTGCAATTTAGGTAGAGTTTCATAAATGTGCCCACCTGGCCTTTAATATGCATTGAACTACTACTGTTGGTGTTTCTTTCCCATGGATTTCACACAACAGTTTGTGTTCAGCGGTGTGCAGCTGATTTTTTATTTCAACTACCAGATTAAAACATAAAAAAAAATAATTAGCTTGAACTGGCCATATGAAACACTCGTTTTGCAAATTTTTTTGACCACCAATTTAGTGAGATGTGTGTACATGAACGAAATGTTGAAACAAACATGTGCTTTGCAGCAGTTTGATGTTTCGTCAGCCATAACCAGTGTTATGCTGTTCTTACAGTGAACTGACTGAGCGGAACACTACAAAGCAGTGATAGGCCATACTGGCTGCTATCGACCACAAAAGCCCATCAAATGGCAATCAACAAAATACTAGAATGAAATATATATGCTACCAGCCTTGCTTCAATGATGCCATTGTGAAATACGCTAGCAACTACCCTTCTGGACTATTGCTGCTTTTATGCCTAGACTAATAGCATATGAGCTGCTGAAGTAAATTAATGTCAGCTTATAAAACCCGTTCTATCATGTCCGCAGTACACTGCCTTCACTAGTGCATTACTGGGTTTTAATTAGTTTTTTGCCGCACCTGTAACCCATTTCCAATTCTGATAAGGCAGCTATATGGGGCAATGTATATTTTCCCACAAGCTAATGTGCATGACTCAATTTTGTAGCTATTGGTCAAACATTTAACATTGACGTTTCATTGTATGTAAAAATATGGACTCCACAATACAGCCCAATATAGCTTTTATACATTCGTTTTTATGTTCATTGCAAGAAACCCTACAAGATTGCTGTTTGAGCACAAAAAGCAAAAGTGGGAAATACTGTTATTATTATAAAAACCAAAAAGGTAGTGTCTACACTATTAGGATACAGTTAGAATACAATAGAATAAGAAATTATTCTGCGCAGTGCATTCGCAACAACTTTTGTTCGAAACCATATATTTTAAAACAAAGCTTGAAATTTTATCTTAGTGAACGAAAAATATCGGTTAATGAGTAGTCCAACTGCAGTTACAAAGAAAACATGACATTAAATAACACATTCTTCAGTTTGTGACATTTAATCAAGGGGGCCGCTCATTCAATATATATTTGCAGTGTGGTCTATGTTTATCCCACTATGCGGTGTGTCAGTCATAGCGGTTGGTAATCACAACCATTGTGCTTCCTTCTCATAGCTGACCGCTGCCATACACAAAATGTGAAGCTAACATCATCGACCTTGTGCATTGATGCGTAGAGAATGACAACCTGGCTTACATTTGCTAAAAAAAGGTTTTCATCAATTAGCACAGACAAACTGCTGCGAAAGTCAATGGGATAAAGACCGAAATATTTGCTCAAATACAAGTCCTACAAGCTGGAGAGGTTAAAACACAAAAACAAAAAAGCTACTTGATGGCAGTTTGAACAAATCTTTGGGATGATTGGAATCTGATCAAAACAGAGGGCCTATGCCCTCCTTTTATTCTTCCCCCCTCCCTCCACCACCAAATTGTTTCATGATTTATCATCGCATAAACGAAAAATTTTGTTCTTGATATATTATCAAAAGCCGTTGACTTGAACTATACTGTATTTGCGTGGCTCCCTAATTGTTTTTTTTTATGTTGTTTCTACAAAACCTCAAAACTCGCTATGATACCAGTGGCAACACTGAAAACTGAGCAATAGGTACTATAGCAATAATGAGAAACTAGCCTTGGCACAACGAGAGATTCACTCAGCTTCAACAGAGTTACACAATCTCTGGATACTGTTGAAGTTGAACAAACCTCATATGCATAAGAGGCAAAATAAATGAAATGTAACATATTTTTTGATCTGCTGCTGCACATTTCATTATTGTACTGCTATACTAGCTTTACTGAACACTACAGGTTCAGCACCAACAATCCTTCAACCAGCGATGTTGATTGTAATTTTCGAAGTGAGTTTGTAGAATGGGAAAAAATAATGCTTCACTGCTGTATAAATAAAACATGCTACACATGCCCATCATAAACATGTTCAAAACTCCAATTACACAGTCTATCACTACATATGTATATACTATTGAAGCCATTTGTTTTAACGTAAAGGGAATTTTTGAGTTGATTATAGGTAAACTGGTTTTCAATTAATTCATAAACACTGCGTAATGATTGATTGAGCTTTCATAGAACGAGCTTGTCAAGTCTGAACATTTGTTGGAAGTGTCATTCAGATTTTTAGCAGAAAGCAATAGAGCAGTCAGAACACACTCACAGGCGTATAACAAATGCAAGCTCATTACCTGAGGCATATAAGGTTTTATTGATACAGCTCAAGTTTATTGAAAGGCCGGAAGTATTACATAAGAACTTTCCACGTTATGTATAAATCATGAATTCTTCACTGGAACAAGTTAAGCAACTGTGTTTACTGTCATCTTTGAGATCAAAAGAATTTCATGCAGATTAATTACCTCAATGCTATTTATAGCTTGATGAGATGTCATGTGAATGACCACCAAAAGTATAGAGGTAAGGTGTGGTAATCTGGCAGACACTGGAGACATTTTTACAAGATTGCATCGGCGGACATTTGTAATAAGTTAAAAAATCTACTTGCCATTTGATGTTGGTTACTTGCATATTGATAAAGAAAACTCCTTTGGGCAATTTTTAAGAAACTCAAGTTATAGACAACATTAACAACCACTTCTGTACAACAAGTGGGTCTTACAATATTTAAAATCAGCTTATCTTAGATGCAGTCAGTATAACGAGAGCACCTTGATGATGAATTTATGTTACCCATGACATATGAGCAGATCAATCCGAATGACAAATGGGGTGACAAATCTTATCAACCGTTGACTGAATGCTGCCGCACACAAGGCATTATAGCGCACAATTGCCAACCTGATGGTGTAGCACGGTCAATTCACTTTTCCTACAGCAGGGTTTGTCACGCTTGATCGCACTCAATGATAACTGTAGTACACGCTTGGTCCTCACCTAACCAGTACAATGTCTGTATTGCACGCCTTAACTCAACGCTTCAGAATGAATATTCATGCCCTTACATATGCTGTGGAGCCTATGTGCTTCTCACTGTACCTTCAAAACCTATGTGATTCTAAATCCTACATGTTGGATGAAATATACTTTGCAATGCAAACCTGTGCCTGCCAATTATAACAAAATTGGTTTGTACATTTGATAGCTTTTATAAGCAGAAGATCATTGTTGCTATCAGTATTTTCATTATTATAATCATTTTATCGTCAATTTTACTGTGGTTACTGTTGTTAATGTTATTTGAAAACAAGCCCAACATACACGACCATATTTTCATGATTCAACAAAACACCTCGGCAAAATTTCAATAATGAAAGAAACTAGACTCCATGTATCCATATTTATTATGGTGAATACTTTCATTTGTCTACTTTGACACTATTAACGATTTTGTCCGCAGCACCAATCAGATTATTTACTCTATGCTGCCGACCATAAACGCACTTTCTTTGTGGTTTCTTCTTCCAATACTGTAGTAGATTTCTTTCTTCTAGTACTGACACAACGGCATCTACTCCAACCGAGCACCAATGACTGTTTGGGGTTGAAAATCCAGACAAATCACACAGAGTTTACATTAAATAAATAGTTATTTTACTACTTACGTTTAACAAATTTAACATTGTTATCTAACACAATCCACAAGACTTCTGCCTTCTCCCATGTGCAACAGCTCCTTATATAGGAGAGGGCAGGAAATCTCACCCTTCATAAGAGGGTGAGACAATGACAGACAACAATACATAATTTTCTTGAATAAAAATAGAACCAAGGGGGGGGAGCAAACACATGGCAAAGTAGCTCTGGGCTCCTTTCCCCCTTTTGTGGTGGTGGTGAAAATCTTCCACCCCTTATATGGTATCCATACTTTCAAGTCTCTTTTTCCATCATTTGTGCTGTTTCGGTATTCATGCAACAAAGGGTTCCCAGTTCCTTAAGCCTCAGGCTACCTTTTTCAGCAGTCCTTCTTGACTGGCCCAAGGTATTGACCTGGGGTGAACCGGGTAGGTCTGTTATGTGTATATAAATAGCATACAGGGCCTATACAGGCTTGAGGTATCTTAAATTCAGGGAAATATTTCTATGTGCTGAAGGGGGAAGGCACCAGGGTCAGTTAAAACCTCTGTAGTTGACAGGGTAAAGGGTGTAGGGAAATTTGGGGTAGGAGAGGGTGGGAAAAGAGAATAGCTGGTCTAATCATCATGAAAATCTCCCACGTACCCTGCTTCATTAGCGATGTAGTCTCTAATTCATAACTCCTTAACTGAAACTCTTCTTTTCACTAGACAGAGCGATTCGGAGAAGAAGGGGGGGGGGGTGAGGAAGGGTAGAGAGGCTTCTTCAAGGGTATTAGGTTATTCCCAGTGGGGTCAGTGGGGCTCTCCATTTTGATCTGCTGGTCGCAGTTCTGGTGGATAGAGGCACTGTAGGGGGCTCTCCAGACAATGGCTGTAACCTACATGTATGTGTGTCGAAAGGGGGGGGGGGGCGATAACGGTGGACTTTAAAGCTGCTTTTGGTTGGTAATGTTCAGGTGGGTGGAGGTCTGTAGATTCATTAAGGCTGCCCGGAGTTAATGTCCACTGACAGGTCAAATGGCCTACCACAAGGGTAAATGGGCTCTGACGGTTGGCCAACCAGTGCATTCACCTCTTCCAGTGAGTTTAGTGTTCAAAGTTTTGCTCCTTCTCTTTGGCAATCTCAACAAGGTAGAAAATTGCAGCCACTTGATTGCAACAAGGCTGGCCACAGTGTTGGAATAGGCCCACATTGCATCTGGTGAGGATGGTAGGTGCCTGGGTTACAGCAGACGCGGGCGTGGCTCCCTGGGGCAACATCCGTATTCACAGTTTGGTTGGTAGTCGGGCCATTTCTTGCCCGATTGAGACAAAACTTAGTGGAGGTGCTAGGTTGAGCCTCCTCTATAGGCTGTTGTAGGCTGGCTGCTGCTCTCACTTCAGCCAAGGGAAATTGGGAGGAAGGCTGTCCTAGTGGATGATTGTTAAGCAAAGAAAGCCTATGGGGGAGGAGGGGTTTTTCTTGAAGGGAAAGGGGTACTTTTTGTCTGCGGGGCAGCACCACTCATGTTGGTGTGGCGGGCTGATTCCATGGTTGCTGAGGAATGGCCATAGCGTTTTAGACAGGCTTTGTATTGTTTGAAGTGGCTGCTATTTTTGACAGATCGATTACCGTGTCTGCAGAGAAGATAGGTTTGGTTGCAGTAACCCTCTTCTATTATTGGGGTTCCGGCCTTTCTTTTTCCTCTTATTTTCTAGCAAAACCTCATCTCCTGTCTTGAATAGTGATGGATCCTCTCCATCATCCCTCTCCCTTGTCTCTGCTTGATTCTTAGGGCATTGTGGACTTCTTCAAGTCTCTCCTGCAGGGCCTGAGTGTACTCACGTACCGGTACGCACTCGACTAAGGGGATGGTAGGTCAGCTGGTCAGAGAGATGAAGCTCCTTTCGCATCATGAGCATTTTTCACACATGATGGAGTGGGGGGGGGGGAGCTGGCACCGAAGCTCTCATGATTAGGAAAAGAATCAAATACCATTTTTCTGGCAGTCTCTTCAGGAGTAGGGAACAAAGTGCATCTCTGAGTACCAGGTTGCACGACTCAGTTAGCTTGGGGGTGATAGGTGGTACTCTGGGTCTTCTCCACCATCCAAAGGTTGCACAACTCTTGTGTGACACTAGACTTGAACTGGGCACCCATACCAGTATGCTGCTGCTTGGGCAGTTGAAATAATAGAATACACATTCATTTAGGACGGTGACGACTACTGGGGTAGCCGGTATCATAAATTCATGGAAGTATGTGCATGTACTGAAGGTGGAAGGCTCTAGGGTCAACTAAAACATCTATAGTTGACAGGGTGAAAAGTTTAAAAATATTTAGGCTGGGAGAGGGAGAGGGAGTAGAAGTCCATTGAAATCATAAATTGTGTACTATATAAAATGCGCAACGATAAATAATATCTGAAATATTATCCCTATAATAATGGGCATTCGTAGAATAGTTTAATCAGATGTTGTCAGAGAGGTTGTTTGTTCATCATTACATCAAAGCAAGTATAAATAAAAAATACCAATCTCGAATAGGAGGATAGATTTCCAGAGGTTATCGAGTCATTAATAAAGTAAGAAAAGTTTGGTGATATGGATGAAGCCTGTGGATGCGAGTAGTAATATATGAGCAGATCTCCCTACCAAGTGTTTTTTTGTGGATCTGACCTTGGAGTTGAGACAATGGGTTACGGCGTTGGATGAATTCGCCGAGTTTATATTGTATTTTACTTGAGGGGTACTTGAGTGGCATTTGAGTGGCATTTGAGTTTTGATTATTTTTTTACTTGATTTGAACTCATATGGCAGCTAGATTTTGAATGTATGGCATTTAAGTTTTGATACTTTTTTCACATAATTTGAACTCATATGGCATCTTGAGAGAGAGGAGAGAGAAGACAGAGAGGAGAGAGGAGAGAGAAAGGAGAGAGGAGTTTTATCTACATTGAATAACTATATTGATCAAAAATGAAACATTTTATGATTATATACATTGATTACATAATAAGTAGGGAAAATCATCCTATATAATATAGCTAGAGTCAGTAAATACTAAGTAATACAAAGCACTACAACTTGTAATGATAATCAATGTATACATACATATGGTATCTTGAGATAAAGAAAGAGAGAGAGGAGAGAGGGAGAGAGAGAGGAGAGAGGAAGAAAGAGAGGAGAGAAGAGATATATCTACATTGAATAAATATATTGATCAAAAATTAATCATTATATGATTATATACATTTATTACATAATAAGTATGGAAAATCTTCCTATATAATATACCTTTACAATAATGTTTTTGATGTACTGTTGTTTGGTAAAAAAACTACATTAGTAGTTTTCTATACATTCATGTATATATGGTTAATTATGTACGTATTTATGGGTATATTTATATCTACATAGAGAGAGGAGATATATCTACATTGAATAAATATTTTGATCAAAAATGAAACATTATATGATTATATACCTGATTACATAATAAGTAGGGAAAATCTTCCTATATAATATAGCTAGAGTCAGTAAATACTAAGTTATACAAAGCAATACAACTTGTAATGACAATCAATGCATTCATACATACATACATACATACATACATACATACATACATACATATGGTATCTTGAGAGAGAAAGAGAGAGAGGAGAGAGAAATCTTTTAGTTTTCTAGCAATTAATGTATATATGGTCAATTATGTGCATATTTATGGGTATATTTATATCTACATAGAGAGAGAGAAGAGAGGAGATATATCTAAATTGAATTAATACATTGATTAAAAATGAATCATTATATGATTATATACATTTATTACATAATAAGTAAGGAAAATCTCCCCATATAATATAGCTAGAGTCAGTAAATACTAAGTAATACAAAGCACTACAACTTGTAATAAATACAAAGTAGTAACAGTTAATGCATAGTTTGTTCCTTTACAATGATGTCTTTGATGTAGTGATGTTATATCTTAGGAAGGAAGACTTCTGTTCTATGTGCTTTTAATTTCGTAATGAACTAAAATAAAAAAGTTATGCATTAGTATAGAATGATTAAGCGAAAATGTAAAATAATTACATGAATTTGAATTATAGTTCTAGTTACATTGGATAGTTTACATTATTAGAAAAGGGAAATAACTCACCAAGTTACATTGTTCAACTTGTTCTTTCTTGAGCATTATTTTCACCAAGTGTTTTTGATTCTCTTTCATCTATCTAAAACAATTACCATGAAAATGTATATATTCAGCATTTTGTTGTAAAAAATACACTAATTACATCAAAAAAGTCCTTTTTTCACCTAGAAAATGTATATGTTCAGCATTTTTGTTGTAAAAAAATACACTATTTACACCAAAAAAGTCCTTTTTTTCCCTGAAAAATGTATATATTCAGCATTTTGTTGTAAAAAATACACTAATTTCACCAAAAAAGTCCTTTTTTCACTTGTAAAATGTATATATTCAGCATTTTGTTTAATTTATGGTAAAAATTAGTAAAACTCACCTATAGTGATATGATAGCCTTGAGTTATAGATTAGCTTCTTGAGCTCTTGTTCTGGACAGTTTTCTTTTTCAGCATCATCGAAGTAGAATCCATGTAGTTTGAGTCTTCATTGGTTTGGTATCATCTAAGCAGGAGAGAAAGTAATGTTGTGTAACATTGAGTCTTCATTGGTTTGCTATCATCTTATCTTCAAAATCCATGTTATTTGAGTCTTCATTGGTTTGCCATCATCTAAGTAGGTGGTAGATCTTGAAAGGAATTTTTGCTGTGTTGGAGAAGTATGCTGTCTTCAAAACTCATGTAGTTTGAGTCTTCATTGGTTTGGTATCATCTAAGTAGGTGGTAGATCTTGAAAGGAATTCTTGCTGTGTTGGAGAAGTATGCTGTCTTCAAAATTCATGTAGTTTGAGTCTTCATTGGTTTGATATGATCTAAGTAGGTGGTAGATCTTGAAAGGAATTCTTGTGAAAGGAATTTTTGCTGTGTTGGAGAAGTATGCTGTCTTCAAAATTCATGTAGTTTGAGTCTTCATTGGTTTGATATGATCTAAGTAGGTGGTAGATCTTGAAAGGAATTCTTGCTGTGTTGGAGAAGTGTGCTGACTTCAAAATTGATGTAGTTTGAGTCTTCATTGGTTTGGCATCATCTAAGTAGGTGGTAGATCTTGAAAGGAATTCTTGATGTGTTGGAGAAGTATGCTGTCTTCAAAACTCATGTAGTTTGAGTCTTCATTGGTTTGGTATCATCTAAGTAGGTGGTAGATCTTGAAAGGAATTCTTGCTGTGTTGGAGAAGTATGCTGTCTTCAAAATTCATGTAGTTTGAGTCTTCATTGGTTTTCAAAACTCATGTAGTTTGAGTCTTCATTGGTTTGGTATCATCTAAGTAGGTGGTAGATCTTGAAAGGAATTCTTGCTGTGTTGGAGAAGTATGCTGTCTTCAAAATTCATGTAGTTTGAGTCTTCATTGGTTTGATATGATCTAAGTAGGTGGTAGATCTTGAAAGGAATTCTTGCTGTGTTGGAGAAGTGTGCTGTCTTCAAAATTGATGTAGTTTGAGTCTTCATTGGTTTGGCATCATCTAAGTAGGTGGTAGATCTTAAAAGGAATTCTTGCTGTGTTGGAGAAGTATGCTGTCTTCAAAATTCATGTAGTTTGAGTCTTCATTGGTTTGATATGATCTAAGTAGGTGGTAGATCTTGAAAGGAATTCTTGCTGTGTTGGAGAAGTATGCTGTCTTCAAAATTGATGTAGTTTGAGTCTTCATTGGTTTGGCATCATCTAAGTAGGTGGTAGATCTTGAAAGGAATTCTTGCTGTGTTGGAGAAGTGTGCTGTCTTCAAAATTGATGTAGTTTGAGTCTTCATTGGTTTGGCATCATCTAAGTAGGTGGTAGATCTTGAAAGGAATTCTTGCTGTGTTGGAGAAGTATGCTGTCTTCAAAACTCATGTAGTTTGAGTCTTCATTGGTTTGGTATCATCTAAGTAGGTGGTAGATCTTGAAAGGAATTCTTGCTGTGTTGGAGAAGTATGCTGTCTTCAAAATTCATGTAGTTTGAGTCTTCATTGGTTTTCAAAACTCATGTAGTTTGAGTCTTCATTGGTTTGGTATCATCTAAGTAGGTGGTAGATCTTGAAAGGAATTCTTGCTGTGTTGGAGAAGTACGCTGTCTTCAAAATTCATGTAGTTTGAGTCTTCATTGGTTTGATATGATCTAAGTAGGTGGTAGATCTTGAAAGGAATTCTTGCTGTGTTGGAGAAGTGTGCTGTCTGCAAAATTGATGTAGTTTGAGTCTTCATTGGTTTGGCATCATCTAAGTAGGTGGTAGATCTTGAAAGGAATTCTTGTTGTGTTGGAGAAGTATGCTGTCTTCAAAATTCATGTAGTTTGAGTCTTCATTGGTTTTCAAAACTCATGTAGTTTGAGTCTTCATTGGTTTGGTATCATCTAAATAGGTGGTAGATCTTGAAAGGAATTCTTGCTGTGTTGGAGAAGTATGCTGTCTTCAAAATTCATGTAGTTTGAGTCATCATTGGTTTTCAAAACTCATGTAGTTTGAGTCTTCATTGGTTTGGTATCATCTAAGTAGGTGGTAGATCTTGAAAGGAATTCTTGCTGTGTTGGAGAAGTATGCTGTCTTCAAAATTCATGTAGTTTGAGTCTTCATTGGTTTTCAAAACTCATGTAGTTTGAGTCTTCATTGGTTTGGTATCATCTAAGTAGGTGGTAGATCTTGAAAGAAATTCTTGCTGTGTTGGAGAAGTGTGCTGTTGGTAGATCTTAACCAGATGTTTTATAGTCTTTGCTACTGATGCATTTCCTCTCAAACAAGAGTCCAAAGTACACATTGTGTCTACAAAATACAAAAAGTTGATTGTTACAATTGATTCATTTATTTTCATTGTCTTTATATACAGCGTTTTGTCTCAAACTAGCATAAAATTTAAAAATAAATAATTAGAGCTTTCTACTAGTGTTAAATAATTATTGATATTGATTAGTTTTTACCTTATCACCGCTTAGAGCCAGATGATTTAATTAACTAAAGACAAATAATTATTTTAGCATCTCTTACCTTGATGGTCTCCTAGTAGCTGTAGTAGATGATGCTTCTCCGCTTGCTGTTGAAGAACTGGATGCTTTCTGTGTGAAAACAGTGGCTCTTAAATAGCTAAGGTTGCACTGATAAAACCCTATGAATCAGCATTTTTTCCAATGCTTTCGCGGGAATATAAACTGTTTTTTCGCGTGAATAAAAAACAGTGTTTTCGCGGGAATAAATAATTTATTTTCACGCGAATGGAAACCGTTGCTTTCGCGGGAATACAAATTTTATTTTCACACAAATACAAACCAATGTTTTCGCGGGAATAAATAATTTATTTTCAGGCGAATACAAACCGTTGCTTTCGCGGGAATAAATATTTTATTTTCACACGAATGGAAACTGTTGCTTTCGCGGGAATAAATACTTTATTTTCACGCGAATCGAAACCGTTGCTTTCGCGGGAATAAACATTTTATTTTCAGGCGAATACAAACCATTGCTTTCGCGGGAATAAATAATTTATTTTCAGGCGAATACAAACCGTTGCTTTCGCGGGAATAAACATTTTATGTTCAGACGAATACAAACCGTTGCTTTCGCGGGAATAAACATTTTATTTTCAGGCAAATACAAACCGTTGCTTTCGCGGGAATAAATAATTTATTTTCAGGCGAATACAAACCGTTGCTTTCGCGGGAATAAATAATTTATTTTCACACGAATGGAAACCGTTGCTTTCGCGGGAATAAACATTTTATTTTCAGGCGAATACAAACCGTTGCTTTCGCGGGAATAAATAATTTATTTTCAGGCGAATACAAACCGTTGCTTTCGCGGGAATAAATAATTTATTTTCACACGAATGGAAACCGTTGCTTTCGCGGGAATAAACATTTTATTTTCAGGCGAATACAAACCGTTGCTTTCGCGGGAATAAATAATTTATTTTCAGGCGAATACAAACCGTTGCTTTCGCGGGAATAAACATTTTATGTTCAGACGAAAACAAACCGTTGCTTTCGCGGGAATAAACATTTTATTTTCAGGCAAATACAAACCGTTGCTTTCGCGGGAATAAATAATTTATTTTCAGGCGAATACAAACCAATGTTTTCGCGGGAATAAATAATTTATTTTCACACGGATGGAAACCCTTGCTTTCGCGGGAATAGAAATTTTATTTTCCCGCGAATACAAACCAAAGCTTTCGCGGGAATCAATACTTTATTTTCACGCGAATGGAAACCGTTGCTTTCGCGGGAATCAATACTTTATTTTCACGCGAATGGAAACCGTTGCTTTCGCGGGAATAAATATTTTATTTTCACGCGAATACAAACCAATGTTTTCGCGGGAATAAATAATTTATTTTCACACGGATAGAAACCGTTGCTTTCGCGGGAATAGAAATTTTATTTTCCCGCGAATACAAACCAAAGCTTTCGCGGGAATCAATACTTCATTTTCACGCGAATGGAAACCGTTGCTTTCGCGGGAATAAATATTTTATTTTCACGCGAATACAAACCAATGTTTTCGCGGGAATAAATAATTTATTTTCACACGGATAGAAACCGTTGCTTTCGCGGGAATAGAAATTTTATTTTCCCGCGAATACAAACCAAAGCTTTCGCGGGAATCAATACTTCATTTTCACGCGAATGGAAACCGTTGCTTTCGCGGGAATAAATATTTTATTTTCACGCGAATACAAACCAATGTTTTCGCGGGAATAAATAATTTATTTTCACACGGATGGAAACCGTTGCTTTCGCGGGAATAGAAATTTTATTTTCCCGCGAATACAAACCAAAGCTTTCGCGGGAATCAATACTTCATTTTCACGCGAATGGAAACCGTTGCTTTCGCGGGAATAAACATTTTATTTTCAGGCGAATACAAACCGTTGCTTTCGCGGGAATAAATAATTTATTTTCACACGAATAGAAACCGTTGCTTTCGCGGGAATAAATAATTTATTTTCACGCGAATGGAAACCGTTGCTTTCGCGGGAATAAACAGTTTTTATTCCCGCGAAAGCATTGGAAAAAATGCTGATTCATAGGGTTTAATCAGTGCAACTTTAGCTATTTAAGAGCCACTGTTTTCACATAGAAAGCATCCAGTTCTTCAACAGCAAGCGGAGAAGCATCATCTACTACAGCTACTAGGAGAGCATCAAGGTAAGAAACGCTAAAATAATTATTTGTCTTTAGTTAATTAAATCATCTGGCTCTAAGTGGTGATAAGGTAAAAAACAATCAATAATAATTTAACACCAGTAGAAAGCTCTAATTATTTATTTTTAAAATAAATAATAAAAACTTGTGAAAATGAACTGGTAACATTACGTTGACTGAAATAATGCCTAAAACGTCTCACATAAATTTTGGTCTGACCAAAAATGGACTGAAAACCTTTACCTTTAGAGTGAGTACAAAATTATCGTAACTTGCTATAGCGAATATTCTAAGAAATATTTTGTTTTTTCCGTTGCTAACTTGACGTAAATATTTGTAACGGATGTCACATGATCTCAATCGGTTTTTGCCAACTGAATCACTTAGTTACTCGTAAACATTTGATACTCGCTTGATCTTTTGGTTGATAACAGCAATGTCCCAATTTGGTTTATCGTAAATATTTCAAAAACGGATATCGCATGATTTCTGTTAGTTTTTTCTACTGAATCGCTTAGTTACTCGTAAACATTTGAAAATCGCTTGACTTTTTCGTTGATAAAACCTGTCGCAAGTATCTATTAACAAATATTACCGTGTTTTCGATCAGTTTTCCTTACTAGATTACTTAGTTACTCATCAACATTTCATAATCGCTTTCATTAATAGTCGTTGCAAAGCAATGTTGTATTTGAAAAATATTACTACGATTCCAATCAATTTCCTTACTGAATTACTTAATTACTCGCAGGTATTTCATAATTTCTTTCACTAATATTTACAAAGTAATATTGTAAATATATAATGCAGTAGATGCTAAATTGACACGAATTTCATTTATATGATTCTAAAACTTAACTAATGTAGTTTTTTACCAGAAATAATAATAGTTTTTAAACAAAAATCAAAAATTAACGCTGATTACATGTATGGTAAACATAATAAGTGTAAATATATATAACTAAAAGAAGTATTTATGCTCTAGATAGTTTCATACTCACACAAACTGTTTGTTCGCTACTTTATGTATATGTAGATAAAGTCAATGAAAATAAATGAATCAATTGTAACAATCAATTTTTTTGTATTTTGTAGACACAATGCCTACTTTGGACTTCTGTTTGAGACAAAACACAGCAGCAGCAAAGACTATAAAACATCTGGATAAGATCCAATTGAAGTAACTGCAGATAACTAAAGGAAAAACATGTGCTACAGCATACAGAGTGAACAAGGTGTGTGTAGATTATTACTCAGTCTCATTACACTACTATTACTAAGAATTATTGTAGGTGTTGGATAAAGGATTGAGCAGTAATGTTAATAAATTCTAACCATTGTAAATAATACTTCAACTCAAATAAAATTAATGAAAATTGAATGGAATAAAAGAATATTTCACCAAATACCCCTGTTTTCTTTTGGATATATACAAATAGATGAATATCTAGCTTCATCTATTTTTTTCATTTGAGTGCAATTATTTCCCCTCCTCTGTCCTCTTTTCCTCTCTCCTTTCTCTCAAGATACCATATGAGTTCGAATTATGTAAAAAACTATCAATACTTAAATGCCATACATTCATAATGTTTTCTATTGTAGTTATTTCCCAAATACTGTAAATTTTAACCATCTAGAGGTCTAATTTGACGATTTTCCAAGATATTTTATAGTATTCAATATACTTATTATGTAAATAACTAAAAGAAATATTTACACTCAAGCCTCCTCTCTCTCCTCTCTCCTCTCTCCTCTACCAAATACTCCTCTCTCCTCTCTTGCAGTTATTTCCCAAATACTGTAAATTTTAACCATCAAGAGGGCTAATTTGGTGATTTTCCAACATATTTTATAGCATTCAATATAGTTATTATGTCATAAATGTATATTATTCAATCTAGATATAAATATATCCATAAATATGTACATAATTATCCATATATACATGGTTGTATAAAAAACTAAAAAATACACTACTATTACTAAGAATTGTTGTAGGTGTTGGATAAAGGATTGAGCAGCAATTTTAATAAATTCTAACCATTGTAAATAATACTTCAATTCAAATAAAATTAATGAAAATTGAATGGAATAAAAGAATACATCACCAAATACCCTAGTTTTCTTGTGGATATATACAAATAGATGAATATCTAGCTTCATCTATTTTTTTCATTTGAGTGCAATTATTTCCCTCCTCTCTCCTCTTTTCCTGTCTCCTTTTTCTCAAGATACCATATGAGTTCAAATTATGTAAAAAACTAGTAATACTTAAATGCCATACATTCATAATGTTTTCTATTGTAGTTATTTCCCAAATACTGTAAATTTTAACCATCTAGAGGTCTAATTTGACAATTTTCCAAGATATTTATGCTCAAGCCCCCTCTCTCTCCTCTCTCCTCCCTCCTCTACCAAATACTCCTCTCTCCTCTCTTGCAGTTATTTCCCAAATACTGTAACTGTAGATTTTAACCATCTAGAGGTCTAATTTGCTGATTTTCCAACATATTTTATAGCATTTAATATACTTATTATGTAATAAATGTATATTATGCAATGTAAATGTAAATATATCCAGCTATATTATATGAGATTTTCCCTACTTATTACATAATAAATGTATATATTCACATATTCTTTCATTTTTAATCACTGTATTTATTCAATGTAGATATATCTCCTCTCTCTCAAGATATCATATGAGTCGGAATTACAGAAAATTATCAAACCTTAAATGCCTTACATTCAAAATCTAGATACCCTATGAGTTATAATTATGTATACAGTTACTCCCTACTTATTATGTAATCAGGTATATAATCATATAATTTTCATTTTTGATCAATATATTTGTTCAATGTAGATATATCTCCTCTCTCTATGTAGATATAAATATAGCCATAAATATGTACATAACTAACCATATATACATGAATGTATAGAAAACTAAAAAATCTCTCTCCTCTCTCATCTCCCATCTCTCCTCTCTCCTCTCTCCTCTCCCCTCTCTCTCAAGATACCATATGAGTTCGAGTTATGTAAAAAAGTTATCAAAACTTGAATGCCATACATTCAAAATCTATATGCCATATAAGTTCAAATTAAGTAAAAAACTAATCAAAACTCAAATGCCACTCAAATGCCACTCAAATGCCACTCAAGTACCCCTCAAGTAAAATACAATATAAACTCGGCGAATTCATCCAACGCCGTAACCCATTGTCTCAACTCCAAGGTCCAATCCACAAAAAAACACTTGGTAGGGAGATCTGCTCATATATTACTACTGATGCGATACAGCTCGAAAACATTCCTCGGCCAAAGAATAAAAATTTTGAATTTGAACTGCCGATTACTCCTTCTGTATAATTTATGTATACGCCCTGAAAAAAGCTGTAGACAATAGATATTGAGCCACCAACACTAACTGGTCCAAAAAAGTATACTTGATTTATGATACTCATTTTAATGGGAATCGTTTTTTCCCCTTTTTTGACACCCCCCAGGGATTGGAAGATAGAATGTCTACATGGGAGCAGCTTCAAGTAGTCCTTCATAATATTGATGATTTAACATCTATTGTTTTTATCTTTAATAGTTTCGGTGAACCAGACTGTTGATAGTATTCATATATTACTACTCATTGTCAAATACCGACAGAGTGCAGAGTGTTTTTGTGAAATTTCCAATTCTCAATGAGTTGGTTCTTAGATCTTATGAAATTCATGCTCCTCTCACTAAGGGTCAATTGTGTAACCAGATACAATTAATAGTCACTCAAACTCAACTTTATAGTCGCACTCTTTGACACCATTATACTTTTCAATGTTAGTTTCTTTGGAAGCCTTTTGAAAAAAGCACTTGCAATCTTTCTGGTTTTTTCCAAATGAATGGGGTTTAGTTTTCAAACATTTACATTTCATTTGGTTTTGCATTAGTTGCTACAGTTTATCTGGATTCCAAAGCTGAAGCTTGACATAATAGAACTTTATCCGCAATGTTGCAAACTCAGATAGCAGCTGACCACCTCTTTCGTCTTTGGTAGACTTGTAACTTTTTTTTTCTTATCGCTACACAACCAATGATTCTTGTGATTATTGTTCATGACATGATTGCAACCATGCATATCCTTGAAATATTCACACTCTCGATCTAATATGTTAGGCTGCTGTTGCCAGTATACATAAATACAATCAAATCTGGTTTGTTTTAAGAACCTTTTCACATAAGTATGATATAACAGATAAATATGGTAATGAATTTTACTCTCAGATGATAGGAAAAAATATCAGGCAAGCATGCTTCAGTAAAAACAATGATCAGTTTATGGCAATATTTTCTAAAAAAATACTGGGATATGAGTGGTAGAGAGAGCAGTTCTGGGAGAAAACTGATTTGGAGAAAAACTATTACTCGATGGAGGTACCGCAGGAGGAGGCTTACACTGGAGGAGGTTACTGAATAATGAGGCTGACATGAAAAATTGCTACCATCATGGAAGGCTAGAAACTTAGCAGATGCATGACTACATCTATTTGATGTATACCTTAGTTATGAAAGCTAATAATAATCGTGAAAACCACAATGATACTCGTCATTTTTGGCGCAAAGTCAAAACTTTATTTTTTGTCCAATTGCATACTACTATTATCTAGAAAAAAAGTTGATCCATCAAAAAAACTGATGAACTTCGATCTGATACTGTTTGGCAATGTTTAGTTAACTTTGGATTTGCAAGCTCGATGTTATAAACTGCTGCTGTGTGATGTTAAAAATTTTACTGCTGCTTCTATGACAATCCGCTGACGAGGCAATCACTTTTGAGTTAGATTGACAACTATCGCTTGCTACCCTTCTTTGTGCATGATGTAAATCTCTTACCAGGATCTTATGTAAAATTTTCCTATTTAATTCTGGCCGTGATTTTTTCAGGCTGGTTGAAGCCCACAAGAAACATGACCAAGTAAAACAGTAAGTTGATTCCAACATTAGTTTCTAGTTCTATAACAGCAGTTAGTTACGTTATTCTCACAATTTGGATGTCGGCAATCATGTCAAAAGCTTCCTGAGTTAGATAAGTTTGCAGTAATCGATTATACACATCTACTAGTAGTTTTTTTTCAAACGGAAAATGTAAACTTCCCGAGATTTGTTCTTAAAAAGAACCGAATTCACATGATGAAAGCTTTTCTTGTAGTTACGATAAGAGTAGCATAGTAGGATGTAGATATGCATTGTGTGTAGTAATACGTGAGAAGATCGTTGTCAGGCAGTCTAAGGACAAGGTTCTCCTGGTTCCAAGTGTCATTTAGTTGGCACCGGTTACCATGAGAACCTGCGAGGTACATTTTTGTGTGAACCAGGTGTTATAATTTAGTTTTTTAATAGTCATGTTTGAATTAAGTATTTATTTTGTAGGGTTTGTGTATATTGTGATTTGCATGTGGAATTAGATGCATGGGTTTGACTACTTTATAAACATGGTATGAGATCCAGGGTACTTTTTTCTCAAGTTTTTATTTTTATCTCGTTTTCAATTGTATGATTAAATGTTTACTGGCTTGTTTTTATTAGGGTTTGTATGACGAACTAGATTGGGGGCATTTGAGTATTGTGTAAAATTGAATTGTTGAATTATTGTATAACTTAATTATATAAGAAGAAACATTATAGATAAATAAGCAGAGACGTCATCAATTGCAATATACTCTTCCTTTTTATACAATACTCAATCCCCATAACTTGAATTGTCACACAGAGCCTAATATAAACAAACCTGTTAAAAGAATACTTGGGTAATCATAGAATTACAAACAAGATTAAAGCCAATAACCTGGTGCGCAAAAAATTACCTTCCAGGTTCTCATAGTAACTGGTGCCAACAAAAAAGTCACTCGAAACCAAAAAACCTTCTTTTCTTCAGACACCGTGACGAAGATCTGCTCCTACATTACTACTTCTAAGCAATTTAGTGCTAGCTTGAAGGTGTTTTGTATGTACTTTATTTTTGCACCTGAGATGCCATTTCCATGACTCACAGTAGCCACAGTATTTTAAAAGTTTTTCGCTAGCGCGAGGCACACACACGGAACTCCTTTTATAGCATATAAGGATTTTTGAGCAAATTGAATTAAATCGTTCAACTTCTTATATGTTATAAAGAGGTTTTCGGGCGAGACGTTTCATTGGTTTGAGCTTAGGTCAATCGGTGCAACTTTATTTATTCAAGAGCCACTGTTCTTGCCCAGAAAGAATCCACTCTAACAATAGCGGCTGAAGCAACAACATCTACTACAACTACTACGAGGACTCTCTGCAATAAGGTAAGAAATAATAAATAATTATTTAACACTAGTTGAATTACTCAACTGGTAGCACTGAAAAAGGAATATTTCTTCAGTCCTAGTGGTTTACTCTCTTAAACTTTATGATTTAAAAACATTAAATCTAAAACTATTTCTAAAATCAATATATAAACTGATGTTTTTACCCAATAGCAAAACAGAGTTTAAAATAAATGAGTCCTTATAAATTATTAGTAGAACTTAACTCAATATCTTTTCTGTCAGTTTTAAAACGTTAATAGTGTTTTTGTTTTTCAGCAGGAAGAATGGAGATGAAGGATGATAATGATGTAAAAATACCAAATGATTGGGATTGGCTCATGAAGGATCATAATGCTATCAGACTTTCTGATGATGAATGCATAGATGTAGAGGATAAATACATAGATGAATACATAGATGATAAACACAGAGGACAAATACATAGATTAAATGGAGATTGAATTTGAAAACTCTTGTCAAGAGAAACCAGCTACTTCTCAAGTTTCACCATCTACTGGAAATACTGAAAGTTTAAGTAAAGAGTCAGTATTTGAAATAACAGTATTGGAGAAAGTGTTTTTGTTGCACTTTGTACAGAGTGAATTATGCAGAACAGAATCATTATGAGTTATCATCTCTTCTGTAGACAAAAATCAGACTATCAGGAGGCAATTGTAAAAGAGAGAGATGGAACTCAAATCAATTAGAAATAGTTAGAAGAAATTTTTTTCTGTTTTTGAATACCAAATAAATCAGTTAATCAGATATGAATCGTGTTGAAGGCACAGCACCAGATCCTAGTGGCATAGTCGAAGATATGAATCCAATTGTAGAGGCTGCGGTCAAAGAAAATGAGAATGCTGCAATAACCAAAATAGAAGATTATGCGGCATTGAAGATTGAAGAATATGACCATGTTGAAAAAGAAGAAGACATAGAAGCAAAAGAAGAAGAAGAAAAAAAAAAAGAAAGAAGATAAATGACAATAAATGAATGAGTCAACACTTTGAATACGTTGCCGAACATCATCTCTAGGTAATGTCGATGATAGCAAGCGGCCGACTTTTCATGATGAAAAATGTGATGAGCTGATAGCCATATATTCGGGCACTATGAAAACCAAAAACAGAACGGGTAGAGTCAAAGATGTTTTAAGCGTAAGACTTTGGGATGGAATTCTGAGAGACCAAGCCGACATCCACCAAAATGACTATAGTGGATCAAGGTCATCGGAGTGGTTAAAAAAGGTTGGGAGACAATTTAGTTCAAGAGCAAAAGTCAGCTGCAGCGTAGGTTGTATACTGTAAAATAAAAACGACAGTGAACTCCAATACTTTCACTCATAATCCAACAATGCCACTGTATATCTGGGAGATTGCTTGATTGAAACCGAAGGACAGCGCAATGAATTCTTTACCGAAGTTCCTCAGGCCAATTATCGTACTAATAGTTTGAAAAAAAGACCAAATACAGCGGGAAGAATGACGTTGATCACGAACGTTACATTTCATCTTAACAAACTTTTCGGAATGGAAATAATTCGCTCACCTCCAATAAATCTAGCTTCTCGCACTCTCAGCAAAAGACATGCACAAACTAGGGCTGTCAAAGATTAAGAATTTTAAATCTTAATCATAATTTTTTCCAATAATCTCAAACTGATCTTATTTCTTAATCTTATGTACTCATGTGATATAAATGCAATGATGGGGCAGTAAAGTCATCATCCATCTACCTGCATGCTTGTAGAATGAGATAAGCAAACTTCAATTTAAATTTATCAGTCCAGGAACAAATAAAAGATATAATATCACAATAGTGTAACATCACAATGATAAACAAAAATGTAAATATGTGTTTATGTAGTAATTGTCAACAAAAATTTTTTGAATGCAGAGTTGAAAAGGAAGGAAACAAACTAAAACTAGTTGCTATTTAAAATTTTGATATTAACAGTACATGTTGAGGTAGGTACAAAGTGTAGGCATACATGATTGAAAGAAAATAACATTGTCGGATACACAAGTTAACGAAAACTTGAATATCGAATGTGAACAAAGAATATACTTTTATCTTTGGCATATACTAATATAGCATAGAAAACTGTTATTTTTTATTTTCTCACAAAACTGCTACTCTCCAAAACCTCTATGGGGAAAAAAGAGAAGACCCTTGGATATAACATGATAAATAATAAAAACATCACAATTGAACTTGCTTTAAGCACTTTTGATAACCTGATTAATTGATCGCGATATATTTTGGCGGTGCAGCTCAATAGTTTATAGATAAATAAATAGCTTTGATTAGAACAATAAAGAAACAAAACCGCGAAATCTAGTAAAAAATAATTGTTTATTGTTGTTATTCAATAGTATTGTTATAATTATTAGATGCTGCACTAAAAAAAATGATATGCCCGGTAAGTTTCAATATTTAAATAATAATTATAATATGTTATCAATAAATTGTATTACTTGTGCTGAATAATAACGAAAACAAAAATAAAAACAACAAATTAATGAGAAAAATATAATTTTTTATTCTTAGAATGAATAAAGACAGTAATATGAAAATTGTTTTAAAGTATAAACCATATTACACCGTATTACATGTTATTATTATATAAGACACCTTGTTAACTATTACTATTGGTCACTCTTACATATATATTGTAGTTTTTTTATTATTATTATTATTGTTATTGTTATTGTTATTGTTATTGTTATTGTTATTGTTATGGTTATGGTTATGGTTATGGTTATGGTTATGGTTATTCCTATTGCTATTGCTATTGCTATTGCTATTGCTATTGCTATTGCTATTGCTATTGCTATTGCTATTGCTATTGCTATTGCTATTGCTATTGCTATTGCTATTAGTAGTAATATATGAGCAGATCTCCCTACCAAGTGTTTTTTTGAGGATTACACCTTGGGGTTTAGGCAATGGGTTACGACGTTGAATGAATTCGCCGAGTTTATATTGTATTTCATTTGAGGGGTATTTGAGTGGCATTTGAGTGGTATTTAAGTGGCATTTGAGTTTTGATTATTTTTTTACTTAATTTGAACTCATATGGCAGCTAGATTTTGAATGTATGGCATTCAAGTTTTGATAATTTTTTTACATAATTATATACATAATTCTAACTCATAGGGTATATAGATTTTGAATGTATGACATTTAAGTTTTGATAAATTTTTTAATTCCTACTCATATGATATCTTGAGAGAGAGGAGAAAGGGAAGCATTAGTTATCTTTAGAGAGAGGAGAGAGAGAGGAGAGAGAGAGGAGAGAGGAGCTACATCTACACTGAATAAATCCGATGATTAAAAATAAAACAATATGTGAATATATACATTTATTGTATAATAAGTAGGGATACATAAAGAGAACATATTAAATATTGTGAGCTTGAAATAGTTCCAATATCATTTCAAATGAAATAGTGGATGATGAGAGATTTTCATCCATTTGCATGTATCTATTGTTGTACTGATGTTATAACTTAGGAAGGAAGACTTCTGTTCTATGTACTTTTGATTCCATAATGAACTAAAATAAAAAGTTATGTATTAGTATAGGATGATTAAACAAAAATGTAAAATAATTACATGAATTTGAATTATAGTTCTTTTTACATTGGTTAGTTAACATTATATAGTAAAGGGAAGTAACTCACCAAGTTATATTGTTCGGTTTGTTTTTTCTTGAGCATAATTTTCATCAAGTGATTTTGATTCTCTCTCTTCTATCTAAAGCAAAACAAAAAAACAATTACTTTATAAATAAATTCTATCTAATTGGAAGTATTACTTATATCAGTTAGTTTACATTAAATAAAAAACACTCACTAGGTTGTGTTGTCTGACTAGCTTTTCTTGAATATAGTTTTCACCAGGGGGTGTTGGTTCTCTCAAAGATGTAGAAGATGTGTTTCCCGCTCCCATTGAAAGCACTAAGACCTTGTTCTCAACAACCTCATCTGTAGTAAAGTACTTCATCTGGTTGGAATCATCAAGTTTGTTGGATAGGTTTTGAGCCGTTTCTATCGCTTGTAATGCTGTGAATGTGATTATATCATGTCGATGATAACCAAATCTACTAACTTCACGATTTCTTACAAGTATGACTCCTGTTCCAATTCGTTTGACATCGCTAGCATGTTTTTCAGGTATATATAGAACTCCCATCATCAAACCATCGTATTGCAAACATCTGTAGTTTACCAGTAGCGCATCCATCACCACTTCTCCGTTAGGTAATGTTAACTGAGTTGATATTTGAGGAGATTCAAAACTGATTACACTTCCAACAGCAAATTGAGAGAGTGTTGCGATACGAACCATACTGATCAACTGACTAGGTGTTTTTTTTTTTATTAATCTACTTAGCTGTTTAGCTTCCTCAAGGGAAATATTGGATGGAAAGTTGATAGGGTGAAAGATTGGATGCTTGTCTGAATCGAATCCCATAAAAACCACCAGTTTTGGAACATCCGGTTGTGTTGGAGCTAATTTGTTATAATCCTCATTTCTCACCATGGATCTCACTTGTCGCCTGTTGCCAAATGTTTCGACATTGTAGCGGATAATTCATAAGTTTTTATATACATCCTCAGCTGGTCTTTCGATGGAGATTATCTCGAGAAGTGATGGTGTTTGATTTAAGTGAAGTGGTTGAAACCTTCCAATCATTACTCTGTCATTGGTATCGCAAGAATTGAGCAAACTAGCAGCATTTTTTGACAAGCAGGAAAGATGAGAAAGAGATGGTGCTTTCAAAGTCCAAGCATAGTCAATCGTTTTATTTCTATCCGAATCCCATGGCTTTGGTCGAACTGTTTTCAGTTTCCTTTTTATTATATGTGAATCAGGAGGGATATTTTCTTTATCATCAGAGTATGGTTCGAATGTTGAGAGAAATGAGGTATTACGGTCTTCATTCATATTCAGAGCGTTCAGTGAAAAGTTGGAACTGAAAAGAGAGTAAAAAAATATGTAACAGATGGTTGGAATTTTGAAAAATATTTGAAAAGAATAAACTAACTAGATATTTATAAAATAAACACATAATCAAAACCAAAAATAATTTTTCTGATGCGTTATGGTGAAACTATTTGATCTTTTATTAATATGTTGGAACTGAAAAGAGAGTAAAAAATATGTAACAGATGGTTGGAATTTGAAAAATATTTGAAAAGAATAAACTAACTAGATATTTATAAAATAAACACATGATCAAAACCAAAATAATTTTTCTGATGCGTTATGGTGAAACTATTTGATCTTTTATTAATAAGAACAAAATATTAAAACATAAAATTAACTTTCTGAAGTATTATAGCAAATCTAGTTGAAGTTTTCTATCAATATGTGTTAAAGAATTATTTAGTGATTCTCACCTTATTGACTGAAAGTCTTTCTATAGTTTCAAGTAAATGTAGTAGTTGGTGTGTAGATGTTGCTTCCTTGCTAGCTATTGTAGAACTGGATGCTTTCTGTGTGAAAACACTGGTTCTTAAATAGCTAAAGCTGTACTAATTAACCCTATGAAACCTTCTTTATAATATATCTATGACTCAGCAGTTTTTTCACGCGATATTCCTGCGAAAGCTTTGGTTTTTATTCGCGTGAAAATTATTTTTTTTACTCCCGCGAAAGCAACGGTTTTATCCCTATTGAAATAATTGTTTTATTCCCGCGAAAGCGTTGGTTTCTATCCGCGTGGAAATAAAATGTTCATTCCCGCAAAAGCAACGGTTTCTATTCGCGTGAAAATAAGCTATTTATTCCCGCGAAAACATTGGTTTGTATTCGCGTGAAAATAAAATATTTATTCCCGCGAAAGCAACGGTTTCCACTCGCGTGAAAATGAAGTATTGATTCCCGCGAAAGCTTTGGTTTGTATTCGCGGGAAAATAAAATTTCTATTCCCGCGAAAGCAACGGTTTCCATCCGTGTGAAAATAAATTATTTATTTCCGCGAAAACATTGGTTTGTATTCGCGTGAAAATAAAATATTTATTCCCGCGAAAGCAACGGTTTCCATTCGCGTGAAAATAAAGTATTGATTCCCGCGAAAGCTTTGGTTTGTATTCGCGGGATAATAAAATTTCTATTCCCGCGAAAGCAACGGTTTCCATCCGTGTGAAAATAAATTATTTATTCCCGCGAAAACATTGGTTTGTATTCGCGTGAAAATAAAATAGTTATTCCCGCGAAAGCAATGGTTTCCATTCGCGTGAAAATAAAGTGTTTATTCCTGTGAAAGCATTGCTTTGTATTCGCGTGAAAATAAAATTTGTATTCCCGCGAAAGCAACGGTTTCCATTCGTGTGAAAATAAATTATTTATTCCCGCGAAAACATTGGTTTGTATTCGCGTGAAAATAATTTTGTTATTCCCGCGAAAGCAACGGTTTCCATTCATGTGAAAATAATACTGATTCATAGCAGTGCAACTTAAGCTATATAAGAAGCACTGTTTTCATACAGAAAGCATTCACTTCATCGTTAGTAACTGAAGGAAGAAGATCTACTACATCATCATCTACTACAGCCCTCCTTCTTCATCATTTGAGTTACATAGGAAACAGCTGAAGTTCAAACAACTATGTATATAATTCATCTAATTCAAAGAAAAACAAGTCTTCATTTGTGATGTAAGTATTTATATTTCGTTTTAATTGTAATCAATTTAAGCGTGAAGACATTTTCTGAACAAAAAACAAGATTATTCACTATTTAAGATATCAAAAAATGCTGTATGTAAGTTTTAATTATGTTTATTCTTATTATTTCAGGGCTTCAAAATGAAAAAAGTACTCCTTCTTCATCCGAATTTTATAGAAAGCAGCTCTCAAGTTCAAACTACTAGGAATATCATTCATTTTAATTCAAAAGAAAGACAAGTCTTCATTTCTGATGTAAGTATTTACATTCTATTACAATAGTAATCAATTCAAGTATATTGAAAAAAAATTGAAACCTTAGTTTTTTTTTTATTTTTTTGCTATAAAGCATTATCATTTTTCTTTTTTAGAATAACAACGAACTAGATCAAAAGGAAAGAACTTTCCAACAAAACTTCAACTTGAGTAATAACTGAAGCTACTACTTGTATTATATATAAATAATGTGTCGAGTAACAAACAACAGATATGTAGCAAACACTATTTATAATGAAAAAAAAGAAATGCGAAAAACTCGGAATTGCTTTGAAAATACTAAAGACTGCACCGAATGGATAGATGATAGTTTACTCGTTACTTCGTCGTTGTTTTTACAACGAAATTTTCCTGATACCACTGCAATCACTTATGTCGTCGCAACTTATCCGGATAATCACTGTAGTCTTTTGTCATTAAAATTACAAAAAACTATTGCGCAACTTTCCCCAGCGGACTTTTTCAAGTTCATTTGCAATGAACTCTCTTTTTATGAAAGAGAGACTTTAATGCTTGATGAAAGTTATCGAAGAAAATCATTTCTTACAAATTGGAGACGAGTAGGTAAACATTGTGGTGAAAACATGGCTGCAGCTCGTTTCTATAACCTTGAAAAAGACAACGCTGTTCGATGTTTTTTTTGCCAAGGGGTATTACTAAACTGGAAGGATGAAGATGAACATCCGATGAAAGAACACGCTAAAAGTTTTCCGTTTTGTCGATTTGTTAGAGGATTTAACACTCACAATCGTATGTATAGACCTAGGAAACTACTTGCAGATGAAATGAAAAACATCTCAATTGTCAAAAGTTATACGATGGAAGAACAAAAGACCAGAAGAGGAGATTTAACTGCAGAAGTATTACCTCTAGGTATATCAATTGATCGTGCTGATACACCACGTTTTGCTACTGAAACATCTAGAGAAGACAGTTTCAAACAATGGAAGGGTAAAGTCTCCATGAAACTCCTTTCCAATGCAGGTTTCTACTATACCAAGTTCGGAGATAGTGTAAAATGCTTCTTTTGCTCAGGTGAACTTAAAGAATGGGAAGAGAGTGATCTACCGTGGGAGGAACACTGTCGATGGTTCCCAGACTGTTATTTTTTACTCGGGAGTAAAGGTGAAGAGTATGTTGAGGATGTTTACATGCGAACGGAAAAAGGCAAAAGGTGTAAGCGACGGGTTGAAAAATATCGAGAAAAAGTAAAACAAATAACGCACAACAATGACACCGAAGAAATGAAACTTATTTGCAAAAAACTATGATACAGTCAAAACGATATCGAACAAGTTTTAGTGTTAAATGGAAAACCTTTTGAGCGAATAGGTTTTATGATTGAAGCCTTACATATTTTTGAAAATGATTTTACAACTGTTGAGAATTCGTCAACACTGTTAAAAAATGATGCTAAATCAATTGATTCGTTAAAAAAAGATAAAGATCAGACTAAGCAAAGCAAACTCGCTCAATGTGTGTCTGAGACGCATGAAAAAAAAGTAATTGCAAATCATATCTCTCTTCCATGTGGTCATCTCATTTACTGTAGTGAGTGTAAGGAAAAAGCACTTACTGAATGCTCATCAGAAGTAAAACCTTGCCCAATCGATGGTTGTCAGGTTGAAATTAAAGCATTTATGAAGATCTACATGAGCTAGCATAACAATTAACCTCAAAAAAAAGAAAAAGTAATGAATGATTAAATAGGTGTTTCAATTTGAAAACATATCATTCGCGTTTTGTAATTTAACGGAATAACAACAAATATGTTACGTGTTGAAGACTTTGCTCACCAAGAAGCTTCCGATGCTATAGGACCTAAGACTTTTTTGGCTGAGGTTTCTGATGAAATGTTGAGGATTTATTTTACGGAGGAATGTGTATACTGTGTACTAGGAGGAAGTTTTTACAAGCAAGCAACCAATCTATCGCTACTAAACTGTTACTGTTCACACGTTGATGACGAATGTATCACTTGTAAAAGATATGCTGAAATGGTTGAAGGTGCTACACCTACCAAAAAAGAATTGGGTGATGCTATCGACTGGATTGATAGAAGACAAGTTTTGAAAAATGCTAAAATGGGTTTTTTGGTGCATGATGAATGGATTAATGCTTTTTTGGATCTTTCCACTGATGATTTGAAGTCCCCCTTTTTGTTAACAAATTTGAGAGCACGATTAAATCCCTACCTATTACCTACTAGTCAGAGCAAACTGGCTTATCAACGACTAAAGGATAAACTACTTGCGATAGCGGAAGGATATCCATACGCTCACACTCTTGATGAAAAAGAAGACTCAGTCAACCCGATAATAACTATTGATTCGACAAATATATCTGAAGACTCATAAAAGAACTGCTACAAAAAAAGTTGCTTCATTTATCTCTGAACTACAGCAGAAACATGAGTGGAAAAACTCAAGGATTCAAGTCAATTGGTACATTGGCTGATTTTGTTCCTAAGTTCATAAGGACTCATTTTGAACACATTCCTTTAGAGCGTTCGAATCGTCTTTTTGTTCAACTCATCACCGAAGAAGTATTTTATTTTCTGTTAGGATTCAATCTAGTTCGTAAATCAATACAAAGCATGCTTTTGAGCTGTAATTGTATTTCAAGAGCAAATCCCCTCGAATGCTTAAACTGTTCTAGGAGCTTTGATCCAAAAGTATGCTGTCCGCAAGCCAAGTTGATAGATTTTGAAGATCTCAAAAGAGCGATCGAACTGATTGATATAAAGCAATGTTTGAAAGATGCTGAACTGGGTGATTTGATAGATATTTCGATTTTAAGAGGTTTGACTTCATTTCGCTGGACAGAAACACATGTTCTTTTGTCTCAATCTCGATTGGAACCATACTTACATTTTGGTAACCACTTTGATGAGATTGTTTCACATCTTCAAAATCGGTTGAGAGAGCTGAACAAGCCGCTAGCCACTTACGTATAAATAGAAAAAACATCAAGAAAGAAAGTATTCAACTTTCAACACTGAAAGCGAAAACATTTTAAAAAATGAGCTGCGTATTTATCTTGCTACTGGCACTAACATTTCCCAATGTTAGTGGAGTATTCTATACCAACGAAATTGATGAATGTATAGCCGGAGCTATGGATAAAAATGATGTCTTGGTTTTTTCACCTTTCGAAAGGACTATACGATATAAAGATGAAAATGGAAAAAACTGTGTGCGACTCTACCCTCCTGACTTATTATATTGTGGTTTTTTCATCCCTCAAAGCGCTTCTTGGATCTGCAAGGACACAACTTCTACAGATTCTGTGCCTTGTGATACTACAACAAAATACGTTTTGAATCAAGCGGAATGTGAAATGGGTATTACAAATAATACGGAAGGACTTACTCAAAATACAAAAGTATATCGAAATGGGGGTTTATGTGCATTTCAATACAACAGCAGACGTGCACAGTGACTTAAACAGAAGTCAAATTTTGGGATTATCTCCTCTTGTTTTTAACTAATAAGCAGCATAACTTATTCCCTGCAAGAAATTTTTGTTTGATTTTTGCTCAAGTATTACCATATTGTTATGCATTACAGCACAATATATTGTATGAACAAAAAATGCATGCCAGCAGTCAGTGATTTAACACTAAATATTCAAAAATAATCCTCCACAAATTTACGGTATGTTCTGATGGTCCGATTCGCTTCATTTTTGGATATGTTCTGTGTTTTGTCCAAACTTAAATAGGTTTTTCTGTGCTTCCTGGAACTAGCATTAGAAATTCAGCAATTGAGTTTTTGTGGTGCTAACTTTAAACAGCCTTTTACACAACTTTTCTCACTAAACAACAGATATTCAACTGTAATGATCTTCAACAGATTCATGACATCAGTTTTCTGAAGCTTTACACTGATCAAAGCCATAGTTTTAAAGTTATTGACAGATTTACATGCACAATTTTTTATCCAAGAACACCATCTTATGCACAACTGCTTAGCCTGAGAGACGCAATGCCACACAAACAAAGGAGTTCATTATGCACTGGGATTCAAATCTCCCGCACTTGCCTTCCCAATGATAATAACCACAACTAGTTACATACTGGAAGAAATGTTCGCACTTCATAAGCTGTATTGCTGTACAATTATGATGACAATGCCATTTTTTTCATCAAAATGCACATTTTGTAGTATAATTAATATAATATTCTTAACATATGGAACTTTTTCTTGAAATTTGGTCTTGTCCTTTAAGCATTGCAACTTGTTTGTAAGATTTTTCCTCCTGCTGGATTATACTATGAGAGCCAGCGCATGCAAGTTACTGTTTAATGCCAGCGGCTCGTATTGTTGACGATAATTGAGGAAGTGTTTGATGAGTGCCAAACGTTTTTATACTATTGTTTTGTAATAGGATGATAAACGAATTCTATGGCTGGTTTGTGACACCTGTGACACCCAAAGTTTTGAGCAACACCAAGATTTTGCTAAAGGACACCCAATTGTGTCACAACACATTGCCTGGATTCAGAATATGAGAAAATAGTTGAAATTTCATCACAATTGAGGATGAAGAATAAACATCAAGAACAAATAAATTTTAACTGCATGAATAGATAAAGATTAATTACATTTTAGGCATAGGTTTGATCATACATTTACATGAGCCAGCTGCAAGCCTCTATGAGAGTCAATATTGTTTCAAAAGGTTTGCTATTGGCAAAGACTATATAATTCATATAGTCTTCATATGTAAAGGTGTTATATACTTTTTACTATCGGCTTGTATTTCTAATTGCACCAGCAGTATTTGTTTATATAAACCATTATACAGCGCAGTGATTCATACAGTATTATTACCATAAACAGGTGCATGTAACTTATCTAGTGGTCTCTGACTTCAGCGCAATTAACCACAACTGGTCTATCAGTTCTAACTGCTATCTACTCAGAGCTTGGATGGGCTATCGAACAGCTATTGAAATTGGTTGGCTGCATTTATAAGGTGAAACAAAGACTACATAGTCTTTGGCTGAAGTGAAAAATTATAGATTGGAACTTTCAGCGATTTTGTACTTTTACAAACAAGTAAGCAAAGTAATGATAAACGAACTAGTTTTGTACCCAACACATGTGCTTGTATATACCAGAAGGAAATATCACAGAGTCCATTATTGTTTCTTATTCATAATAGATTTAGTGAAGTGACAAATCTGCTTTAATTGCTATGTATGATGTTTAAAACAGTCCAACAGCTGAATGATTCAACTGAATGTGTTTTGCCTACAGAGAATACGAATTTATCGGTACTGTGGCAATGCCCAGATTTTGAGCGTTTCACATTGATTTAAAGAGTTGGGCATTGATAGTTCTTAAAGATCAAATATTGCATTTGGTAACATTGGGTGCATGTGGGAGATTATGTGTGTAGATATCATTGCCAACATGAGATTCAAACCAAATTTTTATTCAAACTTGGCTTTAGACAACATACACAACAAATAATACAAATATCAGTATAGAGTAATTTTATGAATCCAGTACAGCTAGCAGATATAGCATATACATAAAATTGATAGAGCACTTGTTTTTCAAACTACGCAAATGTAGGAAGGCTAGCATCAATTCACTCTTTGTATAGGACTAGACAGTCTGTTAAAGCTGCCTGGGGAGGGATGGTGATCAGTGATGTCAATGGCTATATAATATATTATATAGTCATTAGTGATGCTGCCCGAACCTATTACATGTTGTTGATATTATCTTTTGCGGTCAGCTCAATCTTCAGTTATTGCAGTTACTGCACTTGGAGCTTCAGACTAAAACACAAACAAAGACTATATAGTATATAGTCTTTGCTTTGACACAAAGTTTGACCACACAAAGAGTACCACTGATATTCAATTAGAGAAGCCAGAGGAATGTTTCATTTAATGGCCAAACAGTTATGATTTGATACTTCTAAGTGGAAGCTCATCTATGTTGAGACCCGGCGAAGGCAAAATGTAAATGATTTTATGATTGACCATCGTGACAAAATAATTGTGATTTATTGCTGCCAAAATCATAGACTGGGCACTAAAATGACTTTTCACAATATTAGACATGGGGGAATGAAACTTAGGCATCGCATCAGCAATCCAAAGTTAGCTTACTGTGCTTTCATATCACATTTAACGACTGAAACTTTGAATCCTCCAGGTTTTTGATAAATTTTCTTTGACCAATCTTTAATGCTGGTACCGAATCTGTGTATAAATTCTGAACTACATAGTCAGGTTATGTGTTGTGACATTCATAGACGCAGGCACACTTAAATGTTGAATCTACATCAAACTTGTTACGTCGTCGAGAGTTAAAAATTCCTTTTTCCGACGCCATTATTAATTGAGAATAAGCTAACTGAAACAGAACCATTTAATGATGCTAACAATGAGTGTAAAATTGATTAAACTGTTAGTGAAAGTAAGTCACTGAAGTTTGGCTACATTGAAAATACACAGTAAGTAAAATCACATGAATTTAAAGACATCTCAATAAAATTGTTAATACTGCAACTCGATGATTTCAGTGAGGTTAAATTCACATTTCCATTGCTAAAAACTGATTGAGAAAGGTGTTATCTGTTTATTTCATACCTGCTGCAATGAATCAAACATTGCATCCAAACAGCTGAGCTACTGGCTGCCAATAATTAATACCTGCAGGGTAGTTTTGGGCATTTATTAACACCGAGCAACTTCATAGCCGGAGGCTAATTTTTTTTTCTTTCATGCTCACCCTGTTTCAGTGATGTCTCTGAACATGAAATTGTGTTATTTGTGTTGACCTTAATTCCACCCATGTAACAAATCACAGTTGTTTCAAATTACCATTATCGAGTGGTCAGCACTGATGATACTTATTTATCTCACTTGTGGCAGCCTGGAGTGCAAGCTTAAATGTAATCCTATGACTGGCAGTGCGTTTTTTGGTAACGGTGTCGTACTGCAACATCTGATCCAAGTCATAATTTTAAAGTTATTGATGATTTTATAGGCATAGTTTTGTCTCCAAAAAACTCATTCACTAGTGCCAAAGACTATATATAGTCTTTGCTAGTGCTGAGTTTGAGTGACATAATACCCCATACACGAGCAATTAATGATGCACTCTGATTCAAATCTCCAGCATTGGTCTTATGGAGCAATGATGCTGACCACAGCTTTTTGCATACTACTGGAAGAATGTTTGCACTTCATAAGTTGTTCATTTGAACAGTTATGATAACAATGTCAGTTTTTGTTTAAAATACACATCTTATGATATAATTTGATTCAATTTCCTGCTAAATTATTGAAATTTCTTGTTGAATGTATGTATAATAATACAGATCACATCATTTTTCCTCCAGCTGCATCGCACAATCAACGTCAGCTCTTGTAAATGGCAGTCAATGCTGCCAGCATGTATTGTTGATTAGAATTCTGACAAAGCTTGTTCTACACTAAATGTTTTGGCTGCATTCCTTGGAATGGGTAGGAAAAAGGAAATTTTTTGCAGCTTTGCACAAGTAATGTTGTACTGTGACAGCCAAAGCTTTGAGCACTATCAAGATATTGTGAAAGAATATCCAAATATGCTCGAAGGTATTGATAGAGATGCCTACATCAAGAGCAATAGAAGACATTTTACCGCAATACAGTATATCTATCAAACTTCTTTCAATTTCTATCCTGAACCGGCAATAAATACTAAAAAGGTTGCAAAGTTGCAAAGAGAGTTTTGATTTAACAGCAATTTAACACAAGTTACAAGTTGGCATTTATTTAATTCATCAACATTTTATGGCTTAGTGCTGACAAACTGAGCTTAGTCTTGTCTCCATATACATATAATTGTCATTTATCACAAACTTTAACATTGATTCCTTGTGGGTAGTACATACAGTGACCGGCTTTGAGTGCACCAAATACACAGTTGTCTGTTGGTGCTGGCATGAAGCTGGCTATGAATGCAGATAACACACACTCTATTAATGATTGCTGAGAGTGTAAATTATGTGCAGTTGTGTGAGAAATTATGTGCAGTTGTGTGAGAAATTGGGGAAATTGTAAGGCTAAGGTTTTTATGCTGATAACAAAACCAAATTCACTCTTAGTGAAGTTTTCATCATGATACTGGCAACAGCAGTACATAAAATCACTCGGCAGCAATATGTAACAAACAATGTGATCAAATGCAGCATCAAAAATTAACAAGAAGTTGAATGAGATATTTCTTTGGTGAGTAAGCTATGGCAATGTTTACATTCGGCAAGTCAATTAGTGCAGTATTGTGAATGAATAGCCCATAGCATAGCAGCAGCAATCAACACCTACAAGAATGCAGCATTCACTGCACTCACTGCAAATTAATTGAGCCAGCATTGATCTGAGGTTAAGATATCACCACCAAGTGATCTCCGTGCAATAATAAGAACAAAGGACCACAGTCTAAAATGCAAGGAGCTTTGGCTATAATGAGTCTCCGCCCACAAATGTGGAGAAGAAAACTTCCTATGCATTTTCCCATATACAAGCTGTTTAAGTCACTGTGTGTGATCTGTCCAATAAGAAGACAGTTTGAGACATTCAAATTTGCATGCATGCAATGCGCTCATTCCGATCATTCGATCAACAAGGAGCCTACAGATACCCTGACCTGCAATACACCAACAAAATACACTCTGAATCAGGAGGAATGCGCAATAGGGGTTAAAAATAATACGGAAGGTCTTACTCAAAATACAAAACTATTTTGGAATGATGAATTATGTGTATTTGAATACAACACCTCACGTTTGATTTGTCCACCAACAGAAGAGTTTGAGACAACCAACTTTGCATGTGTGGAATGCAATCGTTTGACCAACGAGGAGCCAAAAATAGCTACTATCATCACTAACATCAATGGTATTGAAGGTGTAAAGTTTTGAAAGTTTGAAGTCTGTTCAAAACAAGATTATCATCAGTATCACATGTCAAGGAGATACCAAAGACAAATGCAATCCCAAGGTTATATATATAGAGCTTTAGTTGAAGCATATTAACCAAAGACCACCGAAATGCAAGACAGTTAACTCTAGATGATGAAAGCATAAACTAGGTTAAAAGTCTCTCTCTCTGAATAAAAAAATGAGATATCGCATCTATCTCCTATTATTCCCAATCCTAAGCGGTTATTGTCTTGTAACAGAGATTAAACCATTCACTTTATCTCATAGAGCGTCTGGATGTTTTCGGGGAATTCTTAATATGGAAGCGGTTGATTCAGTAACTCGTATTTTAAGAAAAAACTTAAAATATCGTATGCTTAGACTCACATGTTTCATGGAACCTACTCACCTACGTAGAAGCTGTGACACTTATGATATGTGGCCTCAACACTACTTTGTTTGCAAAACTGATGAAGCTTTAAATTACATCCGTTTATATGATGAGGGAATACTACCTACGATTCGAAGAATAACTTCAATAATCACCATAACTCCGCAGACAACGACAACAAAAACTACAAACAAGCCAGTAGTTCCAGCTTTATCACCATCAATTCCATCTCTTCCACAAGCTCTGGGTTTAGTCGATTTAATTTTGGAACAGCCAAGCCCTACAAACTCTACTATATACAATTCTGAAGAAATCGAAACTACTACTGATTGTGTGTGTGATAGATACATCATATGCGAAAACAATTCAGTATCAATTACAAATTCAACACCGTCGATTTATAGAGTTTTTATTTATAATGATTTGGAGGGTTTTTCAAAACTTTCTCTGTCTATATCGGAAAATAGTAAACTTAAGCTTGAAGAAAATCTTCTCATCATCATTGAACCTGAATGTGATGATATTTCTTGTAAAGTCATCAAATACTTTACAAATTAAAAAGTTTTTATAGACTTTAACTCTATATATTCAACTTATTACACTCTATTATGATATCTATTTTATTACATTCTCCTTTTTTGTAAATTTGTACAATTAGATGAAATTTAACCATTTAGAGAATGATTTCTTTTCGCAAAAAATTAATGAAAATTTAATGAAATGAAAAAATATTTCACCAAATACCTCTTTTTGTCAAAGAAAGGTGTAGAATAAAGAGCTCACTCAAAAATTGATTTCAATACAATGGACTACTGAATTATTATATCATTTTCAATCAGATATATGTAGATACATACAAACGGATGAAAATCTCTCATCATCCACTTTTTCATTTGAAATGATATTGGAACTATTTCAAGCTCACAATATTTAACATGTTCTCTTTATGTATCCCTACTTATTATACAATAAATGTATATATTCACATCTTGTTTCATTTTTAATCATTGGATTTATTCAGTGTAGATGTATCTGTAGAATTATCAAAACTTAAATGTCATACATTCAAAATCTATATGCCATATAAGTTCAAAATAAGTAAAAAAATAATCAAAAACTCAAATGCCACTTAAATGCCACTCAAATGCCACTCGAATGCCCCTCAAATGAAATACAATAAAATACGATATAAACTCGGCGAATTCATTCAACGTCGTAACCCATTGCCTAAACCCCAAGGTTTAATCCTCAAAAAAACACTTGGTAGGGAGATCTGCTCATATATTACTACTGCTATTGCTATTGCTGTTGCTGTTGCTGTTGCTGTTGCTGTGGCTGTGGCTGTGGCTGTGGCTGTGGCTGTGGCTGTGGCTGTGGCTGTGGCTGTGGCTGTGGCTGTGGCTGTGGCTGTGGCTGTGGCTGTGGCAGTGGCTGTGGCTGTGGCTGTGGCTGTGGCTGTGGCTGTGGCTGTGGCTGTGGCTGTCGCTGTCGCTGTCCCTGTCCCTGTCCCTGTCCCTGTCGCTGTCGCTGTCGCTGTCGCTGTCGCTGTCGCTGTCGCTGTCGCTGTCGCTGTCGCTGTCGCTGTCGCTGTCGCTGTCGCTGTCGCTGTCGCTGTCGCTGTCGCTGTCGCTGTCGCTGTCGCTGTCGCTGTCGCTGTCGCTGTCGCTGTCGCTGTCGCTGTCGCTGTCGCTGCCGTTGCCGTTGCCGTTGCCGTTGCCGTTGCCGTTGCCGTTGCCGTTGTCGTTGTCGTTGTCGTTGTCGTTGTCGTTGTCATTGTCATTGTCATTGTCATTATTATTATTATTATTATCATTACCCACAATCATCATTTTAGTAGGAAGCTTTGATTATTATTTATTTATTACATTCCAGGTGTTTTATAAGCATTTCTGAGCAGAGAACTTTCTATTGGATTGAGGATAATGAGACTTGTCATAGCAAAATGTGTACCCAAAGTAATTATGTCAATCGGGATCCCTAAAATAAAACTGATACCAATACTAATCTAAGTTAGAATCATAACAACATTCAAGGTCTCTCCATTGCACTTCATTTGACAGAAAAATAATTGCCTGAGAACTAGTGATAGTTGACTCGTTTTGCAACAACATTCACCTACAAACCTCTTGATTCACATCAAGTTAAATTGACTTGTTCAAAGTGACAAGATGGACATTTTTATCATTTTTCTTCATGATAGCATGATTGACATTTAGTGACAAAGGTAAGGTTTTGTGACAAAACACTCAAAAAGGCAACTCCCTCTTCATGTAGACAAACTGATAGATGTGTTCAGCATAATAAACAGTATTATAGTGACATAACTGGGGCTGCTTTTTATCAGATTAACTGCTGGGGTTGCTTTTTATCAGATTAACTGAGTCATAAAACGTTAATCTTTTTAATCTTAAGAATCAATTAATCATATTAATTTTTAAAATACCTCGATTAATTGACAGCCCTAGCACAAACCATGTTAAAACAGCAGGATTGGAAATGAATCACTGACAATCTATGTTTTTCAGATGTTTAGCATTGCACAGAGAACTGCAGATAAATAAAAGCTTTACTTCAATAAATATCGAATATTCATCGGCTGTGACATTGAGAAAAGGTCATCATAGAGAGACTAAAGGAAGAATCAAAATGAATAAGGGGTGAAAAAGTCGGACATGCTGGTTTTGGAAAAAAAGTTTCAACTCAAGATAACGGTGTTTGCTCTAAATGTAACCAAGACTGCAGCAGTTATTTGGAACTCAAATTCGAAAAACGAGGAAGAACTTTATCCGGATTTTTATATCAATAACTTTAGTCTCATCACAAGCTTGCAAGGATACGTCAAAGCCTAGTAACAAATTTCTAACGTGTTCTAATTTTTTTGACAGATTGGGTAATCTGAAAAGACACAGGTGCTCAACCTCAGATGCATCAACTATACAGTTTTTTAGAGGCAAATACAAGTCTAGCACTACACTTTTCTATTAGCTAGAGGAACAATTCGGAATAAGTGTCATCACAGATGATCCTTTGTGACACTATCTTTATTTTTCCATGTACGACATGGAGTGCTTGCTACCTCAACGGGTTGACAAAAGAGATACGGATACTAACTTCTACACTTGCGAACATAAGCTCTTGGGCATTCTATTTGTTAAACCATACCATTTTCTTTAGATTCCTTAATGTATTATAAACAATGTTGATGATGAACAATGCGTAGAAGAACATTATCAATCCTTTGAAAACATCAGAGAGAAAAAACTTTTCACAAATGCTAAAAGAGTAGACGGCGAGTTACTTCAATTGAAAAAGGCTGAAAAAAATTTTTGTGGTGCCTTGCTTCTTAAACCAAAAAAGTTCAGACAAAGACTAGGAGCTTCCAAAGTTCTAGATGACTTGACAAAGTACATGGAAACGCTTCCAATTCTAGGTTTCAATTTACAGAGCTAAGACATCAATGTGATGAGAGAAAGTCAATTGCAACAATTAAAAGATGTCTCTGACTGATATGTTGAAAGATAGTATATCTTTAACAGCATTGGCAATTCGATGAATGTTTAACAAAGCTCCCAACTAGTTCCTCCACATCTTTTGTCATATTTGGATTTTCGAGAACTTCGTAATTTCTTTAGGCAGACTCTACCAATTTTTTCTGATTGACAAATTCCATACGGATCTTTATTACTTGACAAGAAAACCACCATTGCTGGACCCAGTCTTGTTATGCACGGGTACCACAAAACGGTCATAACTAAAACTAAAGATCATTGGCTCGGAAATAAGTACAAATTTGTGACAGGATCTATGGAGTTGATGCAAATGCTCTCTATCTACATGTATGTTGTTTGATGTAGTTGGTACCAACCGGATATCCACAAAGAAGAAAAATGGAGAATTTCTTTGTTGTCAATCTACTAAAATTTAGTGAGTCAGCGCACAGCTTGCTACAGTACCAAATGCTTGCAAAAAAAAATCAATATCAGACATCAGCGCAACGAGGAAGAAGTCTCTATTGGAACACAAGGACTACTGGTTGATTGATTTTCTGTTGAAAACCGACTTGTTTTTCAGTTTCATGGATGTTTTCGGCAAGGACACGACTGAACTTTTAACAATGCTACACATCAAGAGTTTCAGCCTACTCAACAAACATCAATGACAGAACTGTATAGAGATACGCTGGAAAATGAAGAGTATCTTCGAATTCTAGTTACACCATCATCTCGATTTGGAAACGGGAGTGGATGACTCTTGTAAAAACTCATACAAATCCGCAAAGAATTTTCAACAAAATTTATTAATCTTTCTATCCCAGACCATTTGAAAAAAATTAAATCACAAAGAATTGATGGGGAGAGTTCAATCAGATAATTCCTGAGGCAATAAAAAATAAATTTTCCAAAATGTCTCGAATTTTTAAGAAGAGAGGTGAAACTCTTTGCCGAAACCGAAGCATTCCTATAAACCCCAAACATTCACTTGTGGGAAATATGGTTGTAGCTAAGATATTGCTAATGAGCCCATTGTTAAAGTGGCACTTGAAACAGGGACTAGAAACCACTAAAGTCTATAAGCTGATAGAATTCGTACATAGAAAGGCTTTGGAGGTTTTTGGAACATTGATTGCAGATGCTAAGATAATGGGAGATTGGATCCTAGTCAAGAATTACTCACCACCACCAGTAACTTGGTAGGAAATGCCGCCTATGGAAAAACAACCACCAACAAGGAAAAACGTACAAATGTCAAGTACTTTGATGGTCCCAGAAAAGCTTCATTTCGTATCAGGGGGAAAACATTCGTTTCTATGGGGGAGATAGCAGAGGATTTCTACGACATCATAAGCGCTAAACAAATGGTACACACCAAATCTATTTAAAGTCAATACAAAAGCTATTATGCTTTTAAAGGTTACCCTGTTGATCATTATGTTAATCATTTCAGCTGACTATAGATGTTCCAGTACACTTGTGTTTCTCGGTAGTACAATCTGCCAAGCTGAGAATGTTGCAGTCTTGCTACGGCTTTTTGGAGAAGTAATTAACACTTAGTTTTCCTGTATTAACCTAATAGTTAACTTAAACAGTAGACAAATGTAAATAATACGATCACTCCTTTCATTCATAGACATATTGATAGAGTGATTTCCAGTACATTGAATTGAATACAGATAGTGCATAATGGCTTTGAGTGGACCATTAAAGAATTTTATAGTGCTTACGCTAACTGGTTTCAACAGCCATACTGCGACAAACATAAGGATGAGTTTTTAAGGATTAAAACAATGGACTGAAACTGGAACACGCGTGACTGATGCAAAAAAGGTGCTAAAACATTGAACAAGAGCACCTGGGTTGTTCAAAGAGGAGTTTACTGGAGATGGGGTTGTTGCGCTCAACTCTAAGTCCTACAACTGTTGGGGAGAAAAGGGAAACAAGCTTAGTTCCAAAGGGTTAAACAAGCGAAGTGATGATTTAAGCAAAGACGGTTGTCTGCATTTACTTAGCAAAAAAGAGTCGATGAAATGAAAAAATTGTGGTTTCATAATAAAAGATGGAAAACTGTTAGCGTACAGTCAAATAAAATGAGGACTCACACATTTTTACGCTAAAATACAAGTTTGTTCCAATGGAGTATTAACCGAACCACCAGCGATTAGTAAAAGAAAAAAACCCATCTAAACTTTTACTATCTTACAATAGTTATTGTATACATATTTTTAATATAACAATCATTAGTCAATTTCAAGTTTATATAATCACTTATATATGGCCATGAATGTGGTCATAAACATCTATGCTTATGACCATGAATGGTTTTGAATATGTATATGAATATTTCCATTGTTATGTATACAAATCAATAGCTTATACTTTTTCTTGTAATAAAATTATACCAATAACTATACATTGTTAATCCAACAATCAAACACAACACAAACCCCCCAGTATAAAAAAGACAAACATACCATATTTATAAATCAGTCAACCCCATGATCTAAATCATCATACAACTCACAATAGAAACAAACCCTGCACAATAAATACTTAGTTCATAACAAAATATTAAAAGTCAATCTATAACACCTGTGTACTCAAAAATGTATCGCATAGGTTCTCATAGTAACTGGCGCCAACAAAAAGGCACTCTGAACCAGGATAACCTTGTTGTTAGAGTCCATGACACAGATCTGCTCCTACATTGCTGCTCCTACTTGCATCGATTGGATTTTAAATAGGGTTGTGATCTAATCCCGATATTTTCACAATTAACGCTACCAATTTCCCCAAAAGATTAACGCGACTAAAAACAATTATCTGATTAATCTCCATTATTAGCATTAATATTTTTTTCTTTAAATTGACTACAATGTTCCACTTTTTCAAACTTGCAATGACAAATTTGTTTGACTAATGTCAGTTTTTCATTATTATTGTTTGTAATGTTGAAAACAAAATACTACTACATGGTTACCGCTATGCCAAATAGTTAGTAATGGACTGATAACAGCAGACACGCTTAAGGTGTGGCTACACTGTAATGATGTTTTGATATCGATGTGCCCATACAATGGTTTGTGATGATGTGCAGGTGGTTACACAGGCTGAAGTAGCATGACAATGTACTTGAGCACATCGGTGAGCTGCGACTGAACTAACCAATCATATAGCAGAAAATGTGGGTTTTTTGCCTACATTATTTCCGACAACAAATTATTTTTTTCCCTATTATAATAATCACAATAATAAAAATAATTGACAAGCAATTTTACTGTGATGTATGGCTGTTTTTGTTCACCATGAAAACATTACTTTCAATAATTTTTCTGGTTTTATTTATTATTAAATCTCCCAGATATTATGATTATTCATCATTGATAATAAATGGTACAAATAATTAATAATGAATTTTATTTTACTGTTGTTGTACTTGTTAGTAGTTTGAATTGTTATCATAATTATACTCAGTAATGTTGAAATTATCAACCGCCACTGTTCTGTGAGCCATGTGAATTTAATTCCATGGACTGAACTCACTGTTCAAGCTCTATAAAATAAAAACTCCTTCAGAGTTTATAGTGGATGCTCGTAGTTGAAAAAAAATTCTAACGGAAATGCGTTGTAAATGGTTAAACTTGATGAGCTGGGGAAAATATAGAGCAGCATGTTGGTTATGCTCACAAACAGGCCCCACGATGTGCCAAAGTATCGGACATGCCCATCGCAAGGCCTTCTGATGCCAAATATTGGCCTGTGTAGCCACCCCTTTAAATGTTAGTTGTAGAAGTTTATGATACAGCATAACTGAAACGCGCGCTCAAACATGCATTGTGAGTGCACCTAAACAAACTGCTCTCATTCTTTAGTTATAAATTACTATGTTTCCATATCATGATAAAATGTCGCCAAATCTCTGTGGTTTGCTACCACAAATAACTGGCGACAAGGGCATATATTTCCACGACTCAAAGTTTATCGCCGTTGGTTAAACCACGCCCACAGAGGCAGTTGCAGTCAGTGTGCTGTTAAGTGCAGTTTAGACAACTAGCGTTGCAGGCTGTTTTTATTATTTTCTTATATTGTGGAATAAACATATAAAAAATATATCACAGAGTTGTTGGCTAGCTAGGGGAGCTGTGTGATGACAAAATATTTTAGTAGCACATTGCCATTGATTCAATAAATTATATTATTTATTATTATTAGTTGGTAATAAATAATAATAATAATAAAAAAAACCACCAAGTGAATTTTTGCTAAAAAAATACTACCATTTGTTTCTCTTTACTGCAATAATTAATTACCAGCATCTAAGATTCGTCCGTTTGAAATCAGTTGTATTGTTTCATAAAATTAAATAACAGTGTAATAAACCACAAATGATCATCGTTAGTGAAATGTAAACACACACAAGCTGATGATGCCATGCGGTTACAATGGATAATTTGTGGCTTCCTGTTTTATTACGCATGTCTGGTTTTATCGCCTTTGGCGACATTAGTGTTTCCAATAGCAATAAGCATCTGGAATTTAGCTTATCGCCAATTTTTCGCTTTCAGAGAGCGACAAATGTTTGTCGACAAGTCTCACGACAAATTTATCGACAATGGTGTTTCCAATTGGAATTTCCCTTTATCGCCGGCAGTATCGCCAATTTGTCATGATATGGAAACATAGTAAATGTGTTAGTAATAAAACTAAAGTTGCTAGTAAACAACTTCAAATTTGCTACTCTACTTTGATCAATAATAATGATAAATAAAAATAAATGATAGTAAATAATTATTAATATTCATACTAAGACAAAATGAACTAATAAGAATAATAATATAAGTGATATAGCTCACTAGCAACTGATAATAATCACAAATTAATTTGATAAACAACAATAACTGGTGATATAGTGGCGCCATAAAGATAAATGATAAGCGATCAATACAAATACTCAATTCTATTATTATAAATAATAATATAATAGCAGGAACTGAAAAGAGTTAATAATAATAATTAATAAGCAATCACCAAACCATCAACTGAAAATTAATATAATATGAATGTACTTCGTTTTTTTCTTTCAAGTTTACCTGTTCTATCTATCACTGAACATTAATTTCAATCCACCATATATCATAATGATTATAATACAACCCCATGCTTGTAAATTTTAATCGATGCTGAGAACTCTGAACTATCTAATGGAGAACTGGAGATAATTATAAGTACTGCTGAAAATTAATTTTTGTGTTTAACCAAGATCAATAAATCTGAAAATACGATTAATCTTGACTAAATGTGTGAACCATGTCACAGCCTAGTTCTAAACAGAGAAGAATGCCTTCAGCATAATTAAATGAAAAGCAATAAACATCTGACAGGTCTGTAAAACTGTATCAACTATGTTCCACATGACTTATCAAACATACACTTTGCATACCTATATAAATATACTGTAACAGGTCTGTGAAAATATTCATACCAAAAAACAACCAAGTAACATGTCAGCAGGTCTGTTTTCCTAAGCCAATGCATATTGTACTAACCAAAAGTATATAAGAACTAACAAATGCATGCCTAACAGTTCTGGAACCAAATAAAAACATTTAACACACAGACAAGTTTGATTTGTTTGTATGTTGGTTTTCTGATGCAGATATGCTTGGGTGAAAATATGTAACGATATAATTCAAAGTTTGAATTTGATGATAATTTTCTTACATAACATCTAGACAGAAGACAGAGGCAAGAGATGAATGTTTGGCATCCTTAGAAAGGTGTACTCAGAAGCTAAATGATCTGGAACAAAACAAGCAGCAAAAGAGACAATGAAAACATTCAGGTAGTGTAGCAGATTTTTACGTCTTACTACTTATCCGCTAGGCGTTGTCACTGCACAAACTGTTGTTTGCCAGTACAATAAAACAGTCAGCCTTACTAAGCCTGATAATGTGCAGTCAACCTCTCCCCAGAGATGATCTTGTGCTGGGATGGCAAAAACAACTGGTTGTAAAGAGAGTATCCTACTTTATCAACTGTGGTGAGCCATCAGCTCAGACATGTATACTCGGTGCTTTTGACTGAAATGTAACAATATTTCATTTCAAAATAAAAAAAAATTCTGCGATCCGAGTACTGTCTACTCTAACGGCATACTGTAGGTGAGTGCTGTCAGACAAATACAACGGAATGCACAAATTATCTGCTTTTATAGGCAGAGTCAGGAGAAGTGACAGGAAGTGTTTGGCCTAATTTGCCAAACACTCCAGTCACACACAAAGATAATATAATTAGACCAATAAAACGATACATATATATAGCAAGCAATGAAAGGTAAGTAAATCGATAAAAAATAGATGGAACCCAGAAGTAAGGGGCGGAAACTGTCGGTATTTTAGCCAGTAATAGTTAAGTGTTCTTTCCCAGCAGTTTATTGCTCTTTCTTGGCCTTGGATCATGCTTTCTTGAATTTTGAGGGTGGTTAGCCCTTCGATATAGGTGATGTAAAGTCTTAGGCTACTTTGCCTCCCGAGGCTGTTTCTATCATCTTGGGGCCATCTGGGCCAGGGTAAAAAGTACCCGGTATGTCTTTATTACTTATTCAAAGTGATACAGTAACTATGATAAAAGCCCGACTTGTTCTATTAGGTATGTAAGAGGTATGCCTGTTGGTAGCAACCAAAAGGGGACCTTTGCAAGCTAGTGGTCACAGTTAGTGTTAAGTGAAACCCAAAACAGCAGTTAAGCCCGCAACCTAGTGTTATTGCTTCGGGCAGTAAAAAGCTGTGCAAGTAAATAAACTTGCAGTTAAACCAACAAGTTTTGTATGCTTTATCTGACAAAATTGATTGCCCCCCCCTCCACCCCTAATGCTACGGCAAAATAACTGCTGATTTAAAAAGCCTATAAATTTTTTCGGTCAGTTTTTAATTGATCCTGCTTTGTGCAATACATCCATATTTGGAGCCCTTGTTTACGAATCTTGATGAAGTTTTGTATTTCGACTGATTTCCACAACATTCCTTGAACCGAGGGTAATGATTTCACATGCAGTTTTTTGTCCCTGTGAATGCAGCCAGTCCTAAGATACAGATGTTCAAAGAAGATTTCGATAATTTGTGTGTGATGTCACAGCTGGGACATTGCAGGGTTCTCTCTTTGCTGTGTTTTTGGTAGGTTTCCATGAGGAGAGAGCAGTAAAAAGTTTCTAACTTGCTGGCGAAGCTAATCATTGAAACTATAGCCATACATCAATTTGAAGTTCTCAGCTAGTTCTCTCAGTTCAAATTCAAAAATACTTTTATTCAGTAACAACACCAAAAATATAGCTAAGAAATTTTTTTTCAAGTGTTTACTGTGCATATGAATTGTATATTGGCTGTAAGCTAATCAAGTAATTTAAACATTTCACTAGTCCAATCAAAATGAATGATCGTTGTGCTCTGTGGTGAATTTTAGCAGCACGCATGTCCTGCACACATATAGTAAGTAACCTAGGGGTGACTTTGACAAAGGCAATAAGTCAGACAGGCCTCTCAAAGGGATGCACCAAAAAACTATTACTCCGGAAGAAGAGGAAATACCTTAGCGGCCTTGCAGATGTTAAACCAGCCTGCAGACTTTATAACGGTTACGGAGCTTTACCTACCGACCCTGCAGTGACCTTTACCAACCCGGAAGTTACCTTTCCTGGCCGTGCAGTGACATATTGGGCCAGCAACAAGATGGCCACTATAGCCAGGGATCCTAAAGCAGCCTAAGCCGATGCAAAAGGACGAATTTGGACCTATCAACCTCTACCTCACATCTATCTGGACTGTAACGCTAATAACGTGTAACAACTTGACATTGTAGCCTTACTCATTGCCACTAAGCACCTTATCTCTTCAATACTGTGTGCAATTGTATGTATTGTTACTCATATTAGTGGAGTTACTTCCTGTCATGTATTATTGGTTAGACTAGTTTGATGCAATGTACTTCCTGCCACCAGCCTATGAAAGGCTGGATTTACTTGAGTACATTGCAGGTTTATCGCATACTGCTGCTGTTGTTAACTACTCTAGGTGATTGCCTCCCTAGAGCATGTAATGTGGATAAATAAATGTATTATTACCTATACTGTACCTCATTTGTCTCAGCCGAGGGCTCACTAGTAGTGAAATTGTACTCAACTTCTCCGTTGTACCCTGCAGGTCTGACCGACCCTGCGCTACTTCTTGGAGCGAGGTGTTGCTTTGCTGTTCTATGAGCTGCGTGCTGTTGACGGCTGTCTCTTAGTGGACGGTTGTAGAAGCCCTACCGACACGATCCACTACAGCACAATACCTAATTTCTGTCCATATTGTAGCCGGTAATTTCACACACCATGCCAATCGCTCATAAATAAATTAACTTTTGAGCTAATAAAATACATAAAAATATCATTTTGATTGTGATGAAATTTTCTGGTTATTATCTGGCAGCATAATTCTCACCCTAACAAATACCATTGAAGTCTTTGAATATCAATTTTTTGATGCACAAGAGCGTTAAGCTGTGTTTGTTAATGGGTTTTGTAAAGCTTATAGGATTTTTGTTAATTCGAACATACATCCCAGAGCCTAAAAAACTCTTTTTTCAGAACCATTGTCTCTCACCATGCCCCCAACTTTTCCAAGAAATGCCCTCAATTTTTTCCTTTCGCTTATAAATGACATGGTCTTTTCACCAGCATTAGAATGGAGTAGAAAACAATGGACACCCTTATTTGACAGCTGTTTTCTTGTTGAGAGATCTACGTTGGTCCTATACAAAACTTGAAAATTACGAACCACCCAAACTAAATTTTTAAATGGACAACAGGGACACTGGTTTAAGTTTTATGGAAATTAATGTAGCAAGGCTCAAAGTCCAAATGTATCCAGGAAGCAAAGAAATGATGCATCAAATGTGTTTGAAGCCTGAGGAACGCATGGATTCAGCTGTATTATTATAACTTGATACTTGTGCAGCAAGCCGTGTAAAGATTTCAAAAAAAGTGTTTGAAAGCAACTGCTCAACTTGAGTTCTGGTGGTTTAATTCAGTAGTTATTTTTTTCTTGTTACTCAAGGGTTCAACTGCTGGTTTGTATGCTCTTTGTCCATATAGATATTTTCCAGCAGTCAGTTCAGCATAGTTGACTTATTTTTGTACAGTACTTGTGAACCCACTACCATATGTAGGCCAATAAAGTATAACTTTAATCTAAATAATAAAAAGCATGTCTGGCCTGGTCACCCAAAAAGCTACTAGTTGGTTTTGAGGTGGAAAAGACGAGTGAATGAAAAACTTCTTTTCTGGTTGGGAATTTGGAAAAAAAACTCGGATAGACTAACTGACCGTGGCCTTGTAGTTAAAAGCAAAAAAAACTTGGTTGACTAGTGACTAGTACTTTTTTTGCGTAGCAGGTTAAAAAAGAACGAACTAATTTTGGTATCTCTTGTTAGAACGGAAGTACATGTGTCTAATTTTTAGTTGAAGCTGGTAAAAACCTTGACTAACTTCACTTATCAACTTCTATCTATTTATATGTTGTAGGTACGAATAGTACAAAGGAGAGGCATGCCAACAATGACAGAATGTCGTTGTAATAACACAACACCAAGATAATCAGTCATAACATTTTGATAAAGCAATGATATTTTTTTCATACACAATAAAGTTCAAGGACACACAACCGCATTATGTTTGGTATGTCATACTTTATTGGCTAAGACAATTTATTTGGTTCAAGCGCACCTTCAGCAGATGTGGCTTGGAACATTTAAAATGAGAATCATAACAGGTATGAGCGTTAAACTTTAAATTAATTCTGAACTTATCAGCTTTATATGTTGGCTGTAATGGAAGTGTACGAACACTTCTTAATAACTACACAAACTTAAACGTTATTTTACGCAGTAATAACCACATAAAACTCGCCAGAAAGTATCCATTTAGGCAATACTATATATTGATCAGTGTAGAAAACTAACCTAGAAAAACTCATATGGTACATTATTTTGTGTGTGAATAATGTTTCATAGTGAAAAATGAGTTTCGGATGAATAGACTCTAAGTCATAGCTCTTTAACTGAGACCAACTCACTAGCCAACAAAACTTCGGGAAGGCGGGCATTTTTTCAATTATTTGTCTCATTTATCACTCATAATATCCGTGCTTACCACATCTGGTAGTGTCTTTTTATCGCAAGGCGATATGTAATGCTGAATTCTTACAGAATTCCAATACAAAATAAACACTCAAATAAGGTCTATGTCAAAATTATGGTCACCTTAATTTGAAATTGTGCTTACATTGTCAAAAGTGTGCTTTTAATTATTAGCAATTAAACCATAAACATTCTTTTCCCGCCATTTTATTTTCATTAATGGTTGCATCTACATAATTTATGCAATGGTAAAAAACAATCAAATAAACAATTATTCTCACTTTCCTTTCTTAGAGTCGAGGCAATACTCATTGAAGATTTTTATGGACAAATATAATTTACTATTTAACACCTGAGGTCTAAAGATTTGGAAATCAGTGATATGGTAGCTACTATTACTGCAGTGCAATAACAATGTACATTTGAGAAATTTAAGTGATGTGCGCAATTCATTAACTTCCTATTAGCATGTTTATTCGACACAAATACTTTTGGTCTTTCATTAAGTTATCTTCCAACTTCAGAAGTTGTCGTCACATGTTGGAAGCAAAGTTATCAAGATCGAACACCGTCTACAGCCAGTGTCTTTGTTGCCGAAGTTTCCATTTTCAAATCATTTAATTGTGTTACAGGTTCATGACCATCAAACACCGACTGCTCAGGTAATATTTTGATATGAAGAAAAATTGTATACTGACTTGAGGCACGTTTAATGTTACAACAACAGATTAATAAAATAAACTGGCTCATAATTTTTTATTAAAGTCAGGTAACTGCTAAAGCTAGGAAAAGCTGTTTGATTATTGATTGTTTAATGGCTTATCGATTGGTTCTGCATCATGTTGATACAACATCACCCTTCTTTACGAAGGAGAGAAAACAATTTTTTAACAAAAATTAAGTCCATATCGTCGCGATAGAATCAAAAACCTAGCGAGTCATGAGTCATGATCAGAGCATGTGAATTTAAAGACAAGGTTCAACTTGTACAGGCTGTTTTTTAAGTATGATATCCGATATGTGGTCTTGGTGCATCGCTTTGTCTGTCAGCTGACATCCTTTTGGCAGCTCTGAGTGTGCGTCAGCTTGCATAATGTTGGGCATAGCAGATGATGAATGTTTATTCGTGTGAACAGTTCCTGTGTTGGTATCGATAACAGGCGAAATGCCGAGGCAATTTTTTCAAAATGGTGGAGTTTTTGTCGAGGTTACTGATAAACACTGGGTCGCGTGACTTTTGATGAAATTTTTAGTGCTGCAACAAATAGCATACACATTTCTCATCATAGCTCCGTTCTCATGTTTTTTTCCTGCAATGAAGCTTTGGCCAAGTAAAATTGAAATAAAAAACTTTGGATCACTTGGCAAATCTTTTTGGAATTGTCTGCCCCCGAGTATCTCAGCGGGGAGTATGTATTCTGTATCGAGGTATTACGGTATGAGAGAAGAGAAAAATATGGGTCAGCTGTTGTCTTGGTGACAATTGATGACTGTTTGCGCATACTCTCCACCTCTGCTTTAGCTTGTGGGTATTGAAAGGAGCTAGTTGCACTCATGAAACAATATTATGTATTCATCTTTTGTACTCCTGGCTAGCAATGCAGGAGTATTGTCTGTCACGCAGGGCTCTGGCGTTCCGGGGTTCCGTGTTTTGCAAACTTTAGTTCAAAGGAATTATGTAGGCAATGGCTTTCATTCCAGAGAGTTTAGAGATTTCTTTTTATCTGGAGCTGTAGGCTAACACGATTATGTAATCCTCATCTTTAAAATGGAATAAACCTGCGGCTACACATTATCATTGCCTGTAGGGAAGCATTGGTTTCAGAGGCTCACACCGTTCATTCAGGTCAGTGAAACTGTTTCATTTTATCACTTTTTGGCATTTTGGCTACATATATGTTGTGATATTCCAGGCTACCAAGTAGACCGAAGGGGAGATTGTGGCACCTGTTCATTCGTAGGTTCTCAGTGTGTATACATATTAGAGTGTCAACCCTTTCACTCATAGGTATAACAATTCTTTGGTCAGACAGTAACAAGTTGTTGGTTTTTTTGTTAAATGAGCTTTTTCTTGCCAGAATTGTTTAAAAATGGATTCAACTTTGGAGAGCTAATCAGTTCAGCCATGGTTGGCAGTTCTTGTCGCCCATCAAGTATTCATGTCCTCCACTCACTTACTTTTAAATTTGTGCAAGCAGTGATTACTGGAAGGAAGGGTTGGTATTGCAGATATAGCAGATAATTCCCGTTTCCTTCCCCAGTTGTTTATCTTCTGCGTTTGAATTGTCTAAAGGTTTTCTAGAGAGAAGGTCACCTACGGCTTTGCATTCTCCTGGTGCATAGTTGCTATCAAATGCTTACTTCATCTCATGATTCTGAATAAGAGATTGTAGATTGTCTTCAAGTTGTGTGGCAGAAAAACCTTGAGATGTATGTTTTAGGCTTAGAGCATTCCCATATTAGTCGCAGTGCTTATAATTTGATTGGCAACAACTTTGGTTTGGTGTGATTGTGGCTTCTAGACATAGTCCGGTTTTACTTGGTATAAAGCGCTCTTTAGTTACTTTGTTGAAGCATCGCAAACGATAACAACTTATTTCGTCTGATCTTATCATTCAAGACATTTCAGTTTCAGTTACTTCACAGTCTTTGGCATATTAATACTCCAAGTTCAATATTTTGGCTTAAGAAAGCTCTGTGGTCTAGTTATTATTTGGTATTGCAAATTAACTGTTTAAAATCTATTCAATCAGTTTTGTAAGATGTAAAATATTACACCATTTACACACCAGATGTATAGACTGAGTTTACCTCGCTCAAATAAATGAAAGCTGGGAGACATTTGGCCCTTTAAACATGCTCAAGTTAATATATAAGTTTTATATGTTTTCAATTTTTAAACGCTTTAGAGACAGTATGAGTTTTTCTTAAGAAAGTAAGAATTTCTCAATTTTTTATCAATAAAACTTGTTATTGTACTATGCAGTGGATTTCACTGTACACAAACAGTGACCACTACTATGCAGAGGTCCCCTTGATGGTGGCTACCACAGCATTCCTCCCTTAGATACAATAGACAGGACGGGGTTCTATTGTAGCTATACTGAGCCAGTATCCCTTGCATACTGCCTTCTCCCCCTACCAGAAGTCTCTTTGGGCCAGTATCCCCCTGTCTACTATCCCCTCTCCCTCCCAGAAACTACCCTGTGTAATGATTTCTTCTTGCCAAAACAATCACTCCTGAACCCCATAGCTTGCACCTGAACGAACCATGGCCAACCAGAGAGCTAAGAGTGCATGTAGAAACCCTGTTGGAGCACAAGCTACAGTAGCACTGGAGCAACTCACCGAAGCTCTTCAGATGTTGGTACAAGCTCCCGGAGGACCAGTACAGACACCCTTCAAGGCCCCCAAGTATGACGGCACAGGCAATGTCGAGTATTTTGCTTCTCGTTTCATCGAGGTCGCAGAAGCCAGTGACTGGGGCCAAGCCACAGCACTAATGAACCTCAGAAAGGCACTGAAGGTCGAGGCACTCAAGTGTGGCCCCCTCCCCCACCCCCACATAGAAGTAGAAGGTATCTTTGCTAGTCTCCGCGCCTATTTCGGGTTTACCCCTAAAAAAGCACAAGCCAAGTTAATTGTGCTGCGCTGCTCTGCCAAGGCCTCACTACAACAGCATGCTAAACAATGTAGAGAAACTGGTTCGTGTGGCATACGTGACCTGCTTCCTCGAAGAGTAGATCAAATGGTATTAGAGATTTTTGCCAACACTATTGGTAATACCTATCTACAACAGCACCTGCTGACAGTCCAACCACACACAACTGAGGAAGCCATAAGAGCTGAGAACGAATTCCTGCAAGTCAAAGCCATATTTGAAGATAAACCCTCTAGAGCAAGAATAATAGGAAAAGAGGAAGAATGTTCACCACCACTCAGTGACAGACCCTCCACTACTTATCGGCTAACCAGGTTCATCAGGCGGCCACTCTACCAGAGGACACCCTCACTGCCCTGATGAAAAAACTACAGAAGTTGATGGAAGCTGTTAAACTCCAGTAAGAAAGGCTGCAAAAAAAGACTACAACAACAAACAATTCCTCCCCCCCCCCCCCCCCCTCACAGCTATTCCTCCATACCCCTCACCTACATCTGCCCCCTCCGGGTGTGGCACTATCGGCCATCTACAAAGCAGGTGCCCAGTCAATTCTTGGCCATCCAACTGTCAGTCAAAAAATGGGCGCCGCCTGAAGTAGGAAGATCGGCCCCAAACTGTCCGCGTGGTACCCCGGAACTATATGAAAAAGTTGGATAAACTTGAGCAGTACAACCCGGTGCTGAAGACTCCCCACTCCAGAAAGAGAGGCAACTTGTGATACACACCCCAGAACCTTGGCAGCTGCCCACCACCAACCGGTACGCTCTCCTCCATGAAATAGGAGACAACGATTTCTGCTCACTGGTACTTCCCCTCAGCAGTGAAACAATCTCAGGTCACTACCCCACTTCACTGCATACAGAACTGTACAGTACGTATTCATTCTAAATAAGGCATGAACTAATAAAAAAAATCATTTAAATTAAACTACTAATTAAAAACTATATATAACTAGTTACTAAGGACTGCGCACAGTAATCAACTAAAACATTTGAAATCTGATGTTTAGTTACCATTTTTAGTTAGCTTGAAAGTATATTATTTTATCAATTATCTTTAGTTTAAAAGTAGCAACAAGCGTTGCCTCTCTGTGATGTAATCTTTGAGATTTTGATATAAAACTGTTGCTGATTTTAAGCTGACTTCAATCACATATAATGCTAGCTGAAAATCTCAAAACAAATATGTGACCTGTGCATTCAAGCAGTTTTTCATCTGCAAGGAACTAAAGCTGTAAACTTTTTTTCAGTGGTAATAACTTTTAATAACTTGAAGAATTAAAGATTGTCATAAATTCATTCCAAAAAATGGCGATAAAGATTGCTTTCCCTAAACAACTATGGTGTTGGTTTTAAGAAGTTTGATAAAATTGTCTTAGAGTTTCATTCCGATCAAGAAAATCAAATTTTACTGCCGAATTACTCCCTGAAATACTTAGATTGCTAATATACAGCTTGTGACAATGCATAGTTCGAATAGCTTCATAAAGTAATCTTGTGCAGCCGGCTTGCTTGATTTCATCCCTTTTTTGTTGATAAAAGCTTTACCACCCGTTATGCCAAGACGAAAGGAAAGCGCAAGTGAAGACCAAAAAACAGGAGGTCCACCTCAACCTATGTATGTAACTGTTCAATGTTGCTGATAAAAATTGCCCCATGAATACAGGTTGATAGTTGGATAAATGAATTATCCAATTGCATGACAAAAACAAAACAAAACTAAATACTTGTCTGTGTGGCAATGCAACAGGTGACTAATATGCCAAAACGCAAGAGTTCTGCTCTTAAAGGTTTGGTTTGGGGGTAGTCGGACATTGAAAAGCTAACCCAACCATCAGATTCTCCGATGTCTTTTGTGTGCCCATCACAAATTTTAAGTCAATCCATCCATCACAAGCCATGTGGCAGCTTGTTTTGTACAGCAGCATTTGATAGCTGGTTGAAAAACATTCTTTTATATTGCAGTGATATCGTGATGTGCGTTATTCCTGGGTACTACTAAAATTTCTGTTATTAGCCAATGAGCATCTGGCTACTGGGCCGTGATTGGTTACACATCCGAAGCGCTGTGTAAAAATGCTAGTACTACTTGTATTACTAACCAGATCATCTAATGAAACTGTTATTGTAGATTGAGTTCGATGAACTGTTTCAAAGTATCAGGGCTTTATTCACTACTTGCAATCCTTCAATCGCATCTATGAGTAATAAATAAATAATTATTCTCAATTACGCAACACTATGTTGATTATGTTTTCAAAAGTTCCACCAATCATGGCTCAGTAGCTAAATGCTCATTGGCTAATAGCAGAAATTTTTGTAGTACACAGGAAAAACGCACGTCACGATATCACTGCGATATAAAAGAATGTTTTTCAACCATGTTTTACAACAAGCTGCCACATGGCTTGTGATGGATGGATTGACTTAAAATTTGTGATTGGCACACAAAAAACATCGGAGAATCTGATGTTTGTGTTAGCTTTTCAATGTCCGACTACCCCCAAACCAAATCTCTAATATACCACCACTACTGCATTTACATTCTTATACTGCTGAAAGGAATTCATAGATATAAGTTTTGTCATGAAAGACCTGACAAAGGACAACTGTTGTAGTACTGTAGTTGAAAAATCCTTTTGATCTTCAATCATGGTAGCTCCACTCAGAACTGCTTGAACTTCCACAAAAAATGCTTCCTTTTAACCAACTTGACTTTGCGCCAAAGCTTAAATGTCATATTCTTCTTACAAACGTTTTGGTATTTCGCTATTCCTAAGAAAGTAGTTTCGATTAGTGAAACCCTAGCCAGCATGCTTTAATATTGACCAATTGATCTCTGTGTTACATGCTAGAACAACAAGTGTGGAGAAATAGGTTGCAAAGTTGATAGATATTGATCGGTGCAGAATTAAACAAAGATTTGCTCCTATTATATTACTAACAAAAAATTAACATTCTCACCCTTCAATAACAACAATAACATGAAAATCGTAGCCTCCATGAACTATTTTATGAAAGAACACCCAGCGTACAACTGTGATTTTGAATACCACCATCTTTTCTGTAATTGCTTCACTGGATGAGCTAGTGCTGTGTTAAGCCAAAAAACTCGAGCACAAATCAAAAAGTCGAGACGAGCCAAGTTGAGCTGAAAAAAATTGATGTAGGCTTCGATGCACTGCCAATTCGATATTATGTGAGTGTGAAATTGTGATTGACCCTGATGCGTTTCATTGTTCAAAATAATGAGGAAGACAATACCCACATCTATCCAACGGAGTAAGCAACTCAAATTAAGATCTCAAAACCTAAATCAAAGTACAGCTTTCATTTTAAGTAAACACTGTGCCTTCATGGCAAGGCTGTACACAATGACAACAACAATGAGAAATTATTTTGATAATAACAACTATTATCATTACTTTACCAAAACGAAACAACCTGCTTTTTATTACCACAGTTAATTTTTTCATAAATAATGAAAAGTCTGTTTTATGCAATCTTTATGATGACATTATATACTAGGAGTAAACTGTATGTATAATAGTTTTAAAGTTTTACCCAAATAACAATGATCTCGGCAATCGCTTGACCCGTGACAGTTGTTTCTATGAACTGTTTTTGAAAAAAAAATCGATGAATGTGTGAGAGAAAAATCCTAGCAGTAATTCTGGTTGCACAAAACATAAGTAAATGGTATTGTGCAGGAATTTATTATAACCGTTGCTAGTTATACCGGTAGCCACCTGCACTACCTCTAGGCAAGACAGCTATCTATCTGTCCCGACAGTCTGCTGGTCAAAATGGCTTACTGGTGTCTGCCCGTCAGCATGTCTGCTGGGGGAAAGCACTGTTCGGCTATTGTCTGCCAGGCGGGCCTGTCGTCTGTCTACTGCCCGTCAGACTACACTAGTTGCTGTTAGACCTAGAAGGTCCCCAGAGCTGGTTGTCCTTAGAGCAGTAGAGCTGTCTGTCGTAATGTTCAAGTAATAAGCTTGATTGAGTGTGAGCTGCTTATATTCTTATCAGAATAAACCAGTGAGTCTCCTCAGTACACTGACTTGTGAGGAGCTCAGCATTCGTATTTATAGACAAGAGGCAGTACCAAAATGTAGCCTCAAAAATAGAATAATAATAATAACATGTGACATGATGTTGACATCGAGATTATAAATATTGAGCGATGCATGCAACGTGGAGTAGTAATAAATGTAATAATTGGAATCGTTAATATAATGGTCACTCGCTGTAGATCGACAAGACTGGCCGTGATTTTTCCCGTACACAGCCCCCTCCATTGGTCGACGTAGGGGATCAATGTAAAGGTACAGGGAAAAGAAGAATATATGCACATAAAATAATGACAATCTGATACTGTATAAAATATAACTTTTGTTTTGACAAAACGCATAGAACGCAGTAATTTACAGAAACATGGTTAAAAGTAGTAAGTAGGCACCCGAGGACAATAATAATATGCTGGTAATTAGATGCACGATAAGCATGGTGACTGATTGTTCAAAATTTTCGCTTATTTATTTGCAATGATACTCTAGATTATTTATCTGTTCCTTCACCTCCTCGGCTTGACGCAGCAGCTTGTATGCGCCCTCTGTTAGCTTGTTTAGCTCCTCCCGCTTTCTCTCCAAACGCCTCCCTCTCTCTCTTCTCTGTTGCTGATAGTGATCGTCTCCCCTTCCGGTGGCGGTATATTCTATCCTTGACCTCAGCGTGACTGGTGTCACCTCTCTCGGCGGTCGGGGTTCGGTAGCTGTACACTCCACTTGTCGGTGTGTCTCCAGACGTCTCTCAGTCCGTTTTTGTGACTGTTTTTTAGGAATTACGGTGCGCTCTGTTTGAGCTACTGTGGCTTCCACCTTCTGGGGTTTGTACAGGGGTGAAAGACCACGAGGTACGTTCCTGGTTGGCTTGCTAGTCTGCGTGGGTGCTCCTAGACGATCATGAATTGAGGGGGCACGTTTATGCGCCGGCGTTGCGTTGGCTTTCTGCTCTGAGACGGCTGTGGCCGCCCAAATGGTGACGGGCGAGGCTAGGTCATGAAGTGGGCGAAAGCCAGGTAGGAGTCCGCATCTACTTTGTATAGTGGCGCTATTGGCCCTCCATGTGCGGTAGATTTATTTTGTTTAGTGATGTGTTTACGCAAAGCATCTCTCGATGCTGATTTTTTTGGCACAGGTGCAAAAATAAAACACGAAGTGCTGATGAGCGTGGTATACCACCCACTTGTGGGCGTTGATGTAGCTACATCCGTTGCGCTTCCATTTATCCTCTGTGCCATCTATCTTGGTCACCATGTTCTTTAAAGCTGTGAGTGTGTCGGCGGACAACCACCTAGTACGTGTTACCATACTTTCGCTCAGTTGTTTGCTGACTATCTTAGACCTTGCTCTCGGCTCCTCTGCTTCCCCTTTCTCCTCTGCAACACAGATTTTATTTACTCTAATTACCTCTTTCCCTAGCTGAGCTTGCTGTTTGGTGTGAATTTCTTCCTTGGTAGCTACACGATTCATGCATGGGGCTTATCTTTTCTCTAACTCACTGCCAACTTGCATTAAGTAGTCCTCACCTACTATTTCTTCTGCTATTGTAGCATCTTCCTCCAGTGATAGGTCTAGCTGTTCCTGTTTTCTCTGCCTCATTCTTTCTACTGTTGTTTTTGCAGTTTCGATCAGTTCAGGTGTAGAGAGAAGATGCATTTCGTGTGTACTGAGCAAATGTTTGCTGACAACTGGCAGCTCCTTGCTTTGTTCAGAACAAATTCGGCGCTGCGTTACGTAACCGTCTGAATAATTGGAGAGTTTTACTCTCTCCTCTTTCACGTCATCTGCCCCACGTGACTGCTCCCTTTACGTCATCGCCATGCTCTATAGCTGGGTAACTACGTATCGTAGGCGATCTAGTAAACATAGACCCATTCTCTATCGTTCCATTGATAGGGCCATACCGGTTGTTATTCCCCCTGGTACTTGTTTGTCGGAGTGAGAAAATGTGCCGTCGTACAAGGTGAGTTTGTTGTTTATTATTTCTTTTTGTTGTTTGGACAGCTTTCTCCAATAAATTTTTGCACTCTCTAGCGAATTAGGCAATGCCTCGCCCTCTGAGCACTGTTTCAACTTCAATAGTATGTTTCTTGGAGTTTTACTGTGCTTCGAAGGTACTGGGTATTGCTTCATTGCTGCTGATGGTTGCAGATGATCGACTTGATGGCTTGGCTCGTCATTGGCCATTTGATAGCATTGGTAATCAGCCAACTTTGATGGCGGCCTAGTATTTCTCTTAGGCCTGCCCGTCTCTGTTGGCTTTTCACTAATGGCTGGTTCTTCACTCTCTGCTCTCTGTGTTATGGTCCACTGCCGGCTCTATTTCTTGATTATTGGCATTATCGTCCACTGCAATGGGGGCTGGAGGGAGAAATGGGCTGAGCGCACCATTATCTGGTAAGGCTGGCCACTCCCTGTCTCTTTCCCATTGCTCGTGTCGGCTTAACCTCGTACTGTTGCTGGGTACTGCCTCCCAACCCCTGTCTGCTGGCCTCTGGAGCTCGGCCTGCCTAGTTGCTTGCTTCGTTAGGGCTGGCAACTGGCGTTCCAGGGCTTGCAGGTCTGGCTGGGCAGTCTCCCCATTCTTGGGCACTCTCCTCATCTCTGTTGGCTGTGCACCAGGGTCTGGTGGCTGTCTCACATTGGGTGCACGGGGGCGACTTCTTCGTCTAACTGCACCCTTCATATTGGGGCGTAGCCTGGCCTCTCTGTTGGTAGGGGCTCTCCCTGCTGGCTCGTGACAGGGCCGATACTCCTTTAGCTGCCGCTTGTTCTGTATAAATGTCTGGCTGCCCTTCTCCACTCTGTAGGTGTGGTGCGGGTAGGCTTCCACCACTCGATACAGCCCAACAAAGCTGGGCTGTAGTACGGGGTTGCTACCCTTGACCCTAATTTTGTTTTCTATGACTACTAGGTCATCGGGCACGTAGAGTAGTGGCTCCTCCGTGTCGTCCTGTCTGATCTCTATTTGCTGCTCTAGGAGCAGGTCATGGGCCGCCTTCAGGTCCTCTTGCATTTGGAGGGCATATTAGGTCACCATTTGTTTGTCCGTGGCCGCGGGCCTACCATCTAGCTGGTTGGGTAGCCTAACTTCCCTGCCCAACATGAGGTAGTTTGGGGTCTCCCCTGTGGCAGAGTGCGGGGTGCCGCGAAACGCCCTCATTATCTGAGGTAGCAGCAGGTCCCATTCCTCTTGTCTTGGCCTCAGCAGCAGTGTCCTTAAGGAATCACCCAGGGTCCGGTTTTGCCTCTCTACTACCCCGTTGCCTTCGGGGTGGTATGGTGTGGTGCGGGTCTTCTCCACATTCCACAGGACGCACAGTTCAGCCATTATTTGTGACTCAAACTGCGCTCCTTGATCCGTGTGGAGCTCTTCTGGCAGACCCCAGTAGCAAAACACCCTCTCGTCTAAGGTTGTGGCGATCGTGGGGGCGATGGCATCCGGGATGGCAATGGCGTCCTGCCACCGGGTGAAGTGGTCTGATAGCACCAGGATCCACTTGTTCTTCTGTCTGGTCTCTGGGAGCGGTCCCACCAGGTCCACGGCTACCTTCTGAAAAGGTGTGCCAGCGAACAATCTCTGTCTCCCCTAGACGGGCTGTGTTCCCCCTTTCTTGGCCACCTGGCAGACCTCGCAAGACTTGACGAGTCTTCCTACTTCAGCGGACGTTCCTGGCCAGTACCAGTTGAGCTGAATCCTGTTCCTGGTGCGGTTCACACCACCATGGGCTAGCCCATGCATCTCCCATATCACCTGTCGGCGTCGTGAGGCCGGGCAGACTACACACAGACTAGTTTGACCCTAAGGGGTTATCTGCATGGTCAGAGTACCATCCGGCTGTATAGCCATGGCTTCCCTGCGGCTGTAGAGCGCTCGCAGCTCAATGCTCCCCTCTTCCAGCTCTCCCATGGTCACTGGTCTGCCGCCGTTCAGCTCCTGGTACATTCTGGCCACCGGGTTCTGGCCGGTGAGTTGTTGCTCAATCAGCTCCATGCTGGTGACTACGCACAGCTACGGCGTATCCATCTCCATCTCTAGGCTTTTCAGCAGTGCAGGGTTGTCTGGCCGGTTCCTCGGCAGCACGTCCTCTGAGACAGGAGGCCTCGCTAACTGGAGTTATGATCCGGGGGCTTTGGCAAGTTCAGCATGGGTCGGCCCACCATCACGATGTTCTATGGCGCTGCACTGACGGCAGTCCATACAGGGTTTGCGCCTTCTCAACCCATCAGCGTTCCCATGTTGTTTGCCAAACCTGTGCTCGAGCTTGTACACAAACTCGGCGAGAATCTCTAGCCACCTCGCTATCTGATTGGACAGCTCCTTCCGCCGGCACAGCCACCTCAAGGATGCGTTGTCAGTACGGAGCTTAAACTCTCGGCTGTAGAGGTACGGTCGAAAGTGTTTGACTGCCTTGACGACAGCCAGCAGCTTGCACCGAGTCACGCAGTAATTCCGTTCAGCGGGTGCTAGGGTCTTGCTATAGTAAGAAATGACCATTTCCTGTCCGTTCTGTACCTGGGATAGCACTGCCCCAATTCCAACGGTTCTGGCGTCCGTGCTCAGGATATAAGTTTTGGTAGGATCCGGGTAGCCTAGTATTGGTGCTTGCATGAGTCCCTGCTTAAGTCATTCAAAAGCAGTCTGCTCCTCCTCTCCAGACCTCCAGGGGTTGCCCTTGCTGGTCAGGATGGTTAGGGGCTTAGCAGTAGTGGCGTACTTGGGCAGATACTGCCTGTAGTACCCTGATGTGCCTAGGAAGGCTTGCAATCCTTTGACGTCCCTGGGGGGTGTCCATTCGGCTACGGCCTGGAGCCTCTCTGGGTCACTGGCGACGCCCTCTGCACTTACTACATGCCCCCGGTATATGACCTGTTGCTGCAGTAGCTCGCATTTGGACAGCTTGAATTTGAGGTTGGCCTGTTGCAGCCTACTCAACACTTCTCCCAGTCGTTGCAGGTGAGTCTCGAAGTCGGGCCCTATTACTATCACATCATCCAGGTAGGGTAGTAGCATTTTTCAATGCAACCTTTGCAGCACTCGTTCCATCAAACGCTGGAGCGTGGCGGGGGCGAGGTCAGCCCGAAGGGAAGCACTTTCCAATGCCATAGCCCACTCCTGGTGATGAAGGCAGACTTATCCTTGGCGTCTGCATCCAGAGGGACCTGCCAGTAACCACTGGTCAGATCGAGAATGCTAAAGTACTTGCTGCCAGCTATGGCGTTCAGGAACTCGTCTATCCTAGGTATAGGATAGACGTCCTGCCTAGTGACATCATTTAGCCGCCTGTAGTCGATGCAGAACTGCCACGTGCTGTCTTTCTTGCGTACCAGCACCACAGGAGAACTCCAAGCACCGTCTGCGGGCTCAATCAGCCCCTTCCCCAGAAGGTCTTTCACTTGGCGTTCAGCTTCAGCCTCCTTCTCAGGTCCCAGCCTGTGGGGGGGGGGCAACGGAACTGGCGTGGTGCCTTCGACAACGGGGACGGCATGCTCCACAAGGTCAGTACGGCCAATATCCCCATTGTGTTTACTAAACACGGCCTCGTACTTCTTAAGCAAACCCCTTAGCAGTTCCCTCTGTTGCTCTCTCCTGCACCCTTTACTCGCCTGCCTCACCCAAGTGGTCAGACACTGGTAAACTTGTTGGGCCTGACCTGGATGGGACCCCGGGTGTGGCCTGCTGTACCTCATCGGCCGCTACCCATGTGAACATTCCGATAACCTTGCCAGCTGGCAGACTTATCACGTTCGGGGTAGGGTTGAGGCACCTGACCAACACCCGTCCTTGTGCGTCCGGCGAGTTTACGCTCGTAGCCAAAGGTAGGCTCCCTGGTAAACTCTGGATCACACCTTGAGGACAGTAGCTCCATGCGGCAAGGTGACACGGTATGGTAGCCTCTGTCTGTGGGGGGATCAATACCAAATAAATTATAAGAAATAGTTTGTAATATTATTAATTATAATACTATAAATAATGATATTAATAGCTAATTGTAATAATTCATTTATTATTAATAATATTTGTTATCAACAAATTTATTCAATGATAATTTATTATTTAATAAATTATATTTTTATTAATTATGAGGAGCTTTATTTGCTGCTTTGACATTGACTCTTTGGTATTTGTTTTTTACTGTTATTGCTGTAATATATATATATATTATACATATAGATTATGAATTATAGTTCAATAATTATAATAATAGTTTATGGTTGTTGTTTGTTTATAAACAATAATTTATACAAACATGATTGCCAGTAGTAGCGTTTTTCTATCGCCATCGTCCTTCGTGTGCTTTGGCCAGCGCCGAGATAAGACAACTTGCGGCCCATCCCCCATCATTGTATTGTTATTACACACAATACCGGCAACTCCTAACAGTGTCAGTGAAGGTACTTTGAGATCACAACACCAACTTTTTTCAATATTACTTGTGTTGATAGCTTGAATGGAGCAGAAAAATAGGTTTGAACTCGTAATGAATCCGAAAACGTGAGCCGGTGGAAATAACATTGTGAGCTTGAAATTCATAATCTTACTTTATGTCGAAAAAAATGCAAACTTGTAACTTCACCAACCTGGAACTGTTGTGTCATGGTTTCCTAACAAACAACTCACAAAAAATCATCCATTACTTAAAAATACTCACTTGAAGACCTAAAACTTGTAAGCCAATTATTTGAATGTTTTGGAAACATCAAATTATCTTTACTCCACCCTTGTTATTCTAATTCCATTGTTTCTGCAAAATACTTAGCTTCCTATTAAAACTGGTTTTTCCTCAATTACATCATTCATTCCTATAACCGCAACATTTTGTTGTTTTCAGTAGGCGAGACAGATTAAAAAAAACATGCAAACTGAGAAAGTTTTTAAACAGTGGGGAAACCTCAATTAATTACGGGGATTTTCCGATTAGAGAAAAACGGCACAGCCTGAGAAAATTTTCAAACTGCATTGGAAACCCAAAATAACTACCGAGATTTCCAGAGTTTGTCGACTGTCCTATATAAGCCCGCGATAATTATTTTTTGGGCTTCTCCAGTAATAAATGATTTGCTCAGGTTGCGCGATTTTCCCTATTAAAGTTGAACTACTTGCCCTATAATCTTCAGTTCAAAATCCAGTATGAAAAGCAATCGACTGAGGCTCATAGACAAAAGCTTAGTAAAGGCAAAGGCGATGATTTCAAGTTCCATAAATGTTATGCTTGCTCCATTGAGTTTACAGGATGGGCAACTTGGAACAACACCAAAACTAGCGCATAAAGAAAAAGGTTAAAAAAATCTTTAGAATGGAACTTCTTTTGTTGTTCCTGCAACTCTATTAGAAACCTTTTGGTGAGAAAACCACTTGCGTGGTCACTTTGGCTAAACCTATAAACAGTTCAAAGATTACCAAAATGTAAAATAAGTCTTTGTCAATGAAGAAAGTTTTTAGTAGAAACCATTTTTCTTTATTTACCGCTAGTCAGTATTGTTTAGTTAGCGGATTGCAAATGTTTCTGCTCTTCATTAAGCCTGGTTCACATAAATCGTAGATGCTCGCAAGTGATCGCGGATGCCTCGTGCAATGGATCTACGATACATGTTCACATAAACTTGGTAAACCCACGATCGCAAGAGGTATAATCACTCTCTTGACCGGGATGTAATAAAATCTCTAAGCACTTCTTCACCGACCAACGACTATGTACATACTAAATGAATTATCGTTGTTCAATTACACCAAATAATTTTTTATTTTTACCAGTTATAAAAAATTTATTACATTTTTCCTCATGTTATCATCAAATGTTCTCCCATATTTTTAATAAAGTTTTTAACTCTTGTTCAATGGTGCATTATCATCTTTTTGCCATCTCTTAACATAAAATTTTGAATCTCAATTTATAATAATCTACTAATTATGCTATTATATAAAAATTTAAAGAAAATATATATATTTATACATTTAGATCAATAATAGCCAATATTTGAAATGAAACAACAATAATTTTATTTTTAATTATTATTTCTTGATGGCAGTCATTTTTACATGAGTAACCTTGACCTGAATGTGGTTTTTGAGAAACAAAGTAAGAAAATTTGCCCTCTATCGTATGACGGTCGCACGAAAGTTTGTTCGGGTGAACTTTTCCACTAGCCTCGTACAAGCCACAGGAAATTTAGGTTCACATACATCGCAGATGCTTGTACGATGGATCCACGATCACTTGCGATCATCTGCAATATGTATGTGAATCAGGCTTTATCTTAATCTCTGTTGCACAGAAAAAATAAACTTGAGATACATTGACGGACTACAAATAATTTGAAGAATAGCTGATTGATGAGGCATCACTGTATTTAGAAAAGTAAAATGCTTTTAACTTATCATTTTCTCACGTTTAATGTTAAAAATTAGCTATTACCATTGTTAAAATAAATGCAATAGCGTACAACCTGACTTTACTATTCAAGACTGTACACTAATTATTTTTACTCCAAAAGCTACCGCACTAGAAACTGTTCACATCAACATATAAATCATTGGTATCCACGATAGTTTTGACAACCATGCAATTAGTTATCAAATTCAACAGTTTGGGCAAGGAATGTAAAAGTTTCTCAAGAGGCTAGAGGTCCATGTTCCAAAAGCAATCAAAAGTTGGGATTTTGTAGCAAACTCCCAGTTTACTAATATTGTTCATTAAAATCTATCACAATATACACTCAGTGCTTTCAAATGATCTGTAGTAACCTTTATTCATGCCCAGAATACAAGGTGGCAATACAATGCAAGGCTTAGAGGTAATGCAATGAGTTATAAAAATGCTCTACCTTTTATAGCAGAGTTACAGAAAACATTCTGGAAACTTTTCAGCATGCACATAAAGCATGACAGGAGGCAATATAATATATACAAAGTAACATTGTCAGATAGAATGTGAATAAACAGGTTAAAGTAAACTGGCGCCCAGAAGTAAGGGGTGGAGTCTATGGCTATTTGTTCAGTAGTAAGCGGATATCCCATTTAGGTATGGTAAGCCTTTGGTTCCACTTTTCCGACATGTAAGGTTAGCCAGCTCCTGAATTTGGTCTCTGAAGTTTCTTGAGCTATAGCTGCTCCCTCATGTTATGGCAGCCATCTAGATGCCAGCCCGGGATAGCTACCCAGGGCCGGGATAGTAAAATACCCTGTGCCGGTATGGTTAATTAGTAAAGTTTATTGCCTTAACAGAGCAATATGTTCATTAGAATAGAACCCGGTCTTGCCTATTGTGTCTAAGGGAGGCATGCCTGTGATAGCTACCATCAGGAGACTTTTGCGCAGTAGTGGTCATTGTTTGGATTCAGTAAAATCCACTACATATTGTTCCACCAAAAATCCAAAAGAGGAAAGAATCCATGTGCCAAAAGCTGGGGAGAAATGGTAAAAATTTCCAAGATAAAGGTGTAACCACGTGTGAGAGGACTCATGAGATAAACATTAGTATCAAGAGCCATTCATGTGTCGGAACGTGTCAAGATTGACGATTAACTTTGTGGTGTGAGCCTTACCTTTTACTAAAACTTTCTTAAGTACATGATCAACAAACTACCTTAAACAAACTTGTTAACTTTCCAAAGACACACGAGACAATTATTTTCTTTTTTTTCCTTTTCTTTCCTTTCTTACTGTATAATCCTTAGAAGATTATACATGTATCTTTATATACTTTCACATTCCTCCTCGCTTTCTTTGCACAAGTAAGTACGCACGTCATAGGTTTTCTAACATGTTGGAATGGGGGGGGGGGGGGGGGGGGGGATACTCAAAAGATGCTAATTATTAATGATCTTATGAAAATATAGAGATCAATTCAATTTTGACGAGGTTGATATTTGAAGCACTTCATAATGACATATCAATGACATATCCAATAAATATAGAAATGACCGGAGGCATTCTTTAATAGGAGTATTTGCCACCTCTGTTTGCCAAACACCTTGCAATGAAAATAATCACACTGGCAATAAAGTTAATCAATCAATAATCATTTTGCTTGGAATTCATGGTTCAACAAAAAGTACCTCACTGAATCTTTATATCTTTTGAATGTTTAGTATATTACTTGCTCGTTGAACATTATGCCACAAGTAAATCATGGTGATATCCTTATCAATTGCTAACCTTCCAAAAATTGATGCACAAACTGAGATTGTGTTTGCAGCAATCTTAATGACTACGAGGATTCAGATGGAGAACCAGAACAACCAACGCAATCCGCAAGCCAAAATATCTTATATCCATTTCTTCTTGGATATGTTGAGTGAGTAGATATCCGACACATTTGCATTGTTATATGCTGTGACTTGTGAAAGAGACATTTACCATGTTTTGACGTTGTTCAAACCTATTATTCATTTTTGGAATTTTTTTGATTTACTAAAGTTTCGGTGTGAGACACATAGGATAACAAGCAATTGAATGAGGTGGAATGATTCTGCTATCAAATGTCTATGTTAAGTTTTTTCTTCATTCTTACATTTTAAATAGGAGTGAATAGTTTTGAGTCCAGTTTGAAATCTGATAAGTTATCAAAAAGGTTTAACGAGAAGTTTTCAAATGAAGAAATTTTTCAGCTGGCTACCTTTGGTGTTCATAAAATAGTAATGCTCTGGTGGAACTTGGTAGAACTGGTAGAACTTGGTGTTTTGTGAAAGTGCCGTGATGGTCCTTGATATCCGAGCTGCATAAGCTAGCATTGCATAGAATACACTAAATAAGTGCGTGTTGCTATAATGTCTCTGAAGCATTCTATACTGGCCTTGCAGCACTGCATACAGGCTTTGTATGGCTATGTTGGATTGGCACCAAGATCTGCTCCTATATTACTACTACTGTTTTTTTCAAATCTGTGATGCAACCTAATTGGATGTTTGGGTCCTTACTACTTTAATTATGGAGCTTTCCGGATTAAAACCTTTTCAAATTACAGAGAATTTGATGAGCACCGCAAGAGAGTTGCTGCGCATAGAAATCCAGAAATCATATCTGGAAAACTATTGGCGAGCATGCCTGAGGAAGACTACATTGCCTTTCTTCAACGGCACAAAATACCAAGAGCTCTATTTGATTCACTAACATGTCTTACTGAAGTTCATCTGACACTAAATCGTCGTGGTATAGTGATGTAAGTAAATGTTATAGAGATTTCTTGGGTGCTTTAACTGCTCGTGTAAAGAGAGTTGCACTGTAACTATGATTGTCCATGTATTTTAACACTCTCAAACTAAACTCAACTTAGACTGGATCTAGACTTGACCTCAAGTTGACCTATGCCCCGGATTTGCCTCGACCTAGACTCGACTTGCCAATCATTAAATAGGACCGGATATGTAACCAATCAATTGGCAACAGAAGTGTATACAACATATATATTCAAGTTTAATGGCATAAAAAATAACAAAACTAACAAGTAAGAATTTTGCACTAGCAAGGTAAACTAACCAGTAAGTAATACAATTATGGTGCTCTTGTTTATAGATTTCAGGGGCAGTTGAAACACTGTCACTCTATTGGTTCTCTAACAAGCAGGGGGATTGTAATCAATCTCCTTCCTTTTCTCTAGTACGTCAACTTGTGAAGAGTATTTAATTTATAGATTCTCCAATAAATCAGTTTAGGGTGCGTAAGTTCCAATACTGGGTATCTTCTGTTTCTTTGGGGATTGTAAACCCAAGGAGAGACAATGGATAGGGATACTTCTAGCTATATTACAGCGTTGTATTTTTAGGAAGATAAAAGGGAAGGGGTGGTAGGTATAGACTGTATAGGTCAGTGGTTACCAGTCTTTTTGACCCATTCCCCATTTCATCACACTTAATGGGACTTTACCCCTTCCCTATTCTCCTGCTCCGACACTGTAAAATACCTTCGAGAGTGAGATAAGTGCAGGAGCAAATTATTTTGTTATGTGCTGTGGTGAACAAGAAAAGTATCGATTTGCCAGATCATTTGACTGTGTTGTGAGCACGGGGGGGGGGGGGAGTGGGGGGGAGGGGCTGGGTTGGTGTTGAGGGACAGGGTATGTTGTTGTGGGACAATTAGTTGGGCCCTAATTCTCATCACGTTATCAGCTAGCCGATTTAAACATTGTTCGCAATGCTGGGTAACTAAATTGTACAAGAAGTTCAACTTCTATCACAATAAAAATAACTGTTCTCGTATATACTGTGCTATCAAATAATTTTCAAAACTCTAACGCACTTCTGTATAGAATAATTGAAGAGTTATGTTCTTCTGAGACGCGGAAGCTTGTACAACATAAAAATAGAGAGCTATGACATAACCTGCTTGTTGAGTTGTGTAACTTGCATGAAATTTAAAGGAGTCGTTAATTTTTTCATTGCTCACTAAACCTTGTCATTGTTACCAGGTTCCTTTTTTCTTTTTATCAAAATCGCTGCTTCGTAATAAGTACTGCATGCCAGTTTCTACCACATAAATAGGCATTAAAACACAAGCCAACACAAATGGGTGGACTACACTATGCTCTCAAGGGCAGTCCCAATTGATCCGAGAGTTTTATGAATTGCCCACCTTTGATCACACTGCATTATGTGCATAGTTTCCATGATTTGCACCCATGTCAATAATCATATATATATGATATATTGTCGCTGCCCAATGCTCAATAAGTATAGCGACTCACATAAACTCATCTCTCATTCAACATGGCCGAAAAAAGTGTTGTTGCCTGCTTAATTATTATTTTTAATGCAATTTACAATGATAAAAATTAGGCATTTTGCGATGATGCTCAGGATACCATGGATACATTAGTCATCCATGAAAATGCTGACACTTGCAAGAAGGAGGCTTGAGGAAGCTGGTAATGGTGATGAAAAGCGGAAAAGACCCAATTGATTCGGGATGAGTTGGAAATCGGTCAATGAGTGTCATACTGATTTCAAATCATTGAACTGTGTAACCTTTGAGAAGCGTATCAGATAATACTGTCTGAAAGTATCAGGCAGACGAACTACTGTGATGGATTTTACATATAGCGTAGCCATTGCATGAGCAGCCTGCAAATTACATTTGCTTGCAATAAGCACTAAGCTGATTCAGTGTACAGTAGTGAGTCGATGAAAAGCACTAGCCACCACACCAGGCGTGTCTGATCGATAGCATCATTAGGCATGTGGGCTGCCTTGAAACAGATGGTGCTAAGGAGTTCTTCTCTACTATTCATGGCTACTAGCTATTGGAATATGAGGGGGGCTGGGGGTGGTGGCTGATTTTCTAATCTAATCACGTTACAGTATTTTCAACTTTATTTCAACTGCAAGCGTTCTTTATAAAAAACGAGACATTTAGCCCTTAGAGCAGAGTTGTTTGTGAGCTTGTATAGGAAGCATATCCTGCAAGCTTTTGAATGCTATTATAATAAAGTGTTTTGTAACTTAAACTGATTGTAATTAGTTTGGCAGTGTGCCTGTTATCTTGTTGGTTCTTCCATACACGGCTAAACATAGTTGTGTCTTCATTCACATAGAGATACAAAGAAGCCATTGCTACTGTTGCAGTAGCGCTCTCTAGTAAGAATTGATTTTTTCTCAACCTGGTACAGCTATGCATAGTTGCTACCACGCGTTTAGGTATTGCTAATATCACGACACGCTTGTTAATTGTCTGCCACATCGCAACTGGGTATACTCTCTCTAGTAGCTGTGTGGTAAAGGCACAGCACAATCATTCACACCGGTAGCAGCAGTAGAACTGTGCAAACGTTTAGACACTACTAGAGAGAAGTTGGGAACAGCCATACACCACCTTTACTTATTACCCCTGCCTCAAATATTGGCAGGGGTAAGGATATTGGCAAGGATTTCCTATTACATAACATTTGTTTGGTAGCTACACCCTTTCCCTCTGACCCGGTGGTACCCTCCCCACACCTGGCAGTACACCCTCCTCCCCCTGTGGGGTTTGAAGAGAGAGAATAACTTGTGGTAGTCACCCTGCACTATGAACTCGTTAATCGCTGTACTGTCTGCGGAAGGTCATACAGACGTCTCGGCCAAACCTTGGGTGCCCCTCTTAACACAAGCACGATGAACACCTGTTGACTTGGTAAAACTCCTTTTGTGTACCCTGCAGAAATGATCCACAAACTGTCCTAGCCTTCCTAATGGATACGGCCAGAGCTTTTGATACAGTGTTTGACGCGTAGTACTTTCAGTCATGATGACAGTCATCCACCTTCCTTCTGGTACCCTCTCAACCCGGAGTTGTCTCCTTCGGTGCTGAAAAGTATCCTGCTGATTGCTGAAGACTATCCTTTCCTTTGATGGCTGCCCAGAGAGCCAGGAGTGTTGGACGGCTACCAGCAAGCACGACAGGAGCTGCAGCTTTATGCTGATTCACACAAACCCTGCAAGAAGGGGTGAAGCCCTTTGCACTTCCTCCTGCCCTTGCGCAGAACTTCAAGCCTCCCAAGTTTGATGGACGAGGAGATGTGGATTATTTTTCACATGGTTGCTTGAGGTTGCTGAAGCAAAAGACGGGAATGCCCAAACAGCCCTTTCCATGTAAGAGAGGCACTTTATGAGGAAGCGTTAGAATGTGGGAGTCCTAGCACCTTGTAAGCTGTGTTTACAGCACTCCGTGCTCGCTTACGCCTTACACGCTGAGAAGCTATGAAGAGTGTAACACACCTTAAGAAGGCATCAAATACTTCCTTCCAAGAGCATGCCAATCAGTTAGAGAAACTAATACGAGTAACCTATGAAAATTTATCAGACAGACACATAAAACACATGATACTAGAGACGTTCACATCTACTCCGGGTCACCTGTATCTTCAAGGGCACCTTGTAGAAGTGAATCTACCGAGTCTTAAAGATACAGTTTGTACTGGAGGAAAGTTCATTCACATCGACACAGTCCCTGACTCCAAACCGTCCAGAGTATAGCCATAGAAGAGACTGAAGAGGAAGAAAAACACTGCAAACCTTCCTTGACCCCATACAATCATTTTTAGACTGCTGTTGTGGTGTCACTGGTCACAGGCGGGACGGCTCATCCGCATACAGTTGTCGGTGACTACCATCCGTTGAGATATTCCCCTTCTCCCTTGCAGCCAGCGCCTGTGCCTGAAAACTCCATGGCTCTCTACTTCAAACAATACAAAACCTTGCCTTGGAAATGCAGCAGATTAAGCAGTGGCAACAAGTAATGCATACACCCCCTCCAGTGACCCCTGATTCCTTCCATGTAGGACACCCATCTTCCTGGTGTGCACCCTGCTTCCACAATGATGCAACCTCCTACCTGGGTTCCCCGCCATGCTCTTCCTGTGGTACACAACCCTTCTCCTGCAACACCCACCATCTATCTTGTTTAACAGAATTCTCCACACATGGTGTCACAACCTGCTATGACACAGTTGGTGCCACCTCAAGGTTGAGGATGTTGATAGATTGGCCATAATAGCAGAGGGTGCCCATCTAAACCTGAGGCTACCACTATGCCCACAGTAACACTCCCGTTGGGAAATGACAAGAGCCCGCAGTCGCTACCCGCTCAACTAGCTGTAACAGGGCACAGAGATGGAAGAAAGAATTAGTAAGAATAGAGAAACACAGTATTGGCCAGGTATGACAGCATATGTACGCTGCTGTACGGTCAGGAGCTGCGAGGTCTGACAGAGAGCCAAGAATGGTCACACTAGACCCAGCCCTGGACGCCAGTGCATGTGCTTTAGCCGCCCCTGGCAAAAGCTGGCCGTCATTTTGATGGGCCCTTGCCCAGAGACAGAGCAAGGCAATGCCTGGATCCTGGTGTTGACTGACCACTTCACCAAGTGGCAGGAGGCTCTGGTGTTTCTAAACTCTACAGCCCAGTGGTAGCTAGTGCTCTGGATGAGCAGGTCCTTTGCTATATGGGCATCCCTGAGCAGATGCGCACAAACCGGCGTGTTCAGTTTGAGTCCCACCTGATGCAAGAGCTGTGCGGTCTATAGGGTACAGAAAAGACCCGTACCATCCCCTACCAGGAGAGGAACAACCCGGTGTTAAGCGAATCCGTACCGCCCCTGCTCTTGAAGTGCAGCCCAGGTGGCTCGGACTTGCCACTCCCTCAACTGACGAGGGACTTCAGAGCCACCCTCATTCCACTACTGGCAAAAGGACCAACTACATGATGCTGGGCAGGGAGCTGCGGCTGCTAGATCCAGTACCCTACCACTCTCCTCTGACTTATTTCATGCCAGCGCTTGAGTATGCCCAGAACCTCCAACTGAGACTGGAAGAAGCGCATGAAACTCTGAGAGGGCAGCAGATGGAAGTCAGAGCATAAGAAGGGAAAGAACCCGGCTTATACGTGGTTGGATACCAGGTGTGATTGAAGAATTGACGTATATACCGTGGGGAGAACCCCAAGCTACAGACCATGTTCATTGGGCCTTTTGAGATGGAAAAAGCAAACAGTTGGGCGCAACGTCACAGCTCAGCCTGTGCCCCTCTTGATTTCAAGCAACCCCTTCTCAGTGGCGCTCCATGGAGCTTCCCTCCTCTATACTGCCTCCCCACTCCAAGTGTGCCTACTATGCTGGCTGAGAACACTCTCACCAACAGCCAGAGTGTTGCGAAGGGTGTTGCTACTTCTCCCTCTACCCGCGGCTACCTTACTCCTTTCCGGTTACTGAGTGCTTCCACCCAACCCGAGGCCACCTACACTGACCCAGGATTCCCTACACCAGCTACCGTTGAGGAAGAGCTAGTGGCCCCTCACATAGTTGGAAGCCCCCCCCCTCCTTGTTAGGCAAATCCTTCAGTGGATTCCCCCCAGTATGGCAAATGCCATACAGAGGCAGTTGAAGAAAACGCAACAAAGTCTCTGCCCACTCTGCAAGTCCCCTGCTAGGAACATCAGAGAGCTATCAGTGCACGTCCACCAGAACTATGTGCATTGTTTTTGCCGCTGCCGGTACTCTAGTAGTAGCCGAGACAGTGTGTATGTAAGGTCTCATGTTTTGTAGCCAATTAGGGGCCTATTATTTCAACCACCTTATCTACATATTTTACGGCATAAATGTAGAAAAATTTAGCCCAGTGGACAGAGTTGATTGTGAGCTTGTACAAAAAGCATCTAGACAAGCTTTCAAATCTTGAGCTAAATAAAGTAATCATGATCTGAAACTCCGTGTGTTTGGTTTGGCAGGTTGCCTTATGTTGTTAGTTCATCTGCACACGGCAGAACCCGGAGGTATCTTTATATACAGATAGCTTATAAGAGAGCCATCACTACTTTCATAAGTGGTACTTTCATAAGTAGTGCTCTGTAGCAACTATTGCGGACTTGCGGACCAGGTAGTTTTCTCTTTTAGCTGTTCGGTGAAGGTGTGGCAAGCTCCTACACATTAATACTAGATTACTTATGAAACCAGGTATATAGATGCCAAAGTGCAGAAATAAATTGAAATTAGTTAATTTCTGCCAAATTCAAATGTGCAAAAATTTAAATTTGTTGTGCATTATGGTGTTTACCTGTTGACCTAATGACCTAATGACCTGTTGTATGTCAGTATTAAAGCTCTCAAGCCTGGCAATTTTCCCGATTATACATTAAAATGAGTTTCATAAATTTTAACTTTCAGTGAAGTTTACAATAGGCGTGTTCGATGCGCTCAATGTTTACATTTAATCCTCAACGGCAGTATTTTGTCGAAGGATTATCAGCCCCTTTGTGGCAAGTTTTTTTCAACGTGCATCAACGCTCATTTTTGCGTTTGTCAATGAGTTTACAGTGCACGTTGGCCAGTGAACACCTATAAAAATATACGCGTTGGTTTTCCAAAGGAGTTGTCTTCTCACTAATTACGGCACTGTAACATTTTGCGACATTATAACAACAACGTGTTATCAAAAGCTATGATTTTTTTTTGTTTTTACTGGATGTATTATTACTCATTACTAATATCATAAATCATTATTTTTAGCACTGCCATTATTATTAATGCTATCACTATTGCCTATAATAATATTATAACTTTCATTCATTCCATTTTTATTATATCTTTGTCTGATAAATTATATTATTTTATAACAGTGAATAATCAGCACACCATTATTAATTTTTATTAATTAATAATTCATGTTTTTGCTTGTTGCTGTCATTATTTTTTATCATTGTCATTATTATTCTTATCACCATCATTATCAATAACAATGCAATTTGTACTTGGTGGTTTGCTGAGTTTTATTAATAACACTGTGTATAAATAGCAGATGATGCAGTTGTTGTTAGGGCAACAAAAATCTCAAAATGAACAGCTACTTTTCAGCCCAAGAATTTAGGCTAACAAACTTACGATTGCGGGGCTATATTTATGACTGAAGACAAAAAAAGAGGACAACTCTTGCAAAATTTTGTAAATTGCACGCACTCGCCTACTCCTATAAGTTATTGTTCGAGGGATAAACGCATTGATCAAACTTTCTCAAACCAACGGGTTGAGACACCGAAAACGCCTAATATCATATGTTTCACAAAAAATGTGATGTGAGTTGTTTAATGAGAACCTTTGAAGTTTTTCGCATCACTATTATAATCATTATTATTATTAGCATTATTACACATTTTTATTTATCTTTAGGAAAAAAGAATTTGCAATGCCATGGCTTTTCCTAACAATGAACCACACAGAACGAAACCTACTCCTACAATGGGCAGAGGATTTTCCATCAGAAATACAAAGAGAAACGGATGTGAGGAATGTGGGCCAGCTTCGGGAATGGATTATCTCAACATCACCAGAGTAAGGTTTAGATGACACCGTTTGGATAAAACTTGCATACTTCACATTCCTGCTTTCATTATTTTGATAAACACAGCTTGAATTGTATTTGTACAAAGCAACCTCCTTGTGACTAGCCTCAGGCTACATATAATGTATGGTATGGCTGTTAGTAATCAAATTTGTCGATGGGAGTAATATTGTACAGGAATTTGGGGTGGGTCGAGTGGTAGCAGTCCACCTGTACAAGTTGCTTTCCCACAGTGTAGTGAAGTCGACGTTATGCTAGTGTGTTGTTGCTTTGCCTTAGATAGTTATCAAGTTGACAGAAGGATTCCTGTTCGGCCAGTATTTGCAGTGTTGACAACTCGTGAGTTGGACACAGTGTGGAGTCAGTAGACCGCCGCACTTTCCACTGATTTACTGGTCGACAGAAACGATCCGTTCGAATTGACTTATTGCCTTGTGGGGTCGAATTAATACCATATGCCTGTCGGTCATATACTGCAGTAATTGATTCGACTGAATTGCCTTGCCCTTGATTGCTACTTGTACTGATAGCCAATTGTGCTCGAGCAGCTGTTTATTACGCTTGCTTGCTTGTGAATAATTGTCTCTACTCTGTACCAGTGAAAGAACATCAGCTTTGATTGAGGCTTAGGTTTGCTCTGCTTTATTTCACACTTACACAAGGTTTTATACAAAAATAGATATGGTAGAATGGACATAGAAAAATAGATAACAGTAAGCCCCGCCTAAAGGGGTTGATTGGCTAGGTAAATGTACTGAGGGTGGTCCTAACCTCCTCGGCTGACTGCCTGCACTAGTGTGCATTTGTTGATACTGTCCAGCTACACTCTTATCGTGAGTAGCGTATAAAATATAAATAGAACTAGAATATATATGAATTAAACATAGACTTGCTACTGTATTGTTACATGTATCCGACGCGTTTCCTCTACAATATATAGGAAGCATATCTCTGAAGGGCTCTTCAGGAAAAAACAATTCCCATTGGATGCATGGGCTTATTTAGCAACATGTGAGATGGGGGGAATATGTAGGGTAAGTTATGTGTTGCAACGGGTGGTTATGTTATTTATAGATCTCAAGTTTTATATTGATTTGCTTGTTTGATGAGTTTAGTGTAACTGGTGAAGGATTTCATGGGCAAGAGAGATTTCTTGTATACCAGGTGGTATGTATTATGTCTAAATCCAGGTTTGTATATTAGTCAGAATATTGGTTAGAATGCTAACACATGGATTTACAAAGTATAAAGTAATAGTTGCAGTTTATGGAACATATTACAGTTTGTCACGGTGACATGTAACATGAATAAAACAAATCAATAATTAAAAATACTTATTAAGCAAATGTGCTTTGTTTTGTAATGCATGCAAAACAATATCTTCTTCATAGCTTACATACGTACATAAAAGGTTGCACTTGTTGTTCAACAGCGGCTTATACCGGCGCGGGGTAGCTTTGGGTAAGATGGGTAGGCAGTATACAGGGTATACTGGCACAGTATAGCTTCGGGAAACGGAGGGAATGGATAGCGTGAAATGACTGACATTGCATAGCATCGCGGTCAGAGGGACGGATACAGTGAAATGGCCGGCACTGTATAGCATCCATCTTATTTTTTCCTTCTCCTCTCCGTTGTGTCCCTCTGTTTGTCTGTAATCCCACTGCTGCCACCAATGCAGTTGTTTTCCTCCTTCAGCTACCGACACAATGACATTCACTCCAAACAGACTGTATCAACTGTTTTGGGGTGCGAGGTCGAAACAACCACCCAGAGTTTTGTACGAATAAATCACTTTATTCTGTCATTCTATATAGCAATACAACAAAGCTACTACACAAATTCCATTAGATTTATGCTTGTACAGCAACACAGGGGATCCTTTTTATAGAGAAAAACCAGGAACAATCAGCCCCGTCTACCCAGCGTCAAGCCAATCACACATAGCAAGAGGAAGAATGCACAAATTGAAACATGTAATACAATTACTGCTTCCCCCCCCCCCCTCCCCTTTCTAAAGTAATATAAAGTTTCCACTCCTTATAAGGTCTTTTACTTCATTGGTCTCTGTTCCTATAGTCTGTAACTTCTTGGATCATTCTCTGGTGGTGGCCAGCTGACTACTTCGGTCTCAGGCTATCCATTCCAGCCATCTTTGTTGGTTGACCCGGAGTGCTGCCCCGGGGTAACCAGTTATAGGTCCTATATGGTATATAGAGCAGATTCAGGGTCAGCACAGGCTCGGTATAGACCCGGTATAGCTGGTATTGTCAACCGGATGTAGATCATATATGTTATACAGGGGAGAATCCCTGCTCCACTTATGACTAATGTGAGGAGATGGGTTGATGGGTGAAGAAAGGGGTGGGGGGAGATCTAAGGTAAGGAAAAGTTCAGGGTAGGTGTCGGAATGTTTTTTTATCATAAAAATCTCTCACAAAATTAGAAGACAATATCTCTTTCCACATCTCCATGGATGCATTTATCGATGTTGTTGGTGTAGAAAAATCTATTTGAGCTGAAAAATGTAGTCCTCAATAGCAGCACATTTGTGCCGCTCAACTTCAAACTGTTTGCACTTTTGGCATCAACTTTTAAATTTTTTCACTTGATGTCCAGCTCAACATTTATGCTCAGTTGACCTTTGGCCTATTCTTGTCAATTATTTCTTTTGGAGGTATTCGATGCTCTGTTCAGTTCAGTGAAATGTAACTATAGCTCTATCTGCACCTGAGACAATTTGATGTACAAGGGTGACCATCAAAATGCACATAGTGGTTTTAAAGTTGAAATATCCGCTAAATCACTGAGCTCTGCCTCTTCCAAACATTTTTTCACATATTCCAGATCAAATTATCTTTATAGATCCAAATAATCTATTATAACAGCAGACAACCAGATCAAAGTTCCTATAGCTGTTCACTCAGTCAAACGCTGATGATCTTGTTACAAAATCACTATGTAGCAATCTTTTTTGTATGAACTTGCGAGCCAAGGTTAAATCCAGGACAAAGTAAAATATCTCAGTTGTGACACATTCAGCAAAATGAGCATTGGAAGTTCAAATGACTGTCTGCAAAGATTTTTTTTTACAAATTTGGGGAAAATTCACCCTTGATCTGATTTGTGTGAGGCTCCCTTTCTTTCTGCCCATGCTTCTTTCATTCTACAACGATGAGTGATGTAGATTTTTCCGCGTCAACGTCATTATAATTTTACAGCTTTTGTTGAGTCATTGTTGTCTGTTGGGTCAGTTGAGTTGTCATCCTCAATACCGAGTAGGTAGGGATAACCGTCAGCTAACTAAGCATTCTTTATTTTGATGGCTCATAAGATAGTTTGTTTTGTGATGCGGGTTATTGATAGGGATTTAATATAGCAAGCAAATTTTTTATCATAAAAAGAGTTTTTGGATTCCTTGATGAACCTTCCAGAAAAGCGTTTATCCATTCACCATACAGCAGCAATCCGATTTTAACAAATTTTAGGACTGTTCTTCTATCAATCCAGTCTGTCGCGTCTGATAGTTTTTATTTGGTAAGCGCAACGCTGACCACCATCTCCGCAAATCCGTCTGGAATTAGACATTAGATATTATTGTGTGAACAGTTACAGCTCAGTAGCGAAAGATTGGTCACTTGCTCGTAAAAACTGCTGGTGAGTACACAGCAAACGTATTCTTCAGCAAAAAAATCCTCAGCATTTTGTTGGCAACTTCAGCCAGAAACGACCTGGCTCCAATTACCTTATGGGCCTCTTGGTGAGCAAAGTATTCAGTATTCAGTATTAGACCAAACATGTATATTTATATTCCACCGAGCTACGAATTAAGAAATGATGAAGCGCAAAATGGGAAAAGGTATTTGATCAAGCTTTTTACCTATTTTCTTCTCCACTTGAGGTTAAGGCGCTATAAGCACATATTATTTGGATTAGGCCGATTTCCATGAAGTCTCTTACCTAGACTTGACAGTCATATATCGGTCATTGTTTTGTCCCTATTTGACACATGTCGCTCATACAAACGACCCTGGTCAGAGTAAATGAGATGATTGCACCGAACTACTATGTGAATGGTGTGTGTTTTCCTTTTAAGGAATCACATATACACATTGAGTAAGTTCATGCTGCTTCACATTGTTACTTTTTTCCTTTAATCTCCTTTTCAGCTATCATATTCCAAAACATTGTCTCCGCATGATTTGCTATTCGATTTAGTCTCATCTAAAATAATTGTTTCACCATCGGTCAAACTTTCTTGAGTATTTGTGGTAGATTTCAGTGCACTCTAGTAGTAAACAGGTAGTTTACACTAGAAACCTTGCGAAGCAATGCGCTAGACTTCTGCCCACAGCATTTGGTTAATAGCTGTTGGGTAGGAAGTCCTACTGTGCCGGTAGCATAGTAAGCAGGGCCGGTATTGACCCCTGCAGGGTCGGTAGTGACCTCTACCGACCCGGTACAGCTGTACTGGGCCGGCACAAGATGGCCGCCTTAGACGAGGATCTGCAAAGATGTCAGAGAACTTAGTCAAGGTCGTAAACAGGAAGTGCTTGCCCCTAAAGTACCAACTTAGTGGACCTAATTCTATGTACAGCCTGGGAACCCTGTAGGAGCATTCATTGGACAATTAGGAGAAAGGACTCCGCCCTTAGCCACTTGGCACCTCCCTTTATTATCTTGCATTGCATTGTGATTGGTTGATTATTTATATAGTTAATGTAATTGGTTCATTTACTTCCTGTGCATTGACTCTTATATGTTTTGTGTTCATTAGCTCTCCTATAAAAGGAGAGCTCCCACTGTTAATCTGTGCATTCATTACAATGAGCCATGGCATGTATTCTTATATTGCTAAACCCTAGAGGAATAATTACCCTCAGGACAGCTTAGAGAATAAAGCCATTATTACAAACACTACTCGGTACTGTTTGTCTGAGCCATGGGCTCTTGCCTTACCGGGTAATTCGGTTGCCCTATACAGTTGTCACTGTCGGTCAGTACAGTGTCCCCTCTGGAGAGAGGTAGAATACTCGAGATTAGTGGATGTCCGTGGTAACAGACCGGAATCCATTACATATTTTCATCAGGAAATCGCACATTTTCCAAAGCATGTTAAGAATCAATCATAATTCGTACACAATCAAATTCTTTTCGTTCCGCAACAAGACTGTTTTTACTATCAACTCGACTATGACCCAATTTCTTGAAATTAAGTTTCATTGTTTCCTTTGCATCCAACTTGGTGGAATGTTATTTCTTCTTGGACAATATGTCTCAATCTCTTGGTTAATTTTTAAACTCTGCCATTTATTTGTGAACTTCATTGACATATCTTTCTCAATTACACATAAGTAAAAAGGAGCAGTCTAGAAACTATTGACAGTGGATCTCTTATGGTATTTCAGCTTTCTTGTAATCTGTGATCTTCCCCAATCAAAGAAAAACAACTAATGCTACCGTCCAAGCCGGTGTAGGTAAAAAACCGGCTTCGGAAACGAGCCTAATAGAAACTTGACCATTCCACTGTTTAAAAGTTTCTTTTGCTGATACAGGAGCAATTCTGAATACCCAGAGAAAAAACTTTTACTACTGCACCTGTTCTTTGTTTCTCTTTCAGTCCCTCCATTGTATGGGTTCTTGGGTTTATACTCCTCAGTTTTCAATCACTCAGAAAATCTTTTACCTCAGCATCGAAGCGGGAAATTTTTAGCAGGCTTTCTCACTGGATACTCATCTTTTCCCTCCCATTTTAGTGATTTTCCTCACCAAAAGTGCACTGAAAGCCTGGGGTTTAAGAGGTTGTGAAATCCAGTCTTAGCCATGTTGTCAACTAATAATCTACCTACGGGGGCTCTTCTTCAATGGTTCTCATCAGACATAAAAAGCTCTCTTTCAAAAAAGAGACAGCTCATGATAAATGAGCTTCAGAAAATGCTTACGAAAAAGTTCTTTGTGACTTCATTGACAGAGGACGACAACTATTGTCTGATCAGTTGCAAGTATGTAAATCTATGCATGTACCAAGGTGAAAGAGCGTTTGGAAATCAGCAAATTGATCAACAGTTGAATGTTGTTTTTCTGCTAATTAAGACTCTGTGTGTTATCGAAAGCATTTTTAAACTTTTTCCGCTAACGTTTTTGATGAGAATAGCATCCGCTACACGATTGATGTTTGACACACAAATAGAAAAATTGCTCACAAAGAAATTGAAATGTTAATTGAATTTTTTCTTCCATCTTGGGTAGTCGGTGCTCAATCAGGGATTTTTTTACAAGTTGACTGCCACTTTATAATAAGACTGGAACTATGATTAACAATCTAAAATAGAAAAATTACTAGTGTAAAAATTAAGACTTGAAATGAAGAGAAAAAACCTTACTTGTTTGATACTAATAAATAGACTACCAATAAAATTTTTCCAAAGTCTTACATCTTAAATTAAAGTTGCTTCTGATCTTTTTTTGGGAATAAATGAAACGCCGATCTTCTCATTGCAAAACAATTCCAAAATGAGTAGAAGTTATGTCTAATTAGGAACCTAAAATAAAAACATAATAGAAAAGACAATGTTTGTGTTTTACCACTTAGTAAATAATACCCATCAACATATTTTGCAACTAGACTGTTACAAATGTTTTTTAAACACTTACTTATCAATGAAAACTTTCAGTGATATTAGGGTAATTGGAAATTGAATATCTTTTGATGATAAAAGGGTTTGATCATATCAGCGATAATGAACACTTTCTATTAAAACTTAAAAATCCAGTTAATATACTCAACAACTGTCAAACTAAATTCTATATTGTTTTGAAGGCTATTCTCTTAGATTTTAGGTTAAAATTTTTTAAGTGTAAATTACACAATGAAATGTAATAAAAAATAAGCCTACAAAAACTATTTTACTCTCTGGGAAGTTTCTCTGTATTTACCAACCGCAAATACTTTGCAGTCATGAAAGAAAAAGTTTCAAACTCGAAGAAAATTCATTCCAACATGGAATTTGGTCTTGTTTCTAAGAAATTCCTCTAGTCTCAAGTACTGCACCTCTTTCCAGAGGGGAAACTGTGCTGCTCGACATGGCATAGGCAGAGCTCATGGCAAAACAAACTACATGAAGTCTGGTTTGAATAATGGCTTTATTTCTCAACATCTTAGTCCTAGGGTGACTATCCACTAGGGTGATTGGCAAGACATGAGTGATTGAATGCAATGAGTACATACAATTCCAGCCATTTTATAGGCAGCTGGCAGGAAATTATTAATATATTATCATATAAAGGTAAAGGCACAGGAAGTAACTAGACCAGTGCGAATACATATATAAATGGTAGGCAAATCATACAGTGAATGAGGGTTAAATGTAATGGGCGCCAAACGGCTAAAGGCGGAGTCCTATCTCCTATCGTCCAATAGTACATCTCTGCAGGGCTCAAAAGCTACTTCTAGGTTGTAGTTACCGTATTCGCCATTCCGAGGAATGGTACTTCCTGTGGTTGCTCTAGAGTAGGACCTAGATGGTTCTGAAGATCTTCCACTATGATGGCCATCTTTGACCGGTCCTGTGTCACCATACCGGGTTGGTAAGGGGTCAATCACGGCCCTGCAGGGGTCAATACTGGTCCTGCATGCTGTGCCACCGGCACAGTAAGGCTTTCCGCTGACACAGCATATTCAAATGACTGTGGGTGAAACTTTAAGGCATTGGTGCGGAGATAGGAGAGGTATGAAACCAGTTTATCACTGCCATTCATCAAAATCAACCACAATAAGGTACATAAAGACATTTGAATCAAAAACTACCATTTTTGGAGTAAAATTCCATAAAAATGCTATCAAAAAGTGTCTATGAAGGCTCTCCCATCATCCACAGCATGGTCAAAACGTTTGGTAACATATGTCAAGTCAAATCTCTCATGAAGAAAATGAAGACTGACAAGCTAGGGCCGGTGCAATTCGATGTGCCAAAGTTGGTGGTCTTCGTGGGAAACCATAAAAAAAAAACTCTCCCTTACCCAATCAGGTTTCCCGCAGATATAATGGTGGATGACGCCAATCAAATAATCTGGCTAATAAAAAATAAAAACCTTCGACTAGTTGTTCGAGATGATCCGTATTGCAAGTCTGTCTCAATTTTCCGTAGGCAGCAGGATTAGGTTTGATGCACCCCAAAATGTGCAACACATGACTTTATGAAATGCAAAAGTGGTGATGAATGCTCTGCTAGTGAGCTGCAGATGCTTGCAATATGGTGGGTCGGGGATGGGAGCTTTGTACATACCCAAAAAAAATGCTGGGATGTAAGATGAATTAAAAACGGTGTCATCCTTCTGCAAAACTGAAAAACTATTAGATTCTGTCATGCTTGACCTGACATCAATGTATTTACACCGCTGCAGCCATTGAATGAAAATCAAAACATAAACAACAAACCAGATGAGTCCAAGAATTTGAGATGCTTTGCCTCAGATGAAACTGTTGAGGACAACACGCCTGTGCTTTCAATGGGAAATATCCTTACATACCGAGTTTGAATACCGAAACTTACAATACAAGGATTGTGGTCAGCGAGTTCATGACATCCAATCCCAATTGGTGCTGAATTATCGTACCTTTCTCTGTTAAATGTTACCTTTTATCAATTGGAATTTAACATTTTGGCTCAATCCAGTGTAAAACCTTTACCTGCTGCAATAACTTTTTACCAAGTTATTTTTATTTGTTTTAGATATAGGAAACAAGAAGTAAATGTCACAAGGTTTCTAAAAATACCACACTATTATCATTCAAGTCTCAGTAAAAGTCTACAATTAGCATGAAAATTCTGATTAGACAAAACTATATCTGAATCATTCAGCAACAAAAGGCTCTCAGTTTCTTTTAATCAACAATTACTTATTAGGTAGCTGTTGTCTGCCGGCACAACAAGACAATCAGCCTCTCAAGGTCTAACAATGAACAATCAACCTCTACCCAGAGGTGCCCCTGTGCTAGTATGGCACTTGCAACTAGTTGTAAAGGAGAACCCTCAACTTTAACAACTGCAATCAGCCCTCGGCTCAGACATACACTCAGCGCTTTTTAGTAGTTTCAGCAGTTTTTTCTTGTTAGAGTGTAAAGTGGTAACACAACAATAACGTATAATGAACTGCTATAATCTACTGCACTGAATTTAGCCAAGGCTCTGCTTTTTGTAGGCAGAGTTATAAGGAGTGACAGGAAGTGCTTGGCCTAGTTTTTCAAACACTCAAATCACCTATAGGAATTACAAGAGTTGACCAATAACAATATTTATAAAAAATATTAGCCAATACTAGATAAGTAAATAAGTTAAAGGAAACTGGTGCCCAGAAGTAAGTGGCATAGTCTATGGCATTCTAACCGGGAATAGCCTGACATTTCTTTATCCAATAGTTATTGGTCTTTTACGGCGTTTCATCCTAGTTTCTTCACTTCAGTGGATGGTAATCTGCTGCATGGAGGTCGTAGAGATCTTCAGGGTTGAATTTTTCCTCAGGCTATGTCAATGACCTTGTTGCCAGCCTGGGATAGCTACCAAGGGTCATGGTAGTAATGTAATGGGTTTTAACATAGGTGGTCACTCATTGATTAGCGCTATGGCCTAGGACGATATGAACTACTAGTGAATGTAATGCGTACGCCTAGCAGGTTAGTTAGTGTGTGATACTAGCTACGCAAGACTGCCCTCAGCTGAACCAGCACAGATTTTATGCATACTGCAGTGCCTGCCTATGAAGACACTCTAGGGCCTCAAGCTAGGGATTCCTGCCTCACTGGATAAGTTAAATGTGTGCGTTTGAACTTTGGACTCCTTATTATTACTAAATATATGTTGTTATTGCGCCTGCTTGTTTGTGTTTATGCTTGTATGGCCTGATGATTTTATACCAATCATATTTTAGTATTTTCAACCACTCTATTTACATAGTATCCTATTGCATAAATGTAGTGACATGTAGCCCAGTGGGCAGAGTTGATTGTGCGCTTGCTGAGAGAACACCTCTGAGTAAGCTTTTGTATATTGAGCTAAGAAAGTATTCATTTCTATAACCCGGTGTGTTTAGTTGGCAGGTTGCCCAATGCTTCACATCGTGTGTAATAGAAGGCAGTGAGCATCCTTCTCTCAGAGGAAAATCACCACTGGTGTAGGTGAATTCCAAGCGCAAATCGTCTATAAGTGTGTAAAGGATTCTGGAGGGTATACCTTTACAATTTTGTGCCATAACTATTCATAATTCATTTGTTACTTGCCTTTGTAGTATCTTGAACATGGCTCGAGAACTAAAGGAAGATGCAAAATCTTCAACTGTGCTAACTATAAAACGTGATCGACTTGAGCATGCGCGAGCCTCAAAAAAAGTGCGCGCTGACAAAAACTGGACAAGGCGGCTTGACAGAGAGTTTCTTGCAGTGAATTTGGGAGAAGCATTGTCGTGGCTTGCACATGAAGATTTTGATCAGTAAGTCAAATGAAATTTTTCAGCGCAAAAATTGAGTCGATTTTTTTGGATATTATGTGTAATCTTATTGCAGGTGATTGGCAATGAACAAAACAACACATCTTTGTAAATCAAGGCTTCACAAACAAAAAATAACAGTAGTAATATATGAGCAGATCTCCCTACCAAGTGTTTTTTTGTGGGGTTAAAATCTGGGGTGATGCAATGGGTTATGGCGTTGAATGAATTCGCCGAGTTTATATTGTATTTTATTTGAGGGGCATTTGAGTGGAATTTGAGTGGCATTAAGTGGCATTTGAGTTTTGATTATTTTTTTACTTAATTTGAACTTATATGGCGTATGGATTTTGAATGTATGGTATTTAAGTCATGATAATTTTTTTACATAATTGTATACATAATTATAACTCATAGGGCATCTAGATTTTGAATGTAAGGCATTTAAGGTTTGATAATTTTTTGTAATTCCGACTCATATGATATCTTGAGAGAGGAGAGATGAAAAGAGGAGAGAGAGGAGAGAGGAGATATATCTACATTGAATAAATACAGTGATTAAAAATGAAACAATATGTGAATATATACATTTATTGTGTAATAAGTAGGGAATATCTCATATAATATAGCTAGAGTCAGTAAATATTAAATAATACAAAACACTACAACTTGTAATGACAATCAATGCATAAGCTTCTACTGAAAAAAAAATATCTTGAAAACCTTCAAACATGATCCCAAATGGAAAAAAATGGATGAAGTTAGATATTCATCTATTTGTATACATCTACAAAAAAGAGGTATTTGGTGAAATGTTCTTTCATATCATTCAATTTTCATTAATTTTTTTGCAAAAAGAAATCATCCTCTAAATGGTTAAATTTCATCTAATTGTACAAATTTACAAAAAAACAGACTTTTGGTAAAATATTCTTTCATTTCATTAAATTTTCTCTCTAAATGGTTAAATTTTATATATTTGTACAAATTTACAAAAAAAACAGGGTATTTGGTAAAATATTCTTTCATTTCATTAAATTTTCATTATTTTTTTGCAAAAAAAAATCACCCTCTAAATGGTTAAATTTTATCTGTTTGTATATCTTTACAAAAAAAACAGGGTATTTGGTAAAATATTTCCTTTATTCTATTCAATTTTCATTAATTTTTTCAATAATTGCTTAAATATACATTATTCATTATTTTCTTATTGTTAGGTAAGCAACCTATATGACAAAATTAGTTTCTTGAGTGAGGGTTTTATCCCACATTTTCCTTTTGAATTTTTTTAAAAATTTACCATTTTTTCAAAACAATCATTTATATATACAATTTCCATTATTTTTTTAAACAGAACAATCTCTATCTCTGAGAGGTTGGAGATATTGGGGTAGAGAACTTAGACATGATGATGAGAAGGCTATGGATTTACCCATTCAAGAACAAACCATTTTCGATCGCAATTTCAATTCTGAAAACTAAATCAATGTAAATTGTTTTTCAAAATGCAATCATCAGAAAACTTCTGTCATGATGATGAGGAGGTTATGGATTTACCCATTCAAGAACAAACCATTTTCGATGACAACTTCAATTCTAAAAACTAAATCAATGTAACTTTTTATTCTTTGTCTCCCATGAAATTGTTCAAACGAATTAGAACTGAAGTATGTGGTATTATGTAATCATTTTTTTTAAAGAAAAAAAAACATCAAAATCGACAAATTACTCTTCTAGATAGTTAAAATTTACAATATTTGAGAATTAATCGCAATAGAAACATTAGGCTACTTGATAATAAAGAATTTGAGTGTTAAATTTGACTAATTGATTCAATGATATTATATGGATCTTTTGAAAATAAACATTTCAATGAAAACACCATATTTAGTCTTTGACACATTTGAAACCATTTTACAGTAAATTTCGCCAACATTATTTTAGAAATGTTTACTATATATTTACAAGAAAAATGCGGTATTTGGTAAAATATTCTTTTATTCCATTCAATTTTCATTAACTTTTTGAGCGAGGGTTTTATCCTACAGCATCCTTTTAATTTTTTTATGTTTTAAAACAGGGTTTTATTACAAAGTTTTTTTTTGTTTTTTCAACTCTTTTAAAAAAATAATTAAAATATATAGTTTTCAATACTTTTTTAAAAAAATATATATAGAGATTTTCACTTTATATTCTTTTATTCCATTCAATTTTCAACAAATTTTTGAGTGAGGATTTTATCTTACACCTTCCTTTTAAATTTTTTATGTTTCAAAACAGGGTTTTATTACATACCTTTTTTTAACTTTTTTGTACTTTTAACTTTTTTAAAAAAACAATCCTTAAAATATGTAGTTTTTGATATTTTTTTTTAAAAACTGTCAAAAATCACCAAATTACTCCTCTAGATGAATAAAACTTACAGGAAAACAATTGTAATAGAAAGTACCATATCTAGTTTTTATATTCATAAAACTGTTTTATAGTAAATTTTCTGTAATACAAACTACTATAGCTTACGATATCAATGATTACAAAGCATTTTTCTTGAACAATATCTTCTTTGATGTTCTGCTGATATATTATTAGTCTCAGAGAGGAATTCCTGTATTCCGTATTCTTTTTGATCCAATAATGGACTAAAATACAAAATTTATTCATTATATAAATAAATTTTACCGAATTTGAATTTTACTCTTAGCTACATTAGATAGTTTACATTATATATAACAGGAAAATAACTCACTGAGTTACATCATTCAGCTCATTATTTTTTTAGGGAAAGTCCTTTATTCTGTTTTCTTTTTACGATCTAATGGACTAAAAATAAAAAGTGATGTATTAGTATAGCATGATTAAAAATTAATGTAAAATAATTATAAACTTTTGTTATTTTTTCAATATAATTTAAAAATGTTTTACAAAAAATGTTCATGAGTTGATCATTTATGTGAAAAATTAAGCATTTTTTGTAAAATAGTTATAACCTTTTGTTATTTTTTTAACTTTTATGTAAAAAAAAATACACTGATGACACAAAAAATCATTTTTTAATCCAAAATATATATAATTTAAAAATGTTTTACAAAAAATGTTCATGAGTTGATCATTTATGTGAAAAATTAAGCATTTTTTGTAAAATAATTATAACCTTTTGGTATTTTTTCAACTTTTATGTAAAAAATACAATGATGACACAAAAAAAATCCTTTTTTAATCCGAAATATATATAATTTAAAAATGTTTTACAGAAATGTTTTACAAAAAATGTTCACAATGATCATTTACGTGATAAATCGTTTTACTGTTGTTATTTACGTGAAAAAGAGAAATTAAGTGGTTTTTCATTGTAAGAATACACAAAATTTTCACAAATCAACTTTTTTAAATTATAGTAAAAATTAATAAAACTTACCTATAGTGAATCCCTTCAGTTATAGATTAGCTTCTCGAGAGTTTGTTCTCCACAGTCTTCTTTTTCAGTATGCTCGAAGTGGTTGAGAAAATCCTCAGATTTTGGATTATCAGTCAGTTCCGAGGCTTGGACGAAGGCTTGATGAGCCGCGAGTACACTGATGTTGTAGAAAATTGAATTGTCTGCGTTTCGACTCAATCCCTTGAACAGAATAACTCCAAATCTTTCCGATGTTACAGCAGAAGCTATTCGATGAGGAATGCGCATATCTCCGATCAGTAATTCTTCATCTACAACACTTCTGTATTGAACTAGAAGAGTCTCTTCATTCCCATTCCATCGCCTGTCAGATTTTGTTATCACTTCAGGGTTTTGGAAACATATGACACTATCTGTTGGAAAATCCTGAAGATGAGCTACCTCGAAATAAGCATTGATTTGTCTCATACTCTTCTCTGGTAATACATCAAACGCATTCTTCCACCTCAAAGTAGATGCTGTTTCTGTAGCAGCACAAAAAATTGCTTTTCCAGTCTTTTCAACACCCATGTAGATCAAAACCAGTGGTCTTATTTGCGAAGCTTCATTAACAAGTAATCCTGCTGCTAATGGAATAGTGCTCTTCACTCTAACTATCTTTCCATCCTTTTTATAGTTGTAGATGATGGTGCAGTTCGTTTCATCATGGAACTAGACGGTTAACACCTGCATAACTGTAGGTATTGGTAAATCTTCAACTTTGACTATGTTTTCAATGTTTCTTCTGGAAGCTGGAGATAGAGTACTTAACAGAGAGGCGCTTTTGATGATGAGAGTTGCCAGAGTATTCAGACTGGCGCTTTGAAAGTGAATCGTCGTGCGTTGAAGAAGTACATTGTCATCAATCGCCTTTTTCTCTTGTGAAGGTGTTGGTTCTTTATTATTCAGTTGTTTTGTATTGACTTGTGTCGACATTCTAAAAGATAAAGTAAAAATCCTTGTTATGACTTTTTGATTTTTTTTTCAAACCAATTTGAAAATATATATATATATATATATAAATATATGTATATATATATATATATGTATATATATATATATATATAAATATATATATATATATATATACATACATATATATATACATATATATATATTTACTCAATATCATACTGCTGTTAGTATCTAAATCGATAAAAAATTAAATTTATACTCAATAGTACATCAAGTTGACTTACCTCAAAACAGAAAGTCCTTATAGCAGTTGTAGTAGATGAGGTTGTAGTAGATCTTGCTCCTTCAGTTGCTAATGTTGAAGTGACTGCTTTCTGTTTGAAAACAGTGCTTTTTTATAGCTGAAATCATCCCATTTATCATAAGGTTAAATTAATGAAACATTGTTTTTACGGAAGAACACCAATGCTTTCGCGGGAATAAAAAAATTATTTTCACACAAATACACACCAATGCTTTCGCGGGAATAATTAAAATATCTTCACACGAATGGAAACCGTTGCTTTCGCGGGAATGAAAATTTTATTTTCATGCGAAGACAAACCAATGCTTTCGCGGGAATAAATAATTTATTATCACACGAATGGAAAGCGTTGCTTTCGCGGGAATAACAATTTTATTTTCACGCGAATACAAACCAATGCTTTCGCGGGAATAAATAATTTATTTTCACGCGAATGGAAACCATTGCTTTCGCGGGAATAAAGAATTTATTTTCACGCTAATGGAAACCGTTGCTTTCGCGGGAATAAACATTTCATTTTCACGCGAATGCAAAGCAATGCTTTCGCGGGAATAAACATTTTATTTTCACGCGAATGGAAACTGTTGCTTTGGCGGGAATAAAAAAATTATTTTCACGCGGATACAAACCAATTCTTTTGCGGGAATAAATAATTTATTTTCGCGCGAATGGAAACCGTTGCTTTCGCGGGAATAAACATTTCATTTTCACGCGAACAAACCGTTGCTTTCGCGGGAATAAATAATTTATTTTCACGCGAATGGAAACCATTGCTTTCGCGGGAATGAATAATTTATTTTCATGCGAATACAAAGCAACGATTTTGCGGGAATAAATAATTTATTTTTACGCGAATGGAAACCGTTGCTTTCGCGGGAATAAATATTTTATTTTCACGCGGATGGAAACCGTTGCTTTCGCGGAAATAAACATTTTATTTTCACGCGAATGGAAACTGATGCTTTCGCGAATAAAAATTTTATTTTCACGCGAATACAAACCAATGCTTTCGCGGGAATAAAAATTTATTTTCCTGCGAATAGAAACCAATGCTTTCGCTGGAATAAAACATTTATTTTCACATGTTTAGCTATATAAGAGACAAGGGTTTCAGACAGAGAGTATCCAGTTCAACAACAGTGAGCAAAGGAGCAACATCTACTACATCTTCCATTGCAACTACTAAGAGTTTTTTTTTCATAAAAGTAAGCCTAAAAATACAATTATTTCCGCTAGCTAACACAACTATCTGAAGGCTTTATGACATATCTATCTTTAAATTGACTATAAAGAATTGAACCAATTTTTTTTGTTTTTTCAGAATGAATACTCAAGATGTAGGAAGCCAACCATTGTATCTAAAGTCGGAATCTCAGCCTGATGAAAAGGTAAGAACTAATAAAAAATACTATTTAACACCTGTTGAAAACGTTTAATTATTTTAGTTATCTAATTATCGCTTGTATTTTAGAACAATACAACAACAAACCCAATCTACTTAAAGGACTTCGTTCCAAAAATGTATCATAACTATGTGATAAATAATGATGTTGTTGAAGAAAAAGCTGTAGAACGTTTGACATTCCAAGTTATAATATTCTGTATAACTCAACACATGATGAGTATGGGGATGTGTTGTAAGAAACATGATGTATCTACAGAACTTTTTGATGAAATTAAAAAAAAACGGTTTCGAAACCGTTTTGTCAATGGTGGAAGTCGTTAATATTAATGATTTTTTAAAAGAAATGGAAAGAAGTGTTTGGAATCAAATAATTTTCAAAAAATTATATAACATGAATTGGAACAAAAAAACTTTTTTCTAAATTCAGAAAACATATTTATAATTATGTCCAAATAGATAAAGGTCTATCCTCTTCTGTAGGTGTTTTAGAACTAATGTTAGAAGCGTTTCATACATATTTATGAAAAATTTTTGGTTGTTTTTTATTATTTCACAATATTTTGTTCAAACTATTATATTTTATTTCTTACCAATTGAGATGTTAAAAGCAGTATGATATTAAGTAAATACATATATATTGTACAGGATTTCGTGTCTGGGTGGTAGCCACCTGTACACTCTCCCGATATGCTCTGCTCGACTCTAAGTCAGCGCTCAATAATGTGCTATTATTGTTTACAGTGCGTACATTGGCTGGTGCAGTTTCGGTTGCGGCCGAATCTGGTGTAGAGTGAGTGCAATAATTATCTGGTAATTATTGGCTGTGTCCGAACCCTTACAAGGTCCGACAATAATCGTAAATTATTGTCTAGTTTATAGTTTGTTTCGAACTGTGCTCTGACATTAATTCCTCAGGAATTACTTGTCTAGTTTATAGTTTGTTCCGAACTGTGCTCTGGCAATAATTATGCTGAAGTTTGTAGCAGAATCTGGGCTCAGCCGAGATCGACAATAGCTTCTTGCAATTATTGTTTGACTAGCTTGTTGGATTCCCCGAATCCGAATTTGATATGCCGAACTATTAGTGCACTAGGCCTTGTGTTGTAATCCTTGCCTCAGGCAAGGGTATACACAGTGATAGGGCGTACCGTTCTCACTTTCCACCTTAGCGTCGTGCTTGCTAATAGTCGACTTGTCCAGCGCTGGTAGTTTTGTTGCTCCTAGTAGTGCTTGCTTCAAGAGAGAGAAATTCTTCTGAGAGTCAGGCTAACTCTGATTTTTATTATCTCAACACAGATATTTATACAGGGAAGGCGGGTACAAGTTACTTAACCACACCTAGTGAAAATATTGGTGCAAGCCACGCCTTGCCCTTACATTAGTACCAAAATGCATTTATATAATTATTTCGTGGAAAAAGTGTAACAGAAAATAGTAAATAATTATTATTTGGGTACATCATAGAACTGCTCTAGATAGACACCGTAGCAATAGAACTGAGACAAGCATAGACAAACATAAGTGAGTACATATTGAGATCGTAATTAGACAGTGAGTTTATATCTCAGACAGTTGCGTAGACAAAGAGAACAAAGGGTGAGATAATATTGAGTCAAGGGCTCAGACTAAGTAGGAGTAAATAATAATAAGCGTTCGCAAGTACTGGCGTCCCTCACAATATATATATATTGGGATGTGGAGACAGACAACAAATGATGTATTCAAATATATATATATATATATATATATATATATATATATATATATATATATATATATATATATATATATATATATATATATATATATATATATATATATATATATATATATATATATTTGAACACATCATTTGTTGTCTGTCTCCACATCCCAATCGTTTAATAAGCACATTCTCAATCTATCATAACTCTATGGTCTTAACTGCTTTTGTCATAAATACATATATATATATATATATAAGATACTCTAGCTTTTGTCATAAATTCATATATATATATATATATATATATATATATATATATATATATATATATATATATATATATATATATATATATATAATATATAAGATACTCTAACTAATAAATACACTCTTAGCCACTCATGCAAATATTACCCTTTTATTTTTAGAATGCTATGGATGATCTTTCTGAAGAGTTCTTTTGCACAAATCCATATCCAACAGAAAATAAAATGAAAAATGGCAAAACAACTCCTAAGAGAAAGAAAACTGCTCCAAAAAAGCGAATAGTAAGGAAACGAAAAAAAATAGTGAGAAAACGAACTACTTCCATTGATAAGAAAACAATGGAGAGTGGAGCTATAGCTCATTTAACAGTTGAATGTCTCAAAGAAAGGAGAGCTAGGGAATTAGAAAAGTCTAAAGGTTCTCAAGTGATTGACTCACCAAAAGTTCCGATTTGCAAAACATTTGAAGATCTTCCTATCCCAAGCATTATGCGAGTGACTGGTGTGAAACATCCATCAAGTAAGGAGAAGTGTAGATATTCTCAAGTTCGCTACCATGATCCTTCAGATATAAATGAACTCGAACCCAAAATACTTTTCTGTCCAGTTGAAATAGCTAAAAACTTCAACTGTGATAATTACCCCCCTCCGTTTAACGTTGTATATTTGGGTAGAAAGGGAAAACCAAAAAATAAAAGTGTTCTTTGGTATGAGGTCAAACGTGTTACCAGACATCCTCTAAGCAAGAAGGCAGCTGAAGAGGAATCACTATATTTGAGTACATTGACTAAAGGTCAGCTCAAACGCTTCTTGAACATCAAGACCCTCAATAGTTTCCAACCCGGTGCTATTTTCCTTTACCAAGATGTTGTTGATAGATTCGTTCCTCATCGATTTAAAGGAGGGCAGTCAAATGTAATTTGTATCCGTTATACCACTGAACAATGTGGAGAAACACTGTTGAAGACGCTTGCCATACCAGACAATTATGTTTCAGAAGCTAACCAACATGCTCAAGCTGTGATGATCTACAGAGGAAAAAAAACCACGGAAAATTTAAGATGGAATACGATCTTTCATTTTGCTCTACATACAGACTCGGTCCAATTTATTGGAGACAATATTGTGATCAAGCAAAGCACAACAAAACGATATTAGAAAGTGATGATGATGAACTTGAAGATTTTCTACGTGGAGATTTTGATGATTTTGAGACAGGATATGATGCTGAAAAAAAGGATGCGATACATGATAAAACTCGGTGAGAGTTTTTCTTTTTTATTTAATAAATTTTAATCATTGTAAATAATACTTCAACTCAATTTAGATGTAGTTGTAGTTATTTTTACCCCAAATAATTTTTTGTTTTAGCGATGGATAGTCTCTAATTCAAAAAAACAAGTTGGACAATGTGACTTGGTGAGCTATTTCCCTTTTCTATATAATGTAAACTATCCAATGTAACTAAAGCTATAATTCAAATTCATGTAATTATTTTAAATTTTTGTTTAATCATTCTATACTAATACATAACTGTTTTATTTTAGTTCATTACGAATTCAAAAGCACATAAAACAGAAGTCTCCCTTCTTAAGATATAACATCACTACATCAAAGACATCATTGTAAAAAAAGACTATGTATTAATTGTTATTACTTAGTATTTATTGACTCTAGCTATATTATATGGAGAGATTTTCCCTACTTATTATACAATAAATGTGTATAATCATATATTGATTGATTTTAATCAATGTATTTGTTCAATGTAATACTTATTATGTAATAATAAAACTATAACAATAACTATAGTGTTGTAGATGGTTATATCATAAACAAAAACAATTCAGTGGCAAATACAACTCCATCTTCATCAAAATGTTATCATATGAGTTCGAATTATGTAAAATGATCAAAACTTTAATGCCATTCATTCAAAATTTAGATGCCATATAAGTTCAAATTAAGTAAAAAAATAATCCAAACTCAAATGCCATTTAAATGCCACTCAAATGAAATACAATATAAACTCGGCGAATTCATTCAACGCCGTAACCCATTGCCTCAACCCCGAGCACTCATCCACAAAAAAACACGTGGTAGGGAGATCTGCTCATATATTACTACTAATAACATATCTTTGTAGATCAAGACTTTACCAACAAAACATAACATATCTTTGTAAATCAAGGTTTACAAACAAAACAAACATATAGTTGTAGATTAAGAGTTTACTAACAAAACATAACATCAACTTATGGCAACATAATGACCTAATAAATATTTGCATATTGCAGAGTAATCCATAACAAATAAATTCCAACTTACAAAGCATTGAAGAAAAATAGGAATGGCAGTGTCTAAGCAAATATAGTTGGTAAAGTTGCCCTCTATGACATGATATACTTTTCATGGTTGTTTTGTGGAAATGGTAGTGAGATTAATAAAACTAACCAATGGGGCACCTGTTATAACTCATTCAGTGTTTAGTTACACTAGTAACTTACGTAAAATATTCCAACCGCCCTTTAATTGTCATTTAGTGAGCTACTTTTGGCTGAGACATGAGCTCCAATTCTGTAATGCGAAGAGTATTTGTTGCCTCTGTCCGCCAAATAAATACCGCTACAAGTAGTAATGTAGGAGCAGTTCCGGCCACCTGGGTTTGTATTGGGGGTTTGAACCAAGAGGTTCACTCAACATCAGTATCTATTGTCTTTGTCATTTGTTCTGTATCTTTTCCGACCGTTGGCACATTTTTTCCTCTCCTGAAATTGTTAGTAATAAGGGAGCAAATCTCTGTCATGGAGTCTAAGGAGACGGTTCTCCTGGTTCCAGGTACTCAAAGTATGCACCATTCACCGTGAGAACTTGTAAGGTACCTATTTGTTTGCACCAGTTGTTTAGAATGTAGTTTGATTTTATAGTGTTGAATGTTGATTTACACATTGTTTTGAGGTTTTTTATTGCTGGAGGTTATCCTGGAGGTTTTCCTGGTCAATTGGGTGCCTTTTGTGTACACCAGATGTTTAGAATGTGTGCTTTCTTTATTAGTGTTGGTGCCTTTTTGTGTGCAGCAGGTGTTTTAAATGTTTTAATATGATGATGTTAGATTGGGGAGTTTGAGTATTGTATAGAAATGAAGCATTGTATTATTATAAAACTTATTGAATAAAATAGGTTATAAATATGTGTGGAATGCTTCTAACAATAATCCAAAAATACGGACAGAAGAAGATAGCTATTCATCTATTTGCGTGTAATAATAAATATGAGATTGGAATTTGTAAAAAGTTTTTTACTCCAATTTATTTTGTAGTTTCTAAAAAATTATTGATCCCAAGCGTCTCTTTTATTTCTTTTCAAATAATCAATAATGTTTACGGTTTTTACTATTTTTCAAAAGTGTTTTAAAATTGTGTTTTGTCATATCATCGAAGAACTCTGTAGCATCATCATGTTCTCTGTTTCGTGCTCCCATGCTTAGCATGTGTTGTGTTATACAGAATCTGATAGCTTAAAATGTCAAATGGTATACAAAGTTTTTCCTGAGCAATCTCATTTTCTTTCACATATTTATGATTCTGGAAGGAAGTCTTTTAAGTAGATTAATTTTGACGTCATATTGTTCTAAAATATAAATATGTACATTATTAAATGGTGATAAAGAAAGAAGTAAAATAAGTAGGGTTCTTTTCTTATTCTTTTCAACTACAGCTAAATAATATTTTTGATAATTCTTACCTTTTCACCACAAATCCTGTTGATAGCCGTGTGATGAATAGTGTAGTAGATGATTCTTTAGAAGCTACTGCTGGAGAGAACGATTTCTGTGTAGAGAGAACAGTTCTTACATACTAAAAGTTACACCTACCTATTAACACTACAACCAATGAGAATACTCGCACAAAAGCCTATGTATAAAACTTTTGTCGACGCGAAAATTGTTTAGCATCTATATATATATTTAGTAATATCGGAGCAGATCTCCCTCCTGGAGATAAGGTTCTCCTGGTCCTAAGGTGCCTTTTTGTTAGCACCAGTTATTGGGTGTTATGATGTGTTGATTTTTGATCGTTGATGTTAACTGCAGATCAGTATTTATTGTATGAGTTTAGTGATGATGTCTTTGGTGTTGGGGTAGTATTTTGTTATCATCAGTTAGCATGGGTGTAATTGGTATGGATTATAAGGTTATCCTGGTTGTTTATATGTAAATGATGGCTCTGTTCCCGGTCAACCCAATGAGGTGCCTTTTTTGTGCACCAGTTTTTTTAATGGGTGTAAACGTAAACATTATTGATTATTTAAAAAATGTCAAAAGAAATGCTTTGGATAAACCACTTTTTGAAAAATTGTTTAAATTGAATTGGACTGAAAAAAACTTTACATCTAACTCGTCCTCATATTTACAAATACATTCAAATAGACGAACAGCTAGGAACTTCAATATTTTCTTTTGAAATAATGTTAGAAGTTTTTCGCGCATAAATGTGATATTTGTTATGTAACAAACTTATACAATAATACAACGCTTTATTTTTATGCAATGCTCAAGCCTCACAATCTAACATCATCATCACACCAATACAAACCTAAACACCTGGTGCACACAAAAAGGCACCCAATGGACCGGGAGAACTTCCAGGAAAACCTCCAGGATAACCTCCAGACCATCCAAAACACCATACAATGTATTTATCAACACTCAAAACGATTAACATACATTCTTAACAACTGGTGCAAACAAAAAGATACCTCACAGTGGTAAATGCTCCATACTTTACATTGAAAACCTTCTCCTTAGACTCCATGACCTCCCAAACCAATCAACCTCATAATCTAACAACTTAAAAATCGCTATATAAGCCCCCTGCACAACTAAACTCTAAACAACTGGTGCACACAAAAAGGTACCTCACAGGTTCGCATGGGAACAGGGGCGTACTTGAAGTACCTGGAACCAGGAGAACCTTCTAATCCTTAGACTCCATGTCAGAGATCTGATCCCTTATTACTACTAATAATCATTTTGTTCGACAAAAAGTGACTTATTAAATAAATGAAAATATTGAACAGCACCTGTTTCTTATCACTCTAAACACTAATTGAATGATAATGGGCGAGCTTAGTTAGTTCATTTTCATAAACCAGTTGATGTCCTTGAAAAATGTTACAAAAAATTGTGATTATCTCAACTTTACAAAATTAAGAGAGCAGCTTCCTCAAGGTTCATTTCGTAATCTACAACAATTCATTTTGTCCTTTGTGGGACTAACGAGTTGCAAACACTCTTTTTGTGTATTAGTAGTTAAATATTAGCAGATTTCCGAAGATCTAAACAAGACAATCGGGTTATCCTAATACTCAAAAGTCCTTTGTTTTACACCGGGTACTCGGTTTGTAGATTGGTATGCGTTATGGATTTACTGTGCAAATGATTGTTTAAACTTTTAGCGATTAAAAGTTGTCAAGAACAATTTTTCAAAAGCAAGTTTCTTAGTCATATTTAAAATCTGCATCATTTTTCACCCCATAAATGTAAGGCTTTTTTGGAGATTTATCTAGAATATGTAGGCCAAAATTCGGGGGAAAATTAGGTCTCTTTAGACTAACACTAGGAACTTTTGATGCTGATTTATGACGTGAATGAGATGCTAAAGCTTTACTAGTTCGTTGATTAACCAAAAAACTTTATTTAAAGCAGGAGAGCGCAATAAGAGTATTTACAACCTCTGTTCACTGAAAACATTGCCATAAAAATAATCAGACCAACAATAAATTTATTCAAATAATAATCATCTTGTTCGGAACTCGTGGGTCGACAAAAAGTAGCTCAAAGATTAAAAAAAAATCAATAGCTATTTACTTATATTGTTCATAGGTCGCGAATGAAACTGAACACTAAATAAATAACAACGAGCTAGTTGATTTTTTTTATTTCCATTGACCGGTTTTATTTCCTTGCAAATAATTCAAAATACTTGCGAGCGTTCAAAATTTACTAAATTGAAGGGCAGTTTTACAAACTATCCCAGTTTGTTGCAGTTCAAATTTTATTAATTACTTAATTATTTTAAAAAGTGGGAGTTATGTTCTTTATGATTTGCTCGGTAAACTATAACATTTCATTGAATATTTATGTTGTTCTAAAAGATGTTCTGTAGCATACGTGACGTATTGAATTACGAACACCTATTAATTTTTGTACTTTGTTTGACGAACAGGTCGCAAATACTCTTATTGTTCCCCGGCTGCACACTACGGTATTAAGCGCGATCATTTATTCAATAGCCTACAGTTAGCTAACTAAATCGAAAGCGGTTACTAAGCCAGTTAGCTGTTATAATATGTTTACTTCGTACTGAAGGAATTTAGGCTATTTCACGCCCATTCGTTCGTTCCTTTGTTTGCTGACATGGAATAGAGATCATTTTTGTGCACAATCAAATTTTGTTTGTATCTTTCGTTACCCAATCATATTGTGGCGAACGGCGCCGGCAAACCCTATGTACTGGACTCTATGCCGTATAGTTCTATGACTTACATTCTTACAGTTCTATGGTTTACATTTTCTATTATCCATATTGTGCTACCATGTGCTATTTACTACACTGACTCAACCATTGCCATTGCCAACCAATTAGCATTTTCTAGATATTCTATTTGTCAGATACTACCAATCAACTTATGCCAGGCGTGGCCTACAATTAACTTCTTTGTATTTTCTTAAACCTATTGTCTCATGTTTGTATAAAAGTTGTTGCAATCAATCAATAAAGCAGAGTGAGCCTTGCACACTCTCAGAAGTTCTTTGTTTACAATAACTTCACTGCGCACAGTACACACCAGTATAATGAACACATCGCACTACAAGCTGTAATAAATAAGTAGACGCCAAACCTCTGTCGGTCAACAGCCACTGGCTAGTTTGACCTTCATCGTTCGACCGCTACCGCTGTCCAAGAGCAGTCAACTCAACCAGGCAGTTCGATCTCAACCAGCAATGGTCGAACATCATTGTTAGGAAGGTTACCGATTTTTGGACAGGTTGTTGTTGCTGCTAGAGCACAAGTAAGCCATCGCCGACCTAGGGGGGTTGTGCATGTGGACCAAGCTACCACACACAGCGAAATCCTGCGCAATATTTTTCCTTGGTCAGGTTCACCAACCAGTTTTATGTCGTATTCATAGTTAATTAAAAATCATGTTGCTAATGAAGTGGGGTATGTGGGAGATTTTTGTGATAGAAGATTGTCCAAATCCATGCCCCACGTTCTCCTTGCTTTGAATCACCCCCTACACCCCTTCCCCTATCCCCCAGTGCCAGCTTTGCAAGGCTGCAAGATTCTGTAGTGGATTTTGGGGGCTTTAAAGCCACTAACTAGCGTTGGTATGTATACTGCCACCAGTTGCCGTTTAACTTGTGATAACAGCAGGTCGGTATGGTGCCAAAAGATGTGTGCTAAAGTACCTCCAACTCTCTAACCAGCAAGGAGCCCTCGGCTAAGGCAAACAACTCAGAGCTTTTAGGTAACTTTGCATTTATTCATCTAAAATAAGAACGAGAAGTAAATGCCACATTACCGCTGATTTGTTAAGGCACAAGGTCTGCCTTTTATAAGCACTCACAGGAAGTGATTCTTAGGAATAACCAATCACATAAAAATAATGGACAATTGGCAAATGGACAATACCAAATAAACAGATAACGAATCAAGTGGCTAGTATGTACTTTTTGAAGCACATTTTGATTATCATAATAACATACAGGCTACAGCATCATTTGACAACTTTGATTAAATATTGTGATTTGGTTTTTCCTCTATTTCTAAACTTTTTTTCTAACAATAGTAATAAAAGTGATAGAAAAATATATATATATGAATCAGTGAAAAACAATAATCACTATTCACTGATCAATAAAAACAATAACACCAAAAGCGGCAACAATCTAGTCTTTCAATAGTGTTCATGGTAAAATGCTGTTACGAGAGGAAGCTGCCACGGTAGGTTCCTACGACCGAAGGAGCCTACCATGGAGGAGCCGTCCAAAATAGAAGGCAACCACAGGTGGGGATGAATGTGGTAGAATGGGCTGGAAAAAAAGCCTGGTTGAACAGCCTAATTTATTGTTGTTTAAAGTAGTAACCCAGGTTACTAGTATTTTAGAGAATCTGAAATACTTATGTTCTGCCTTCGCTTATGATCATTTTTCTTCTTCTACGTTGAACCTGAGTTAGCTGTAGCCACTTTTTCTCAAGAACCGTTACATATAGAGCTACAAATTGGTTTGCAACACAATTGGCAGGTATCAGGCATTAAAGTAAATTGGTTGATGAAGTTACAGAATATTCCAGAGCATCGCAATTCAAGTGCAAAAACAGGTGAAGAATTGTTTTCTAAGTATCAGAGTGGCTGATAAAATGTAGACCTGATTGCAGGAAAAATACTAAATTTTTAAAGATGGTGACCTTAAAAACCATTTGGAAGCGGCCATCTTGGATTTTCATGAAAAAAATTTTTTCGGCATAAAAAAAGCTTCCCATTGGACAACCAACCTGCCGATTCACCATTTCAAACTTCGAAGTGAGTCCACTAAACCTTTTTAAATTTTTGCACTTCAAGTTTTAGAAAACACACAAAAACAGCACTTTTCAATGCTTTCCCAGCCAACAATGCAACCAATCAGGGACAAATAAAAACTGAACTATGTAGTCTTATGTAGTCTGTCTCTCAAAAAATTGATCTTCTGAGTTTGTCTACTTATTGATAACACAGCAATTCCATTTTTAGAAAAGTGTTTGGAAATCAATTTTGACAACCGCTACTCCGTTTGACTCAAATATTGCAACAAAACATGCTAATCGACATGTTTTCTCAGACTAACATTTATGCGAAGTCATTATCTTTTTTACAAAAGCCCAATGTAGGGCAAAAACAATACTTAAGAACCGCTTTAGCAAACTTTGCTAAATAACTACTTTTTTAGAATGAAATAAAGTTTTGTGAAAATGGCTTTTTGTGAAATAGTTTTCAAGTGACTGAAGAAAAGAATCTGTAGAAAAAACTTTAAAAAAATTCCAGTTTGATTTAGCGGAGTTGGTGCGCTGAGATTGTGTGTTGTGTTCAGGCCAAGTATGCTTCATTTTATAACTACCTATTGAGGAACATATGCAACATTGGTTGATGGATAAAAATCAATTTTACAGCCCGCAGTTTACAGGTCCCGGTTAAAATTTCTGGTGACGAAAATTTCTTTTAACATCAAAAGTCTTTGTGAAGATTCGCTCACTGCTTAATTTAAGCAACAGTTAGGTTATTTCCATGTCTCCTCTCAGTGGGGACATGACAGTGTAGATGGTAGAGAGTATGGTTAATCCGTCCACATCCTGCGATTCAAGTCTCCCGTTTGGGTGTTTTTTTGGTTTCGTTATTCTCTAAAATACTGCGAACACAATTCCATCCACTTTATTTTGTCACTGTAATTGATTTTAGTGATCTTATTCAAGAAGTTGGCTGGGATTTCTACAGTAGAAGTATAACGCAACAAACTGACGTGTTGAAAAAAGTGGTATCAGATTTGGTAGTATGGGGTGGGTTTGATCCCGCAAAATGTTCTATGGAACAGCTTGAAGGACGAACTGAACAATTCACATTCGGTGGTGGGTTTGAAATCTTGCTTGACAGAATGAAAGGTGTTATATATTCCAACCAAAAGAAAAAGAAACGCGGCATGAATGCGTAAGTTATCAGTGCGGTTTGGTAAATAGATTTATATACTGCATTCTTTGACAAACTAGTTTCATGACCAAAATAAATTACATCACAATGAGTTGAAATTGGGAAACCCATCGAATTTTATTATTAGAACTCGAAGATAATGAAAATATATTGTATTAGACTTTGCCATCCACTCATTGCTCAACAGTAGTAAGGTTGGAGCAGATCTCTCGCACGGAGTCTAAGGACTAAGTTCTACTGGTTTCAAGAACCTTCTTATTTGCACCAGTTACCATAAAAACCTAGAAAGATTTTTGCGCACCTGTTTTTGTTGTTATTAATATAGTTTGTAACTGTATGAATAACTAATTATTTATTGTGCAGGGGTTGTTTCATTAGGGTTTGTATGATGATTCAGATTGCGGGGATTGAGTATTGTATGAAAATGTAGTGTTGTATTATGTTACTGCTATTGATATGTAAGATGTCGACAGAGGAAGATATGGGGATGAGCGTGATGAATGAAAGTGATACTGTTGGTAATACTATGAGTGAAGTTGATTATCTTTTACTGAGTCTGAAACAGAAAGTTCTAATAGTTGTAATTAGTAAGGTATGAGCAGTTTGATGCTCCTGGGTTTTGATAGGGGTGCGATCCGGGATGTTCACTTTTTTTTAGTACTAAGGGAGCAGATCTCTGTTATGGATTTTAAGAAAAAGATTCTCTTGGTTTTAGCAGGATTTTAAGTTGGCACCAGTTACCATGAGAACATGTGAGGTACCTTTTGTGCGCACCAGGTGTTATAGTTTTGAATGTTTGCCAAGTATTTATTGTTTATGAGTGGTTCTTATTGTGATTTTTGTGTTGATTTAGGCATGGGTTTTTATGATGATTCAGATGGAGTAGATCTCCGACACGGAGAAGGCTCTCCTGGTACCTAGTGTTTTCTTGTTAGCATCAGTTACCATGAGGACCCGGTTATTTTTGCACATGGGCTTAGATTGTTTGAATATAGTTGTAATTGTATGATTAACTGAGTACTTACTGAGCACGAGTTGTATTTAGTACGGTTTGTATGATGATTTAGATTAGGGTGATTGCATAGAAATGGTGTTGTGTCATGGTAGCGGGTACGATGAGAGCCTGAAAGGTAATTTTTTTGTGTTCACCAGGCGTTTTGAATGTTTCGGTATGTGGTTTTGAATGATTCAGGTTGGGGGGTTTGAGTTTTGTATAAGAATGAAGCCTTGTACGATTGTATAACGTTATTATATAGAAGACATTATAGGTTTGATTGTTGGATTATTGTATAGATATTGCTATAGTTTTATTACAAAAAATAAAGCTTTTTTTGTACATAATCTTCTACATAAACATGCACATATCCATGAACGTATTCATATTCATTTATGTACATATCCATGTCCATTTACGTACATGTTCATATCTATGTACATATTCATATTATCATTGTATGGCTACGTACATGAGCATAAACAGTTATGTCTATAATCATATTCATGTTTATATTATCGTTGTATAGATATGCATATGTTTAAGTTATATAGTAACTGTTGTAAAAAAGTTGAAATTTATAATGAAGGTTTTTATCAAGTGCTAATAGGTTCGGGTGAGACTCCATCGGAACACACTCGTCTTTTAGCCTGAAAATATGTGAATCCTCGTTTTATTTGTCTGTATGTCACCATTTTTTTATTTTTGACTATGAATCCACGATTTTTTCCTGTAAATGACTTCTTTCTTTTCAATTCATTCAGACGACTGTCTTTTTCCAAGTCATTAATTCGTTTGCTTAAAGCTTTGGAACAAAACTTGTTCTCTTTTTCTCCCCAACAGTAGTAGGATTTAGAACTGAGCGCAACAATTCCATCTCAGGTTAATTCCTCTTTGAACAACCCAGGTGTTTTCTTTCTATGCTTTAGCACTTTTTCACAGCAATCACACATGTTTCAGTCTAAATCCCGATGTTTGTCACAGTATGGTTGTGGAAACCAATTAGGGTAAACATTATAAAACTCTCTTTTCATACTCGGTGTCACCAGTGTTTGTAAGGTTCCACTCAGAGCCATGTATGCGCTATCTGTATCCATTTCGACATACTGGAAATCATTTCCATCGATATATCTATAAGCAAAAAGAGCGTTTGTATTAATTGCAGCTATGTCTATTTTTCAACTTAACTAAAGGGTTAAATAGCATAAAATTAGGTGTTTCTTAATTATCCATAAAATTGTAGTAAAACGGTAGCATTCTCAGCTTAGCATACGGCAATAGTAGTAATATATGAGCAGATCTCCCTACCAAGTGTTTTTTTGTGGATTAGACCTTGGAGTTGAGGTAATGAGTTACGGCGTTGGATGAATTCGCCGAGTTTATATTGTATTTCATTTGAGGGGTACTTGAGTGGCATTTGAGTGGCATTTAAGTGGCATTTGAGTTTTGATAATTTTTTTACTTAATTTGAACTTATATGGCATCTAAATTTTGAATGTATGGCATTTAGGTTATGATAATTTTTTACATAACTGTATACATAATTATAACTCATAGGGTATCTAGATTTTGAATGTAAGACATTTAAGGTTTGATAATTTTCTGTAATTCCGACTCATATGATATCTTGAGAGAGAGGAGAGAGAGGAGATATATCTACATTGAATAAATACAGTGATTAAAAATGAAACAATATGTGAATATATACATTTATTGTGTAATAAGTAGGGAAAATCTCTCCATATAATATAGCTAGAGTCAGTAAATACTAAGTAATAACAATTAATACATAGTCTTTTTTTACAATGATGTCTTTGATGTAGCGATGTTATATCTTAAGAAGGGAGATTTCTGTTTTATGTGCTTTTGAATTCGTAATGAACTAAAATAAAAAAGTTATGTATTAGTATAGAGTGATTAAACAAAAATTCAAAATAATTACATGAATTTGAATTATAGCTTTAGTTACATTGGATAGTTTACATTATATAGAAATGGCTTACCGAGTCACATTGTCCAACTTGTTTTTTGAATTAGAGACTATCCATCGCTAAAACAAAAAATTATTGGGGTAGAAATAACTACAACTACATCTAAATTGAGTTGAAGTATTATTTACAATGATTAGAGAAAAACTCTCACCGAGTTTTATCATGTATCTCATCATTTTTTTTCAGCAACATATCCTGTCTCAAAATCATCAAAATCTCCACGTAGAAAATCTTCAAGTTCATCATCATCATCAATTTCTAATATTGTTTTGTTGTGCTTTGCTTGATCACAATATTGTTTCCAATACATTCGACCGAGGCTGTATGGAGAGCAAAATGAAAGATCGTATTCTGTCTTAAATTTTCCGTGGGTTGTTTTTCCTCTGTAGATCATCACACCTGGAGTATATCGGTTAGCTTCTGAAGCATATTTGTCTGGTATGGCAAGCGTCTTCAACAGCGTTTCTCCGCATTGTTCAATGCTATAACGGATACAAATTACATTCGACTGTCCTCCTTTAAATCGATGAGAAACGAATCTATCAACAACATCTTGGTAAGGAAAAATAGCGCCGGGTTGAAAACTATTGAGGGTGTTGATGTTCAAGAAGCGTTTGAGCTGACCTTTAGTCAATGTACTCAAATATAGTGATTCCTCTTCAGCTTTCTTTTTGCTTAGAGGATGTCTGGTAACACGTCTGACATCATACCAAAGAACGCTTTTATTTTTTGGTTTTCCCTTTCTACCCAAATATACAACGTTAAACGGAGGGGGGTAATTATCACAGTTGAAGTTTTTAGCTATTTCAACTGGACAGAGGAGTATTTTGGGTTCGAGTTCATTTATATCTGAAGGATCATGGTAGTGTACTTGAGAATATCTACACTTCTCCTTACTTGATGGATGTATCACACCAGTCACTCGCATAATGTTTGGGATAGGAAGATCTTCAAATGTTTTGCAAATCGGAACTTTTGGTGAGTCAATCACTTGAGAACCTTTAGACTTTTCTAATTCCCTAGCTCTCCTTTCGTTGAGACATTCAACTGTTAAATGAGTTATAGCTGCACTCTCCATTGTTTGCTTATCAACGGAAGTAGTTTGTTTTCTCACTATTTGTTTTCGTTTCCTTACTATTCGCTTTTTTGGAGCAGTTTTCCTTCTCTTAGGAGTTGTTTTGCCGTTTTTCATTTTATTTTCTGTTGGATATGGATCTGTGCTAAGGAGCTCTTCAGAAAGAGCATCCATAACATTCTAAAAATAAAAGGGTAATATTTGCATGAGTGGCTAAGAGTGTATTTATTACTTAGAGTGTCTTATATATATATATGTATTTATGCCAAAAGCAGTTAAAATCATAGAGTTATGGTAGATTGAGAATGTGCTTATTAAAGTATTGGGATGTGGAGACAAACAACAAAGGATGCATTCAAATATATATATATATATGTATTTACTTAATATCATACTGCTTTTAACATCTCAATTGGTAAGAAATAAAATATAATAGTTTGAGCAAAATATTGTAAAATAAGAAAAAACAACTAAAGATTTTTCATAAATATGTATGAAAGGCTTCTAACATTAGTTCTAAAATACCTACAGAAGAGGATAGAGCTTTATCTATTTGGACGTAATTATAAATATGCTTTCTGAATTTATAAAAAGTTTTTTTGTTCCATGTCATGTTATATAATTTTTTGAAAACTATTTGATTCCAAGCATTTCTTTCAGTTTCTTTTAAAAAATTATTAATATTAACGACTTCCACCATTGACAAAACGATTTCGAAACCGTTTTTTATAATGTCATCAAAACGTTCTGTAGATATATCATGTTTCTTACAACACATCCCCATACTCATCATGTGTTGAGTTATACAGAATATTATAACTTGAAATGTCAAACGTTCTACAGCTTTTTCTTCAACAACATCATTATTTATCACATAGTTATGATACATTTCTGGAAGGAAGTCCTTTAAGTAGATTGGATTTGTTGTTGCATTGTTCTAAAATACAAGTGATAATTAGATAACTAAAATAATTAAAGGTTTTCAACAGGTGTTAAATAGTATTTTTTATTAATTCTTACCTTTTCATCAGGCTGAGATTCCGACTTTAGATACAATGGTTGACTTCCTACGTCTTGAGTATTCATTCTGAAAAAAACAGAAAAAATTGGTTCAATTCTTTATAATCAATTTAAAGATAGATATGTCATAAAGCCTTCAGATAGTTGTGTTAGCTAGCGGAAATAATTGAATTTAAGTTTTACCTTTATGAAGAGAGAACTCTTAGTAGTTGCAATGGAAGATGTAGTATATAGATGTTGCTCCTTTGCTCACTGTTGTTGAACTGGATGCTTTCTGTCTGAAACCGTTGTCTCTTATATAGGTGAATGTGTGAAAATAAATGTTTTATTCCCGCGAAAGCATCGGTTTCTATTCGCGTGAAAATAAAATTTTTTATTCCCGCAAAAGCATTGGTTTGTATTCGCGTGAAAATAAATTGTTTATTCCCACGAAAGCAACGGGTTCCATTCGCGTGAAAATAAAATATTTATTCCCGCGAAAGCATTGGTTTGTATTCGCCTGAAAATAAAATGTTTATTCCCGCGAAAGCAACAGTTTCCATTCCCGTGAAAATTAAATGTTTATTCCCGCGAAAGCATTGGTTTGTATTCGCGTGAAAATAAATTATTCATTCCCGCGAAAGCAACAGTTTCCATTCGCGTGAAAATAAAATGTTTATTCCCGCGAAAGCATTGGTTTGTATTCGCGTGAAAATAAATTATTCATTCCCGCGAAAGCAACAGTTTCCATTCGCGTGAAAATAAAATGTTTATTCCCGCGAAAGCATTGGTTTGTATTCGGGTGAAAATAAGTTATTCATTCCCGCGAAAGCATTGGTTTCCATTCGCGTGAAAATAAATTTTTTATTCCCGCGAAAGCATCAGTTTCCATTCGCGTGAAAATAAAATGTTTATTCCCGCGAAAGCAATGGTTTGTATTCGCGTGAAAATAAATTATTTATTCCCGCGAAAGCAACGGTTTGTATATGCATGAAAATAAAATGTTTATTCCCGCGAAAGCATTGGTTTGTATTCGCATGAAAATAAATTATTTATTCCCGCGAAAGCATTGGTTTGTATTCGCGGGAAAACAAAATTCTTATTCCCGCGAAAGCAACAGGTTCCATTCGCGGGAAAATAAATTATTTATTCCCGCGAAAGCATTGGTTTGTATTCGCGGGAAAATAAAATGTTCATTCCCGCGAAAGCAACAGGTTCCATTCGCGGGAAAATAAATTATTTATTCCCGCGAAAACATTGGTTTGTATTCGCGGGAAAATAAAATATTTATTCCCGCGAAAGCAACGGTTTCCATTCGCGTGAAAATAAATTATTTATTCCCGCGAAAGCAACGGTTTGTATACGCATGAAAATAAAATGTTTATTCCCGCGAAAGCAACAGTTTTCATTCGCGTGAAAATAAAATGTTTATTCCCGCGAAAGCATTGGTTTGTATTCGCATGAAAATAAATTATTCATTCCCACGAAAACAATCGTTTCCATTCACGTGAAAATAAATTTTTTATTCCCGCGAAAGCATTGATTTGTATTCGCGGGAAAATAAAATGTTCATTCCCGCGAAAGCAACAGGTTCCATTCGCGGGAAAATAAATTATTTATTCCCGCGAAAACATTGGTTTGTATTCGCGGGAAAATAAAATATTTATTCCCGCAAAAGCAACGGTTTCCATTCGCGTGAAAATAAATTATTTATTCCCGCGAAAGCAACGGTTTGTATACGCATGAAAATAAAATGTTTATTCCCGCGAAAGCAACAGTTTTCATTCGCGTGAAAATAAAATGTTTATTCCCGCGAAAGCATTGGTTTGTATTCGCATGAAAATAAATTATTCATTCCCGCGAAAACAATCGTTTCCATTCACGTGAAAATAAATTTTTTATTCCCGCGAAAGCAACAGTTTCCATTCGCGTGAAAGTAAAATGTTTATTCCCGCGAAAGCATTGGTTTGTATTCGCGTGAAAATAAAATGTTTATTCCCGCGAAAGCAGTGGGTTCCATTCGCGTGAAAATAAATTATTTATTCCCGCGAAAGCATTGGTGTTCTTCCGTAAAAACAATGTTTCATTAATTTAACCTTATGATAAATGGCATGATTTCAGCTATATAAGAAGCACTGTTTTTACACAGAAAGCAGTCACTTCGACATTAGCAACTGAAGGAGCAAGATCTACTACAACATCATCTACTACAACTGCTAGAAGGACTTTTCTGTTTGGAGGTAAGTCAACTTGATTGAGTATAAATTTAATTTTTATCGATTTAGATACTAACAGCGGTATGATATTGAGTAAATATATATATATATATGTATATATATCTTCAAATTGGTTTGAAAAAGAAATCATAACATGGATTTTTACTTTATCTTTTAGAATGTCGACACAAGTCAATACAAAACAACTGAAGAATAAAGAACCAAAACCTTCACAAGATAAGGTGATTGATGACAATGTACTTCTTCAACGCACTACGATTCCCTTTCAAAGCGCCAGTCTGAATACTCTGGCAACTCTCATCATCAAAAGCGCCTCTCTGTTAAGTACTCTATCTCCAGCTTCCAGAAGAAACATTGAAAACATAGTCAAAGTTGAAGATTTACCAATACCTACAGTTATGCAGGTGTTAACCGTTGAGCTCCATGATGAAACGAACTGCACCATCATCTACAACTATAAAAAGGATGGAAAGGTAGTTAGAGTGAAGAGCACTATTCCATTAGCAGCAGGATTACTTGTCAATGAAGCTTCGCAAATAAGACCACTGGTTTTGATCTACATGGGTGTTGAAAAGACTGGAAAAGCAATTTTTCGTGCTGCTACAGAAACAGGAACTACTTTGAGGTGTAAGAATGCGTTTGATGTATTACCAGAAAAAAGTATGCGACAAATCAATGCTTATTTCGAGGTAGCTAATCTTCAGGATTTCCCAACAGATAGTGTCATATGTTTCCAAAACCCTGAAGTTATAACAAAGTCTGACAGGCGATGGAATGGAAATGAAGAGACTCTTCTAGTTCAATACAGAAGTGTTGTAGATGAAGAATTACTGATCGGAGATATGCGCATTCCTCATCAAATAGCTTCTGCTGTGACATCGGAGAGATTTGGAGTGATTCTGTTCAAGGGTCTGAGTCGAAACGCAGACAATTCAATTTTCTACAACATCAGTGTACTCGCAGCTCATCAAGCCTTTGTCCAAGCCTCGGAACTGGCTGATAATCCAAAATCTGAGGATTTTCTCAACCACTTCGATGATGCTGAAAAAGAAAACTGTGGAGAACAAACTCTCGAGAAGCTAATCTATAACTCAAGGGATTCATATCACTATAGGTAAGTTTTATTAATTTTTACCATAATTTTAAAAAAAAGATTTGTGAAAATTTTGTGTATTCTTACAATGAAAAACCCCTTAAATGATAAATTTGTGAACATTTTTGTAAAACATTTTTAAGTTATATATATATATTTCGAATTAAAAAAGGATTTTGTTGTGTCATCAGTGTATTTTTTTACATAAAAGTTGGAAAAATAACAAAAAGTGATAATTATTTTACAAAAATGTTCAATTTTTCACATAAATGAGCAACTCATAACCTTTTTTTTGTAAAACATTTTTAAATTATATATATATTTCGGATTAAAAAAAGGACTTTTTTGTGTAATCAGTGTATTTTTTTACATAAAAGTTTAAAAAATAACAAAAGGTTATAATTATTTTGCAAAAATGTTTAGTTTTTCACATAAATGATCAATTCATAAACATTTTTTGTAAAACATTTTTAAATTATATCTATTTCGGATTAAAAAAAGGACTTTTTTGTGCAATCAGTGTATTTTTTTTACATAAAAGTTTAAAAAATAACTAAAGGTTATAATTATTTTACAGAAATGTTTAGTTTTTCACATAAATGATCAATTCATAAACATTTTTTGTAAAACATTTTTAAATTATATATATTTCGGATTAAAAAAAGGACTTTTTTGTGTAATCAGTGTATTTTTTTACATAAAAGTTTAAAAAATAACAAAAGGTTATAATTATTTTACAAAAATGATTAGTTTTTCACATAAATGATCAATTGATAAACATTTTTTGTAAAACATTTTTAAATTATATATATTTTGGATTAAAAAAATGTTTTTTTTTTGTGTAATCAGTGTATTTTTTTAGCTAGAAGTTGAAAAAAAATCACAAAAGGTTATAATTATTTTACAAAAATGCTTAATTTCTCACGTAAATAACACGTTTTATCACATAAATGGCTTATTCATGAGTGTTTGTTGTAAAACATTTTTAAAATTATATATATATATATATTTATATTTATACATTCCGAATCCAAATGAAAAAAAGGACTTTTTCGTGTGTAATCAGTGTATTTCTTTTACATAGAAGTTGAAAAAATAACAAAAGTTTATATTTATTTTACATTAATTTTAATCATGCTATACTAATACATCACTTTTTATTTTAGTCCATTATATCGTAAAAAGAAAACAGAGTAAAGAACTTTCCCTAAGAAATAATGAGCTGAATGATGTAACTCAGTGAGTTATTTTCCTGTTATATATAATGTAAACTATCTAATGTAGCTAAGAGTAAAATTTAAATTCGGTAAAATTTATTTATATAATGAATAACTTTTGTATTTTAGTCAATTATTGGATCACAAAGAATACGGAATACAAGAATTTCTCTCTGGGTCTAATAATATGCCAGAAGAATATCAAAGAAGATATTGTTCAAGAAAAGCGCTTTGTAACCATTGATATCGTAAGCTATAGTAGTTTGTATTACAGAAAATTTACTATAAAACAGTTTTATGAATGTAAAAACTAGTTATGGTATTTTCTATTACAATTATTTACTTGTAAATTTTATTCATCTAGAGAGGTAATTTGGTGATTTTTTGACAGTTTTTTAAAAAAGTTAAAAAGTACAAAAAAATTAAAAAATATCGAAAACTATATATTTTAATGATTATTTTTTAAAAAGTTCAAAAAAATGTTATAAAGCTCTGTTTTGAAACAAAAAAAATTTAAAAGGATTGTGTAGGATAAAATTCTCACTCAAAAAATTATTGAAAATTGAATGAAATAAAAGAGTATTTTCCCAAATACCAAAGTTTTGTAAATATAAAGTGAAAAACTCTATATATATATATATTGTTTTTAAAATAATATCGAAAACTATATATTTGAATGGAATAAAAGAATATAAAGTGAAAATCTCTATATATATATTTATTTTCTTAAAAAAATATCGAAAACTATATATTATAATGATTAATTTTTTAAAAAGTTGAAAAACCAAAAAACTTTGTAATAAAACCCTGTTTTAAAACATAAAAAATTAAAAAGGATGCTGTAGGATAAAACCTTCGCTCAAAAAATTAATGAAAATTGAATGGAATGAAAGAATATTTTACCAAATACTGCATTTTTCTTGTAAATATATTGAAAATTGAATGGAATAAAAGAATATTTTACCAAAATATCACATTTTTCTTGTAAATATATAGTAAACATTTCTAAAATATTGTTGGTGAAATTTACTGGAAAATGGTTTCAAGTGTGTCAAAGACTAAATATGATGTTTTCATTGAAATGTTTATTTTCAAAAGATCCATATAATAACATTGAATCAATTAGTTAAATTTAACAGTCAAATTCTTTTTTTATCAAGTAGGCTTAATGTTTCTATTGTGAACTTTTAAAAAAATTATCATGTAATACCACATACTTCAGTTCTAATTCGTTTTGAACAATTTCATGGGAGACAAAGAATAAAAAAGTTACATTGATATAGTTTTTAGAATTAAAGTTGCTATCGAAAATGGTTTGTTCTTGTTTAAAAAAATTATTACGTAATACCACATACTTCAGTTCTAATTCGTTTTTAGAATTGAAGTCGCCATCGAAAATGGTTTGTTCTTGAATGGGTAAATCCATAGCCTCCTCCTCATCATGACAGAAGCTTTCTGATGATTGCATTTTGAAAAACAAATTACATTGTTTTAGTTTTCCGAATTGAAATTGCCATCGAAAATGGTTTGTTCTTAAACGGGAAAATCCATAGCCTTCTCATCATCATGTCTAAGTTTTCTACCCCAATATCTCCAACCTCTCAGAGATAGAGATTGTTCTGTTTTAAAAAAATAATGGAAATTGTATATATAAATGATTGTTTTTGAAAAAAATGGTAAATTTTTGAAAAAAATTCAAAAGGAAAATGCAGGATAAAACCCTCACTCAAGAAACTAATTTTGTATGATAGGTTGCTTACCTAATAATAAGAAAATAATGAATAATTTATATTTAAGCAATTATTGAAAAAATTAATGAAAATTGAATAGAATAAAGGAAATCTTTTACCAAATAGCCTGTTTTTTTTGTAAAGATATACAAACAGATAAAATTTAACCATTTAAAGGATGATTTCTTTTTTGCAAAAAAAATAATGAAGATTTAATGAAATGAAAGAATATTTTACCAAATACCTTGTTTTTTTGTAAATTTGTACAATTAGATGAAATTTAACCATTTATAGGATGATTTGTTTTTGTAAAAAATTAATGAAAATTGAATAAAATAAAAAAATATTTCACCAAAATACCTCTTTTTTTGTAGATGTAAACAAATAGATGAATATCTAACTTTATCCATTTTTTTCCATTTGGGATCATGTTTTGAAGGTTTTCAAGATAGTTTTAGTAAAAGCTTATGCATTGATTGTCATTACAAGTTGTAGTGTTTGGTATTATTTAATATTTACTGACTCTAGCTATATTATATGAAATTTTCCCTACTTATTACACAATAAATGTATATATTCACATATTGTTTCATTTTTAATCACTGTATTTATTCAATGTGGATATATCTCCTCTCTCTCCTCTCTCAAGATATCATATGAGTCGAATTACAAAAAATTATCAAAACTTAAATGCCATACAATCAAAATCTAGATGCTCTATGAGTTAAAGTTATGTATATAATTATGTAAAAAATTATCAAAACTTGAATGCTATACATTCAAAACCTATAAGTTCAAATTAAGTAAAAAATAATCAAAACTCAAATGCCACTTAAATGCCACTCAAATGCCACTCAAATACCTCTCAAATGAAATACAATATAAACTCGGCGAATTCATCCAACGACGTAACTCATTGCATAACCCCCAAGATCAAATCCACAAAAAAACACTTGGTAGGGAGATCTGCTCATATATTACTACTGGCAATACTTAGAAACCCAAGTGCACTGGAACATTCATAGTCAGCTGAATAATGAATATAATGATCAACAGGGTAAACTTTAAGAATTTAATTTTTGTATTGCCTTTAACTAACTTTAAATTTTACCATTCATTTAGCGGTTACGATTTCGAAGAAATCCTCTGCTACCTCTTCCCTAGAAATGACTTTTCTCCCTCTGATACAAAATGAAGCTTTTCTGGCGCCATGAACTTGATATTTTCATGTTTTCCCTTATCGTTGATCAATTTTCCGTAAGCAGAATTTCCTACCAACTTGTTAGTAGAAGCGGTCGATTCTTGACTAGAATCCATATCCGCCATTCTCCTAGCATCTGAAACTGATGTTCCAAAAGCTTCAAAAGTTTTTCTAGCCATATATTCTATCAGCTGATAGAATTTAGTGATTTTCAATTCCTGTTTAAAGTACCACTTCAACAACGGACTCATTAGCAATATATTTTATCCAAACATACTTCTAACTAGCGAACCTTGAGGGGTCTTTAAGAATCCTTTAGTTTCAGCAACGACTTTCATCTCATCACTCAAGTGCTCTCTGTTCAACATCGCGCTTTTAAAAACCGGAGGCATTTCGAAAAATTTTTCTTTCATTTCATCAAGAACTTCAATCTCGCATTCAACAAATCAAAAGAAATTCCCTGATTGAACTCTTTTCAACACTTCTTCGTGACTTGGTTTTTTTCAAATAATTTAGGATAGAAAGATGTATAAACCGTGTGGACAAATTTTAGTAGATTTGTATCAGTTTTTATATGATTCATCCACTCACACTTACAAATTGGGATGACAGTGTAACCTAGCGCTGGGAGATACTCTTCATTTTCAATCGTAGCTATATACATTTTTGCCATTGATTTTTGACCTGTAGGCTGAAATTCTTGCCGTCTAGCGTTGTTATAAGAGCAGTTGTGTCCGTGCCAAAAACCTCCATGAAACTAAAAGACAAGCCGGTTTTCAACACAAAATCCATCAACCGGTAGTCCCTGTGGTCCAATAGAGATGTCAGCTCCATTGAGCTGTTGTCTGATGTTGATTGTTTTTGCAAACATTTGGTACTGTGGCTAGCTGTGCGCTGACTTAATAAATTTTACTGGATCAGCAAAGAAAGAATTCCCCATTTTTCTTCCTTGAGGATAAACAGTAGGCATTGATTGCATCATACACCATAGATAGAGTGCATTTGCATCAATTATTAGATTCTATTGCAAATCTTTGCTTATTTCTCAAGCCAATGTTCTCTAATTCTAGTTATACACTTTTCGTGATATCTGTGGATCACAAGACTGGGTCCACCAACGATTTTTTTCTTTATCGGATGATAAAGATCCGCATTGCATTTGTCAATCAGACAAATTTGGAGAGTCTGCCGAAGGGATTTACTGAGTTCATGAAAATCCGAATATGAAGACAGATGTGGAGGATCCGGTTGGGCAGCCTTTGTTAAACATCCATCAAATTGCCGAACCTGGTAAAGATATACCATCTTTCAGCATATCAATCCCGTGTTCTCTGTAGATTGCTGTTCTTTCCAAAGCTTAAACAGATGGTTTTACATCCAAGTTGTTGTACCACTTTAAAAAGTCTCTCATTGTATTCATGTTTTCATCTTCCCATGCTTTTTGACAAATCATGTACTCTTGTTCACTGAAGCTTTTTTGCTTTAATGTACCGTAAAAAGCTTCTCTTGGAGGTAAATGTTTTTGGTTTAGCTGACTCAAGTCTTTCATCCATTCGTAAGGCAAAACTCCTTTTCCAGCTTTGTATTTGTATGCTTTGAGATACATTTCGTAGCTGTATCCTGGAGCAATAAAGTTTGTCCTATCCAAAAACAAAAAAGATCCTATGCTGAGCACAGGCATATTGCTTCCTTTTTTGCAACAAAATTGAAATCTTTGTCGGAGAAATCTTTCAATTGTTGAAGCAGAATCCCTTTCATCACGTTGATATCATAGCTCTGTGAATTGAATCCTAGAATAGGAAACTTTTCTATGTACTTTATCAAGTCATCCAGAATTCTGGAGGCTTCTGTTCTTTGTCTGAATTGTTTCTGTTTGAAAGACGATTCACCACAAAACTTTTCTTCAGCTTTTTTTAATCGATGTAACTCATCTTCTACTGGTTCTACAAGTTGCAAAAAAAAATTCTCACTCGGTTATACACTTCTTTGCTGGTAACTCCCAAGTATTGAATGAGTTTTCCAATACATTCTTCATCATCACCATTATTGATAATACATCGAGGTAGCTCAAAACCTGGCACGTTTAAACAACTTAAAATGCTCAAGAGCTTATGTTGGTTGGTGTAGAAAGTGGTATCCATATCTCTATTGCTATCACAATCAGGTAGCAAGCACTCAATTTTGTGTTTGGTGAAATACAGATAACTTCTCAAAGGATCATCCGTGCTGATATCTATCCCGAATTGAACCTTTAGCTTACCAAAAATTGTAATGCTAGGTTTGTATTCACCTCCAAAAAACTCCATGGTTGTCATGTCTGATGCTGAGCACCTGTGTCTTTTCAGATTACCCAATTTGTCATAACAACTAGAACACGTTGGGCATTTGTAGGCTTTGGTGTATCCTTCCAAGTTTGTGATGACACTGAAGTGATTGACATAAATATCCAGATATACACTTTTCTCGTATCTGGCTTTTGAATTCCAAATAACCGTTGAAGTCATATCTTCATTTAAAGCAAACACCGTTATCTTGAGTTGAAACGCGTTTTCCAAATCCAGTAAGTCAGATTCTGTTACTCCAGTATTATCACTGTTTTTACCAACGTCTCAACCGATGAATTTCTTATATTCCATGGAGAGACAGGCTGTTGAAAATTCTGTTAGAGTTTTCATAAAATTTTTGTCTTTTTGCAGTTTTCTGTGTAATGCTAAACATCTGAAAAACAAAGATTGCCAGGGATTTGTTTCCCATCCCGAGTTTTTAACATGGTTTGTATTTATCTATGGTTTGTATGTATCTGTTGTTGAGAATGTTAGAGGGTGAAGAGATTGCAGGTGAGCCAAATATCCCTGTTACAATCAACTAGTAACACTAAAACAAACGTACCGATTGCGATCAAAATCAGTCTCCAAGTCACATTCGGTCTTCGTCTCAAGCTATAAGTACGATGACCGGTTTCTGCAACATCAGTAAAAACTTCATCGAGCTGTCCTTTGGTCTCAATCAATTTAGTTATCGGATATACAGTAGCAATGTTGGATGATGAGTGAAAGTATTGGAGTTCACCATCATCTTTATTTTCCAGTATACAACCAACGCTTCAATTGACTTTTGCTTTCGAGCTCAATTGTCTCCAAGCTTTTTTCAACAGATTTAACGCTCCTGATCCATGATAGTATTTTTAGTAGATATCTTGGCTTGGTCTCTTGTAATTCCATCCCAAAGTCTTATGTTTAAAACCTCTATGACTCTTCCCGTTCTGTGTTCGGTTTTCATAGCACCCAAATATCTGGCTATCAGATCATTGCATTCTTCATAATGAAAAGTTGGAGGTACGCTATCATCAACAATACCTAAAGTTTATTGCTGACTAAATATTCCAAAAGTTGAATCTTTCATTTGTTGTGCTTGCTTTTGTTCTTCTCCTTCTCCTCTTCCTCCTGAGTAGATTATTTTTACAATTTATTGTAAAATTATCTAAACTATTGCAAATAGTATAGAAAACTCTTACATACTTTATGCACAAACAACTTTTCAACTATTCACTGTATTTTACCCATTATACAAAAAAACTATAGTTAAACATAACACAAATATTTGATATTTTATCTTAAATGATAAACCTACACAAACAGGTCCTCATGGTAACTGGTGCTAACAAAAAGACACTCGGGATCAGGAGAATCTCATTGATTAAAATCTACATACTATCTAATTTATCCAAAATCACATACCAAAACATTCAAAACACCTGGTGCACACAAAAAAGGCACCAACCCCAATAAACAGGACCAGGAGAACCTCCATCACAAATACCATGATATACAAACCAAAGCGTAAATCTAAATTTCACACTATAAAATACCATATACTCTAAACAACTGGTGCACACAAAAAGGTACCTCAGAGGTTCTCATGGTAACTGTTAACTACTTTAAGTACTCCTGGAACCAGGAGGACGTTCTCCTTAGACTCCATGACGGATATCTGCTACTACTATTCAAACAGTACTCCGTGTAATCTGTGTCATCTGCACTTGCCGACTCATCTGGCAGTAAGTATCAAAGTTTTCACTGTCCTACCGGTACAGTGTCCCCTCTGGAGACTGGTAGAATACTTGAGATTAGTGGAACTCTGTGGATACCAGACCGAAATCCATCACATTGGTGGCAGCGGCAAGATAAACAGTGCTTTCCCACGCTGTGCTCTTTCATGCTACCATCTGGTCCTGCAAAGGCACTGCAGACCGGCTACCATTGAAAGATGATCTACAAAGTGTAGGTCTAAGAGATTATAGCCACAGTGTTTATGAGATTATAGCCACAGCCACCAGAGTTTTTGCAAGCTTTTTGAGACCAGCCACCCTGCAGTGGTTATCCCAGCACAGTATACCAAATCTAAAACTAAAGGCTGTATGTGTCAACTGTGGTGCTTGTTCCATTTTCAGTAGTCCAGAACAAACGTTTGCCATGTTCCCTACAGGCTGGTAGTATTCGCTCTGCCCTGTATCAGTGATAATTATACGGTAAAGGAGAGAGATTGATTGTTTGAGACTAAAAACCTGTGGTACACGGCATACCAATATCAACCCCGCAGAGCAAGCAGATTACAAGCCATTGACATTAACTCCATGTACATATAGCTTGGAGTGTTCCTCAGCTTGTAGCCCTGCCTAAAGTCTGTAGAAAACAAGCCACACTGACTGACTGTACGACCGTTGAGTTTACTCCGCCAACTGATTGATAGAAAGAGAGTCTTATATCTGCTATACAGGCTCAACTGCTAAAGGTTTCTTTAGCTTAGAGTGTTGCTCAGCAAGTAAGTTGACCCCCAGCACTGTAATCCTCTAAGTGTCCTTCCACCACTGTCTGCATGCTCTTACAGTTTTCTCTGCCCTGCAGGAGTGAACTAGAGCTTAGTAACGTTTTTTACATCTACATGTTGTCTGAAATTGCCACAGTATCCGACATGCTGTCCTCTAGAGCTGCTAGAGCAACTGGAACTATTGATCCTGGCCCGGGATCCAGTAGTACTGACTATTTTTTAGATTGGAGTTGACTTACTCCTCAATCTGCCAAAAATGGCCAACCAAAGAGCACGCATTGCCAGTAGAGCACCTGTTGGCAACACAGAAAACACAACAATAGACAGATTACCATAAGCATTGCAAGCAATCATGAAACCTAACCAAAGCCTTTCACCAGCTGCTTTCAAAGCTCCTAAGTTTGATAGGGAGGGAAATGTCAAATAATTTATCACCAAGAAATGTGGCCCTGTTACATTTGAGAGATACACTATAGGGTACAGTAACGGACTGTGGAAGGCCTCCACATCTGCAGGGTGTCTTTGCTGTCCTACAAGCACGCTTTGGTCTGACACCAAGGGAAGTTCTGTCCTGGCTCACCAGCCTATTCAAACAGCACAAAACGCTGCTCAAGGAACTCACTAATGAGATAGAGCATCTATTATGCATTGATTATGCTGACTTCTTTCTCAAACCTATGCAGAGAATGATGCTGGATGCTACAGTTGGATTTTGGTGAACGTCAGTAGTAACCTGCTTGTTTATTACTGAAACATCAACATCAGTGTGGATGGATTCCACCCACCGCCATTGCAAGAACACTGTCTTTATGGTACAGCACGCAGGGCTGGCATTGACCTCTGCAGGGCTGGTAGTGACCCCTGATCAACCCGGTATGGTGATACAGAGCCGTCTCGAGATGGCCGCCATAGTTGATAGTCCTTAAAACTATCTGGGAACTTACTCTAACACTGGAGGCAAAAGTACCTTTCCTCGGATTAGCAGATGTGACAACCACCAGCTATATATAGCTTTGGAGCCATGTAGAGCCTACTAAAGGACAATGGAGATGAGACTCCACCCTTTAGCCACCTGGTTCTATTGATCTTGCATCATTTGTTCATTATTTATATACCTGTTATGATTGGTCAGCTTACTTCCTGTACATGTACTCTTATATGTTTTATACAAATAACTTCATGCCAGTCAGCCTATATAATGGCTGGAGCTTCTGTAACTCATTTCTTTCATTCATTGTGTCTTGCCAATCACCCTAGTGGTTTGCCACCCTACGACTTCGGTTTCCAATGGATAAAGCCATCATTCAAATGGCACTCTATTTAGTTTATCTTAGCAGTGGGCTCTGTGTTGCCAACTGATCTGGCAGTAACTGACATGGTTGCTGCTGTCAGACAGGCACAGTGACTCCACTGGAAAAAAGTAGAATACTCAAGACTAATGGAGTTTTGTGGTAAGCACACCAAAATTCATTACAATATCTTCACCTACAAACCAATAATTGTAAAAACAAAATCAAGGCAGCCAATACAAATCAATGAATGATTTATATTTTCTTTATATAGTTAGTGGTCTCTTCTATCAATTGTAATTTGATGTTTTATCTCACTTTATTGCAACAATTTGCTCAGTTTAATTTCATATATAAAAAAATAAAGGACAAATAACAAACTGGTTTCAAAAAATCATTTGATTTTCATCCAAGTTTCTGTGAAAGTCCACTACAAACATCAATACTTTGCTTAGTTTAGGTATATCTGAACTATTGAACAACACGCAACTATTAATCTTTTTACCAAGTTTGATTTAATCAACCCTTTTTCGTTATACGCTTTGTCTACTACTCTTTGTTTTGAACTTTATACCATCTACCTATTATATACTTTACCTATTACAAATGTTACCGTTTTACCGAGGGTTTTTTGTGCTAGTAATACATATTTTACCTCTACACTTGCTGTTATCTATTATATCCACTGTATTCATCAAATAAACAAATACTTAACTCGAGGCTTAGAGATGAGTCAAAAAAGGGAAAGTTTCAACATGGATCTACGCTGGGAGGAAAGCCTCAGATATAATCAACCAATCGACAAATATCGACCAGATCTGTGCAATGGCCAACGATAGTTAACCTGACCTATCAAACATACATTTTACATAGGTGTATGCTGTAGCAGGTCTGTGAAAAGATCCGTAGTGAAAAACAGCAATTATGTAACATGTTAACAGGTCAGTTTTCTTATGGAGATGCATATTATACTAAAACAAATGATATAAAGGTACCAGAAATGTCTGAAAGGGGTCCGTAACGGATGCAAAACAATAAACATATATTTGACATATCCAACTTGTATGTTGTCAGGTCTTTGTTCTTACGGAAATTTGCTATTATTATATTACAACTAACTTTTCATGGAAGCACACATCGGCATTTTAATAACCTTACAAATTCATCTAATTGATCCTTAAAGAATTTATTGATGCTTGACCAACCAAATTATTGCTTGTCAAAAATGGCATTGGTTGCAAATAACAAAAATTTGTTTTAATGCATATTTCAAAATCATTCTTTTGATTTCAGATTACAGATTGAAAGCCTTCTACACAAGGTTTTCATAGAGGTAATCCTGAAAACCGGATTTTCGTTTCCCTACGAAATGACAGTTCCATTGAATTGGTAAGTTTAATTTGCAACATTCGGCAATGACAAGTTCTCATTGGCGAGTATGCCTTTCTGAGCATCAGCTAAAGTCCAGGAAAACTAATTAGAGATACATATTTTTGTACCATGTATCAATTGTTAGGTGCATATCTTGATTTTTATCATTGTTGGAATAGTGGTTTTGAATGTTTTCATACGCAGGTACAAACAGGTTTGATAATTGCAATTGTATTGGTGGTAACATAGGCTGAATTATGTAATGAGTACCACGAAAACCCACTTGATGTTTTTTTGTGCAAAATGTGATATCGTCTATGGGTAAGAAGATCATATGCTTAGTATTATTGGTCTTATGAAGTTTATTTGGACCCCTTTTTTTGAAAGTAATATACTTATGATAAGTTCAATTAATAGGAAAAAAATTGAAATACTCATTATGATCTTTATAGGTTTTCCTTTTTGACAAGGTGTAGTAATACTAGAACTAATGTGTGAAGCATACAACAGACAATATACATGTCCATAAAAATGTTATTGAATAAGAAAAATCAACATCAATCTTTGGAAACAGTGAAATGGGCATGGTCCACGGCGACTACTCTTTCGAACTCATCAAAGTCGTAATTCATCAAACCATCAACAGTTTGGTTAATATCTGGTTCTGTTGGTTCGCCACCGTAATTTATTTGGTTGTGATTTTGTTTCCATATTCTGGGAGCCAGATGCAAATAGAACTACATTGTGATATGTATTTCCATATGTTTCTTTTTCCCGCTGTACCTCATCAGTAGTGTAATACAAACATATCTCAGAAGGGTCAAGTGGAACATTGTGGTTCTCATGGCTCCTCAAAGTGCCTTTTGTGCACCAGGTACCAGGAGTATCTTTTAGGTGACTTTGTGTATGCACCAGGATAAATTGCCAGTTTGTAGATTGGTATGTTTTATGGATTTAACGAGGACAGTTGATTGTTTGAATACTGTTTTTTTTTATTGATAACAATTTCATTGTCATTGATGGTTTTTCTGTTTGTTGAGCACAATTTGAAGCTTTAGTGTTTTTGTTGAGCATGGTATTTAATAGACGTCATTTTTTGACCGCATCCCAATGATGAAAGCCTTCATAATCGGTTTATACTCAAAACCAGTTTTAACTCGGAGGCATTGGTTTCCTGCTTGAAAAACATTTTCTACTGTGGGGGAGTGGGTTGCATTGCCAACAAGTGCCTTGGGAGAGAAGCATTATCCAAGGTTTGGGACAAGGTGAGAGGGTAAAGCATCATAGGCAATACAGACTAGACTATCTTCTTCTTTGGCATGTTCTTGAACAAAGTTCTGAGGTAACAACACATGGTGATTGACAATGCTTAAGTGTCAGGCCGAAATGAGCCCTGAGGGCAGAAAAACCTCTTTTTACATATGGACGCCATCCACATTCACAGTCATCATCTATAAGGGCATCAGCAACCTCAGAAAAGAGTTTAATAATGTATTAAACAAGATTAAATGATCAAATATTAAAACTTGGATTTTATCATCAATTTTATCATCTTTTCGAGACTTTTCAGCCTAGAATTAAGAATTATTTGTTCGGTTTTCGTAAAATACCTTGTCTCCAGTGTAACTATTTGAGCTCTTCAACCGGTGTGAGTTACTTCTTTTATTGAGCGTTACCTTTTTTGCCGAGAGTTCTAGTAATTCAACTAAATTTTGATCATTCAAATGCTGTTGCTGGATTAACTGGTATCTGTCTGAAAACACTGGCTCTCATATAGTTGAAGTTTCTCTGAGTTATCTACCCCTATTTCCAATGGAACTTCTCATATGGAAGGCTGCAAAAAAGTTTTTCTGCGAGAACAAAACAACAAACTAGCTATTTCTTTGCAAGAAAATTTTTTTTGTTTGCGGGGAGAAAGGAAAAAAAGTAGCTAGGTTTTGAAGATAACTTGCAGTAAATTGTTAGTGGTTAATATCAGTTTATTTCATTTTCAGAAACCCTTCCACCACTTCACATAACTAAGCAAAGCTCAACTGTGCAAACTCTACAAGCCAACTGATCAGACTATCTTCAATGTCAAAAGTACATGCTACAAGATCACCTCATCTTTCTGGCCAATCAGGTTTCAGAAATATAATACAATGTGTAGCATCATTGTCAATGTCATATACGCTTCACTTGAGACAAGGTTGCTATTTGTATCACATCATCACACTACACCTCCCATTGATTTCCAATCACCAATTTGTCACAGATCATGAAAGTCAGGTAACCATGAGGGGGGCTTCCTATCTCTCTAACTGCTCTCCGTGCATTCTCATTGCGAATCCTCTCGTCACCATACTCGTCACTTGCACCACTATCATCGTCGTCGCCGTGGTCGTCGTCGTCGTCATCATCATGATCAGCCTGCTGATTACTTTGGTTGCTCCCCAACGATTCATCGTTCAGTAGGAAGCCTGGTTGGCACAATCTCACATCACTAATGTGCCTGGTCATTAAGTCAACCTGCTCAGCCAAGTTTGACACTAATGCTGTTACTCTTCCTATCTTCCGTGGCGTGGTACACCTTGAGCTATGTGGCTCTACCTACACTATGTCGTTCGGTTTGAACCGAACTGAAATGAGTTTTCTGACACATCTTATGGATTGTGCTTGCTGTTCCTATAAATATTTTTTGCTGGAATTATGCCATCAACTTTTGGAGAGAAGTTGTACCAATACAATTTATCCTGAACATCTTTGGTTGTTCGGGCCATCCTTCTTTTTATTGTCCTATGGTGCCTTTCTATGATTCCATTGAATGACGCTCGACATGCACAGCTGAACACATGTTCTGCTCCCAAGTTTCTCAACAGATACTTCATTCTTTGACTTTGGTAGCACAATCCGTTGTCAGACAGAATCTCCTTTGGTGTTCCTCTCTCATAAAACATTTGTTCTATCACATTGGCTACACCCTCTGCTGTCTCATTTCTTAAATTTTTCCACAAAGAAAATCGGCTCGGTCCAAAATCTATGATTGCTAAGTAAGGTGTATCATTATAGTGAGTCATTTCAGTTGCTAATCTTGTCCACTTGACCTGTACTCCTAGCTCTCCCTTCTCCCACCTGAAAGGTGCTGGGTCGATCTGCTTGCAAATGTGGCACTCTGACACAACTATGGCCACATCTTCCTCATGAACTGTGGACCCCCACCTTTGCCTTGCTAAATGCAGCGTCTTAGTAACACCAATATGGTGTGTGTCGAAAGTCCCAAATGTCCTAGATTGATCCTTGATTATCCTGCCAGGCGACTGCAACATACTAATTCCTGTCTAACCAACTCTTCGGAACACGAGTTAGCACATCTGCTTTGTTCTCCTCCAAGCTCACTAACTTCATCTTTACTTCCAAACTATACAACTCTACCAATGTGGCTATCATACTAAGCCTCCTCCTAGTGAGCATCTCACCTAGACCACACACTTTGGGGTGCTTGCTACTAGTAATTATTGACTTCACCCAACTATACACTGTTGTATAATCAGTCATAGCGTAAAGCTTGTTGATATTCTTTTTAACTCCTAGACTGATGCCTCTGATCACTCCATAGAGCTCCGCCACATTAATGTGATTACCATCATCTTTACGTAACCAGCTTGCATCTTCCACGTGCTCACCACTCATCTCCACAGTAACTCCAATAGCTCAAGTTGCTAGCATCCCACCACACAGTTACCTCTCAATTAGCTGCTACTGCCCACTGGCCGCCGACGGGATTTTTGTACTGAACACTGTATAACACCTCTCTTACCATCTGGTTGACTGCCTCTGGTATTGGGTCATCTCAACTGCACTCATTCACCTGCCTCTTTATGTAGCTACACACCACCCTCAACCATACGCCAACTGGATAGTGACCCACTAGCTTGCCACACAAAGAGGACAGCAATCTCTTTGTGAGGGAGTCAATATCATCCTCTAGTGGATTGTCTCTGCTCCATTCTAACTTTCCTGGAATATTCTTCTTCACTCCAAGCCCCAACACTCGGGCATTACTGAGACTCTCTGGCTCCTTTGTTACTAACCCATACTTTTCTAAATGTTGTTTCACCTAAGAGACTGATACTTTGTTCAAGTCAACAATGATATCATCTAGGTAATGGTCTGTACTTGCATGTATTCTAATTGTCTAATCCTAACACACAGCTTAAAGCATCCTAGCATTGAACAATTTTTTGTTGAATTTGTGAATATTCAAGTCTTAAGCAGCAGATTGATGTATTGAACAACCCTCTCAGCCTACTCAGTGCTGATCTTCAAGCCTGCAAAATACCCGTCTTCCAAAAATGTTCGCCAATTTTTACACTGCTTAAAATTGACCTCATCTTCGGATGTTTACTTTTGCTGCGCAGTATTTATTTGACCAATCAGATCCCACTTTCTATTTTTATTATCATTTTACCTATTATTATTCTACCTACCAACATGCTACTGCCCATTCTTGTATGAATATTATTTATTTTCCCTTACTCACCAAAAGAAGCACAATTTTTTTAATCCTGATGATGTAAAAAGTATAAAATCAGATATGATTCTTGTGATTGTGATTGGACCACCCGACAAATCCCGCAATCGTCTCTTGTTGCCATTTCACATATGAAAATTGCGTAACGAACAAGCATTGATTTTGTTTACTAGGCATGTGCACTAACTGCGTCCATATTGATAGAAACCACAAATTCCAATTTTATGCGTGCAGCATGCAAACTCAAGCTAGATGAAAAATGGCGGTAACAGTAAATCCCAACATTAAATCTTAGAATCAATTTTTGGTGGGATGTCTTCGTAAGGATTCTTTATTCCTGTTGCAATGGACTTCAGTAGACCTAAGACGAAATTAATTGCCCAATCAGATTTCATTTTAAACGCATACAATGCAACTTCATTTATAAAAAGTTTGATATTATTTATTATAATTGACCATGCCCACCACCTGAAGATGAGGTACACGGTAATCAATGGAAGTTATAGTAAGCTAAATTTCAGCTGATAGGACGAGCATTTGAAGCCAATGACCTTTGGCAAGCTTGTAAATCAGGACTGAGTAGGCCTAGAGGGTTATTCAATAGATAAATCTGCTGCTTGTCATTGAAAATCCGTTTGTCACCATACTCGTCATTTGCTTCACTATCATCGTCATCAACCTGCTGATTACATTGGTTGCTCACCAACGATTTATCGCTCGGCAAGAAGCCTGGTTGGCACAATCTCACATCACTGATGTGCCCAGTCTTTGAGTCGAAACTTTGTTTTTGCGCAAAGGAAATGACAGAAATATAGGTTTCAGAGAAGTTATCATTTCCGATGCACGAAAGAAAATTTTTCTGCATTTGTCTGCCTGATGAATCTCACTTGATTCAGTGGTATGTTGCTTGGTGTAACTTTAACAATATGGGAGCCCTTGTTCCATAATAGGGAGCATTAACCCCAGCAATGATTTCTGAAAGAACCAAATGATTAATTTCAAACTAGTTGAAGAACTCAACTAGTTATGCTGTAGAAAGGACCTCTTCTGGGTTCTAAAGCATCAAAACATCCCACTAGGAGAAAAAATGTTGCTGCTGGAAATTCATTGACCAAGACTCGAATGTCCACAAAATTGATTTATAGTGAAGAAGTTGCAATAACCGCATGGAAATGGTGCTTGAAAACAGATAGTTTAAAAGCTATACAGTTTGATAAAACTACTAGCAATGGAAATCGAGAGAGTTGCAAACAAAAAGTTTTCTGTCCATCGAAAAGTGCCTTTGTGCCTGCTGTCTTAGAAGCTGTAAGCGTTGATCACAACAGAGAGTCCATAATATCTTACTATAGTGAAAGCGATGTAAGACAGATCCTGAGGATCATTTACCCAACCAGAATAGTTGAGAGTCTCAATGTTTTCAAGTATGCATTTCCCTGGTCTTCGTTTACCTAGTGTTGGTAAAAAATGGTAAAAACTGTGATATGAAGTTTGTGACACAGGAAAAGCTATCCTTTGGATAGGTATCTGCCAGTACTGAGGAGACGAGTTGGCTAACAAATGGTGAGATTGATTGAAGGTAAACATAAGTTTTCTATTCAATTTCACCAAATGAGCTGCCTTTCTTCCCATTTAGGTTGTAGAAAGGCTAATTCCTAGTTCATCCCATGGAAAAGTATCTGTAGCTCCTTGCATCAGACACGTCTTGAAAAAAAGTTGATTAATATTGACGATAACTCTTCTCATACCAAGCAGATACATTGAAAATGCTAAAAAGTGGGTAGCTTTTGAGATGATAAACAGAGGAAAGAAAATGGACCGATAAAAGTAAATATCAGAATGCATGATTCTTGGTCACATCTAGCTTTGATTAGTGCCAACAAAGTTGGAGGTGGATATGGTCGGAAACCAGTAAGATCAGTTGGAGACTGGGGATTGATGCTTTGAAGGATGATGATGTTGGCGAGTTCGAAGATTTGATCACTGTTGATGATTCCTATTAGAGTACTTCCACTGGTTGATATTTAATCTATACTCATGTTTACTAATACTATCATTAATATTTATACAACAGTTATTGTATACCTTTTTTTATTACAAAATGAAATTCCTTTGGTCTCTATTTAATCTGCTATAAAGAAATTATTCAATAGCTCAAGTTGAAAAGGCAAAGGCTTAAAATGGCAAAACATAAAACTAACATGCATAGACAATGGTAGACAATTGAAATCCATAGAACTATCAACCATCATGCAATCATTGAAATACGAAACTAAACTGATGATCAACAAACATCTGATGATAATATGAATGAGCTCAGATAATTTTTGCCAACAGAAATCCAAATTGGCTAGTAGAGTTATGAAATGACTCAATAACAATAAGATCACGCTGCTCCTATAACAGTAGAAAATAACAATAGAAAAAAACTTCACGAGGGAAAGGGGGGGGAGGGAGAAAAAAATCGAGGAAAGCTGATGTGTTAACAGGTGTCTAAATTGTAGGGTAAATCTCCGACACGAATCACAACAAAAAACACAGAAATATGGGTTGAATGAACTGCTCTTATATTATTAGTAATGATACACTGCCCGTTCAGTGCCAATAGATAATTAAAACACTTTCATAGTGTGATTCTTAACAATTTTTTGCAGACTGTTATGTCAGTTTCCAAGAGGCCGGCTCTAATCTCTTTACTCTGTCTGACTATGCCTCAAGTTTTCATAGTTACCTACCCACCAACTGAGCTGTATTTCGGCTTCAATTTTCTGTGCTTTTGATTCTTTCTTTATTGTTACTTAACATTGCTGGAAATAATGTATTTTCCCTCACTTTTTAGGCATGAATATTGTTTTGATCTAGACGTGTTATGTACCGTTGATTTGGAGGCTAGAAAACTTATTCTCAAACATTTTGGAGCCAGGTATTCTCAAATTGCTTGTTTGGTTGCTCTGCAGGAAGTACAACATGTTTTAGCACGCTACGTCAATACAACATCAAGGTCAGTTTAATTTTGGACTGAACCAAATTGTCAGGGCAAAGTTGTTTCGCTAATGCAAAAGATTTAATTTATTACTTTAAGAGTCTGTCAAACGAAAAAACGAAAGATTTTGTTCAATATGAGTCTTGGTGTCTGCACGAATGTAACTATCTGGGTATCTAAGCATCCGTTCATCAGTTTTATTTTATTTCCTCTTTCAGTGCAGTGCAAATACCATATGGGTTAAGTAGCACCTAAAACTGTTAATATTCTAACTAAAGCATATAAAAGAACTCACTTTGTGGCACCTTCTTTAATTATATCTGCCATCCGCACTTATTTGATTTGTGAGCTGACGATAGACTGTGTTTGTGTGTTACAACTTTTAGATCCATTGCGATATCACCAATTTGGAAATGCTTGGAACAGTTACCTACAAACAGAATAACATTTCTAAAGGGCAAATATATATACACTGCTAGGGATGATTCAATAAAAACAGTTACCAATGTTCATGGTTTACTCACCTGGTGCGAAAAAACTGATCAGTTAAAGGAAGGGTGAGTCTCAAACTTTCTTTACCAACTTGTTGCTACCAACAATGAATAAACAATGGTCACCTGGTAGCATAAAGAAAATTTCCAAATTCAAGATAAATGATTAAGTTGACGCCACAAACTTGATGCGGCCTGAGGTTTGTTTTTTGTTTTGTATTGTATCAACTTTTCAGAATTCAAGTCCAGTTTCCTGAATTCTTTTCTCCTGATAGAGATACCTGCAAACAGAGATTTTGAGAAGTCACCCTGATCATTTCACTGATTAGGTTGCTTTTTTCTTGAAAACTATCAAGTTTTGTGGCAAGTACCAAAGGAAAACTTCAAATATATCTAAATAAGACCGTTAGCAAAAAGAACCAAACCAAAAGTAAGAAAATAATGAAACTAAACAACCACATCAATGTATAACATTTCTACAAAAAAGCTCTGGGAGTTTGTGTGGGAGTTTGTGCACAGTGTAAGTACAGTATTTTAGTTGATAGAAAGGTGGCTTGTCGTAAAGACTCAACTCTCTGGATGTGTGCAGTTAGGGGCTGTAGCAAATTATTTTATATCCAAGCATTATCTAAATAATTCTTTCAAAGAATGGTCGTTTTCTTCTTTTCAAATTTCAAGCTTTCTAAATCTGTTTACTTTGTGGAGTAGTTCAGTTGTATCAGGTTTCTTGTGAAACTACCTGATCTCACTTGCCTCAACTGGTGGAACTCTGCAGTAGTAGCTGGTGGAACTATGTAGTAGTAGCTGGTAGAACTCTGCAGTAGTAACTGGTGGAACTCTGCAGTAGTAGTTGGTGGAACTCTGCAGTAGTAGATGGTGGAACTCTGCAGTAGTAGCTGGTGGAACTCTGCAGTAGTAGCTGGTGGAACTCTACAGTAGTAGCTGGTGGAACTCTGCAGTAATAGATGGTAGAACTCTGCAGTAGTTGATGTGTTTTTAGTAAAACAACACATAAAAAATGTGCTAACAGGTTTTCTAATATATTGCTAGATTAGAAGAAGTTTCCATCAGAAAAGGGCGAGCCACAGATCCAAAAACACGGAGCATATTTACACAAATGAAAACCGAACTGGAACAACTGAAAGTAGAAAGAGATGTATGGCTGGGGAGAATAGAGTAAGAATATGCAAACATCGACAATATACTTTGCACTATACTTGGCACGAGTGAAATAAGCTGATAAAGCTAATAACATTTGAAATTTCTTTTAAAAAAACTGTTAGTATTCAATTTCGGTTGTTTTTCGTTTGCGAATATTAGATTTGCTTTGCATTAAAATTGTGCTTCAATCATTGGTCACTCAAAATCTGTTTCGATCAACTGCTAAAATCAGAATCAACACGCTAAACTTGACTTGTATAAATATTTTTTTTATTTTCTCGCCTGATCAATCGTGTCATCTCCTAAGTTGTAACTGACTGTTTAATTTATGTGTAAGTTTGCTTTTTACTTTGCCTCGACCCGGACTTATATATAAAAAAGTAAATGGGGCACAACTTCAATCTGCCAAAAATATTTGTATTGCTAAACCGTGTGAGAAACGACTTCTTTCTAGATTTGATCTTATTTTATTGCACCAACATCTAAAAGGCTCTAACGTTTAACAAGTTGTGGTAACGGTCTTTCAATTGAACAAAGTTTAATATTTAAACCTTGGGCTTTGAGTTTGAATGCAGTTTTTATGGAAACAGAAAAATGGAATGAATAAAAAAATGGAAATCCACCAATTTGAATTCAATAATGTCCAAGAAGCAGAACAAGCATTTCGGCTACAACGTTGCTATGCCAATACATTGATATAGTAGCAGATACTTTTCTAGATCACAACGCGCACCAGTTCCAGAAAGACCTCCATCACCAGCAGTTGAAGAAGTGGCACCCCCAACGCCCCCTCGTCAACCCACTCCACCTCCTGCTCTCAGCCCAGTCAAAGAACCTTCTCCACCAGTTACTCCGTAAGTATGGATCAGTTGACCTGTAAAGGCTGAATAATTGGATAGTAAAGTAAAAGGTTGACCAGCATAAATGAAAAGTTAGCAGTTTAAGTTTTAAAACTTCACTATACATCCTTGCAAAACTTGCAAATGAGCGTTAAAAACTTTAACTATAAAGCTCAAAAATCAGACCAGAGACGTTCTGATACCTCACTAGTATAATTCTGAGGCCCGATTAGTATAGCGTAACACACGATTTGATTATCAATTTCAACGTAAAATACTAAATGAGCCCAGCCAACTCAGTAATTTTTATTATCCATTAGCCTTAATTACATGCTTGTACTCTTAGAAGGCTTGAAAGAAAAGTTATCAGTGATGTAAAAACAAAATTGTTTTAGCAAATGTAATACCCAACCAGTTCTAAGTAAGTTTGACATATAACGCAGTAAAAGCAACGAGTCTTTGCGCTCCCCCCAAAACTTTCCTGTTCAATTTCTTATTACTGGGCGTTGTGCGCGTGTGTCAATTCAACTTGGTTCTATAAAATTGCAAAAACAACAACAGCAAATTTTTAACATGAAAACTTGTTATCATACACCTTAGCTATTGGGAAATGGGTGTGGGCTGGCCTCTATCGGTCTTGAGATTTTCTGGGATATCATGAGGAAGCACTGAGAATTTTTTTGTAACATATTTTTATTGCTTAAAATATACATTTTAAAATTGTAACAATATTAAGCTTTTATGTTTATTTGACTATGAATTGATGTTTTTTCTTTTTTATTGTTAAACAACTAAATTTAATGAAGTTTACGTAACAGTTAATTAGAGATAGTCGGAAATCTTAAGAGTTTCTCATTACTTCATGACCAACAAATGTCATCCCAACAACGGTAAATGAGTTATATTTTCCAATCAATACTCAAAATAAAATAGAAAATTCATATTGTACGAACATTAATTTTCTAGGGAAATAGTTATGTATATCATTATCTACAAAAATAGTTATGTGTATCTGCTGAAAAAAAACCCAACCAAATGATGGAACTTTTATTCTGGAAACAACGAACTTTCATCATTTTTTTGTAAGCTAGTTCTCACAATTATCTTACAGAATACCTGAACCAGTAATTCCTGAAGTTTTAAAAACACCAACTCCTTCACCACCTCCATCTCCACCCCCACCGGTTGAACTTCCTCATCCAGAGTAAGTAGATTATTGCGTAAAACTGACTCAAAAGTTGTAATTTATCTCCATGTACAAACAATTTCAAAACAATTACGATGAAACAACACTTTAAATATTTAACCTGTATTTTTCAGAGAGAAAGAACCAACTCCTTCAGGTAAAGCTAAACCTATTGTATTGTGACGCTTTTTAATGACCATGGTCACAACTGCACTTGCTTTACTGCTAGAATGAGATTACACCTGGTGTTTGGGAATTCAGTAGCAAACTCCTTTTGCGTCTTTTATATAAGGTTTTCTTGCTCACAATTTTTTCAACGATGCAGCGAGAAAACGGATTGGACACATGCTGGACACCTGAACTAGGGTGCAAAGGCTAGCCAGGCTAGGTTACCTCACCGATCAGTTGAATAATGACCATCAATAGTGCCATTAGGAGCTAACTGCAATTGGACTGACCAGAAATCTGCCAAGCTAAGCAGACTAATCCTAAGCAGACTACGCGCAGATACCGTAAGATAAACTGATAGAGGGATACCAGTCTACTCCCCTTGATACAAGAGATTGTTTTTCTGTGAAATTCAACCTGCTTGCAGTGTGTACGTAATACCTCTCGCTAATCCAGAACTGAATGTGATAGACCGCAGAACTAAGGCCCTAAAAATTGCTATGCGGTCTGCTGCTAATGCACACATAGCATTCGAACCCCGGGAACTGGGGAACTGGCAATGTGGAGTATTTTATTGCATGTTTTTGGAAGCTAAGGAGGATTAGTGGCCAGAACAAATGACTATGTTGCACGTGAGAGACTTTACTGTGGATAGCTTCCACATTTGTAGGACATATTTTCTCCCGTCGGAGGGAGGTTTGATTATTCTCTGGAGAAGCCATATCTAATTGGCCAATCTCCGCAGACCATACAAGACAACTCCGCAAAAACATGACCTCCTCGACCGACCCATGCAACGCATGCTGCTAGACGTTTTCAGCACCACCATTTTTATACGTAACTGCAGCGACACCTCCTGGTCATGCAGCCAGCAGACCCAGCTGATGCAGTACGTGCAGGCTATAAGTACCTGCAAAAGAAAACATCCAATGATGAGCCACCTGCTCATGTGAGAACAGTAGACGATGAAGACAAGTAAGAGAGGAGGAGTCCAGCCATTCACAGTCCATCTACCGCTGTACTTCGTAACTCAACAGCACAGAATGTGCTAAGCAACCTTACAACAGCTGGCGAAGACCCCCTGTCTAGGATGGCTGAAAAACTGCAATGATTAGCGGCAGATATTCAGCGGCTAAAGAGAGCCCTTTGTACCACGTCAACTAAAACCTATATAGACCGCTTAGACAGACCTCGGAAAAAGTATGCCATACAACTCCATAAAGTACAACAATTCAACCCTGCCAAACACCGGTCAGTTTCAGCCAAGACCCCTTGTCACCAACCCTCAGTCGAGACCACCCCCGTGGCCACCAACAGTAGAATCTCCTCTTCTGCAACCCATCATCAGCAGTTGAATGCTTTTATCCAGGAAAGCTAGATGGCAGACCCCAGTCAATACTGATCGACCAAAACTGAACAAATAATCGGTTGTCTCACCATGTTTACCAGTGCCTCTCTCTTTTCATAAGGAATACCCTGAAGACAGGTTTCCCCTACGGCACCATTTCCAATGAAATTAAAGTGTCTTTCTATGGAACCATTACCGTTCCCCTTTGTCTCAAAGATTTCAAGTCTGAGGTAACCTTTATGGTAGGAAAGATTCACGCGGACGTCATCATTGGACAACCGTTTCTGTACAAGCATCAGTGCCAGTTGAACTTTGATGAGGCCTCCGTAATAAAAGAAGGTTGGCTACTCCAGCGTGCTTACCACAATAAAATGTTGCACATAAATTGAGGACAAAAGATAAGGTCCACCACGCTACTCCCATCCTTGTAGTTGGCATTGACATGTAAATACAATACCAAGAACCATGAGTATCTCGGTATGGTGGAAAATCAACCCGATACTCTTTCGTTGGCTACCAGTATTAATAAGGCCAGGGACAGGTCATTGCATACTATATTAAGACCTTGAACTCGGTCAGCTGAGCTCAACTACTGCATCACCAGGAATGAACTATTGGCAACCGTAAAAGCAGTAGGAAATTTAACCGTAGCTATATGAACAAAGATTCAAGATACAAATCAACCACGCTTGACTGTTATGGCTTGTCACAGGAAAGAGCCCATAAACCACATGGCAAACCGGCTAGAGATTATGTTTGAATTCCAGAATACCATCGAGCATAGCAAAGCCACCCACCATGGCAATGTGGATGGACTGAGAAGGCAATGCCCCAATGATTGTCGACAGTGCCAGCACATTTAAAAAAAGGATGGTGGTACCACGGAAACAGAGGTGACCAAAGCACTGACCCCAGTTGACCGAGTGACTCAACCCCACTTCTCACCGCCCTTCGCACTGAACGCCGATCCAACATTAGGTCAGAGAACACTTGCCACCTCTGACACAAACTTTTGCTGGCTCTAACAAGCAGGACAACACCAAGTAGCTGCAATATATGCAGCTGTCAGATAAAAACCATACATTGAATCATTAGCAGATAAATCTGGGAAGCTGTGAGCTGCTAAAATTTGCTCATTGCCAGTCCTCAATGATGGGCCGGCCCAGCGGGATCCTGGAACTCAAAATGGCTGTAAACAAGCAATCCCAGTGGTGCCTTTTTGCCCGCTGGGCTACGAGGAGCTGTCATGTGGAAGATGCAAGCACTAGCACACCAAAGATTCAAGCGTCCCAAACAGCAGCTGCTGTTGACTTGGTACAGGCTTGTAATCTATGCTGATACATGCAGGCTAGTACGGAGCTGTGAAATATGTCAACCAGCTAAACATGGAAGCATTCAACCAAGCTGGACCAGACAAAGAATGTGTGCTGATGCTGGGTGGCCATGGCAAAACATTGGCTGCTGACTTAATTAACCCATTGCCTGAGACTGAAAGAGGAAATTGCTAAATCCTGGTGTTAACGGTTCACTATACCCGGTGGCATGATGCTCTGGCTCTCCTAGATGAAAATGCTGCAGGTGTTGGCGCCGCTCTAGACGAAAGGATATTTGCCTATTTTGGGATTACCAAACCGGTTCATACAGACCAAGGAGCTGAGTTTTAGAGCAGATTAATGCAAGAACTGGACTCAATATGGAATATTGAGAAACCCGAACCTTTCCTTACCACCCACAAGCCAACGGAGCGGTAGAAAGGAACAGTCGGATCTTAGGAGATGGGACGTGCTCCTTTGACAATTGATGTGAGCATTCCGGACTACACCCCATGCAGTTACACGTGAGACCACCAACTTTTCAATGTTGGGCCAGAACTGCGCCTGCCTGGTCAAATCTCGTTTCATTCTCCCCTCGTGTACAGCCTTCCTATACACACATATGCACAGGTGCTCACAGAACGGCTTGAAGAGGTATACCAGACCCTGTGAGAAGGAAAGACCCAGATCAAAACCAAAGAAGGTGAAGAACCAACCTTGTTTGCTCCAGGTGACTTGGCATGACTACAAAACAGAAGTAGGCAGAAGGTAGAAAGTAACAAACTCCAAGCCAAATTTATACGCCCGTACAAAGTAGATGAAGCCTATGATAACCACAGATATCTGACTGTAAGACACAGGCAACGATCAGTGAGAACAGGCTCATGCCTCAAACCGTACTACCTTGAACTAAACCCAGAGGGTAGCCCTCCGTTGCCCTAGACCCAGACCGTCAACCCAACATGAGGGGCACAACAGGGAGGACAAGACATCAGCCAGCAGCAACTAAATGATAGCTTCTCCCCGCGTATCCACATGGAAAAACTGCCAGTCACCTAGACACATGAAGTTCTACCTGAGCCAAGTGCCTTCAGACCAATACCTCTATCAGCCGGTGACCCTTTTGCATGTCACCAGAAGCAACGGAAACACCCCGCACCGGTGACGGTCCGTCAGTTTATGGCTCAACTGATAATGTTGGGGCGAGACCCCAGCGCAGAGCGGGACCACCCTTCTTGCCGCAGAGAGGTTTATTGCCACCAGATAGTCAGGGAGGACCCTCCCTATGAAAAAAAATGTCCTGCTATTCCCCAACCAAATGAGGTGAAACGCCATCCCATTTACTACCCCTATGATTTTTGCCCAGAGAAAGGAAGAACCATTCAAAGATTCAACTCGAAGGAAACAACAACTGGCACACCCCAAAGACACCCCTACTGCCATTAAAATCTCTGCGTGCTTAGACCCTCCCACCTGAGTTATCTGTTATGTTCGTGCTCTTGAAGACCAGGTGTATTTACTGGTGAGAGGTGTGTAGTGGATTCTACTAATCACCATGAGTGAACACTACTTTTCAAGGTACCCCTTCAAAGTGCTACCAACAGGCATGCCTCTTTAATAAATAATAAAACAAGTCCTGATTCTATTACAGTCACTCTATTGCTTTAAACAACTAATAAAGGCATCTTTAACTATACCAGCATAGGGTAATTACTACGCCCGGCCCTGGGTAGCTATCCGGGCCAGCAGCAAAATGGCTGATCTAGCCTGAGAGAATAAAAAAAGCTGAAAGACTTTTGGGCCCCACATCTAGAAGCTTTCCATCCTCAGAAATAGAGAAATTTTGAGGAAAAGCTATTAAAGACTTGGAACTGCTAGAGAGAGAAGTACTGAGTGGTTACTGGCTGAAATTCCCATATAATCCGTCCCCAATATCTGGGCACCAGTCGTTTTTAACATATTCACATATCTGCTATTGGCCAGTATTGTTATACCTATTGTTACTGGTCAACCTTTGTGATTCTTATGTGAGACTGGAGTGTTTGGCAAACTATGCCAAACACTTCCTGTCACTTTCTATGACTCTGCCTATAAAAGGCTGAGCTGTTGTTCAGTTCATTGTATTACAACTTATGTGTTACATAGCGCTACAACTTGTACCGCATGTTAGTAATGTGTGCAACTTTTTATTCATACAAACATAAATGCTCATATTACCCAAAAGCATTGAGTATATGTCTGAGCCGAGGGCTGGTTACAGTTGTTAAAAATGAGGCATTTCCTTGACAACTGGTTGCAAGTGCCATTGAGACTCATGGCCACTTCTTGGAAGAGGTCGACAACTCACTGTCAGGCTTTGAGAAAATGACTGTTTTGCTGTGCTGGCAGACAGCAGTTTGCCCAGTGACAACGTTAGTGGAAAAGTAGCAGGACCGCTAACATCTGCTACACTCGCTCTAGTATATTCAGTGAAGGGCACGACAGAATCCCTCACAGTACCAAAGTGCTCTCCTTGAGCAGCGCATTCTCTCGAATTCTAGTTCCCTTGAGGGTGCACTATGAATGTGGAAAAATGCCTTATGTGACCCGAAACACGTCTAGTTTCTGCCTTCACGTGAAGTACTAGTGTTAGAGATGTCTGTTCATCAGTGATGAAAAAAATATTTTAAGAACCAGATGGGCAGACTTATGATTAGAAATTAAAAAACAACTTTATCAAAACATACTTGTGACTTACTGAATATTCCCGTGTAGTAACCATCATAACATTGCAGATACATGACTAAAAGGGTCTGTTAAATTAAATTAAGACAACATTTATAGTGAAACCACTGAAACATCATATGCAGCGTTTATCACAGGGGTTGAAGTGAGGTTTGATTTTCTAGATGCAGATGGACAGAGCAATATTGTTTAAATAAGCCGCATCTAAACTGTAGAATCTTTTAACGCAGGCAGAAAGACATGTAGAAACCAAATTTGTAGCTTACAGTTTTACTACATCGTTCCCTATCAGTTAGAACATGGTAAAAGTTAGAAGTACTCCTAAACTGAATAAACTTGTTGTGTATGCTAACATTGTAGGAGGTGTGGTAAATGCAGGCAGCCACTGTTACATCATCAGTTTATTCAAGTGTCTGATTCATAACGAAAAATTTATGGCATCATTCAAATGTGAGTTGCTTTTTTTACCTAGAGGTAAACGTTATATTTTTTTTTGTTCGACTAAAAACAATGAGCCCATGTATGCTACATCTTTGAGTATATAATCAATAATATAATGATTTACAGGCAACCAAGAGAAAAAAGACTGCATGGCGTGTTATTTCCGCCTATTGGGGCATGATTCTCTAGATGGCAAGGATCTCAACTCCGACTTATTTTGGGAGTCTATAGACAGTAAGGGCCTTAATTGTTTACAGTTTTAATCAGTGCTGATGAGAGCTATGTTGCCAAAAATGAAGCATTTTATAACAGGAATATAGATATTGTAGTAGATTTCTTAGCGTGGCCAATACATTTCAATCGTTGTAAAAACAGATTTAGCTAAGCACTATTGTGTTTTCACACGCATTGTACTATGGGATGCGCTAACTAATACAAGCATGGGCTTGTTTGGTTGATAGCACTAAGTAGCTGCAGAAGTCGATGAGCCAAGTCTGTACACGGGCAGATGAGCCAAGGTCGCCTGTACTCTTGAAGACTGGCTTGAGAGTTGGTAATTCTTCAACTGTGCACTATCCTATAAATATAGGAACTTTTTGCCCAAGCGGGCAGACCAGTTTGTGCGCTTGGCAGAGAGTTAGCTCCTGCAAGCTTTTGAGAGAATTCTTGCAATAAAGTGTTTAAAGCTCTACCTCTGCGGTTGCCGACTTGTTAGTTGTTCCTCTGTGTTGGTGGATCTTGGCGTGTAGTCTATACACCAACCAGTCAGGAAAAGACCCATAACTATCACGCCGATAGCGCTTCCGTCAGTGTACTACGGCTATAGCTACACAGCGCATATCAGTGAATGGGTGATATCCAAGCTGCTAGAACTCTTTCTCGAGTAGTGTTCATTGAAGGCATAATAACCGTTAGGACACGGCATAAACCTTTAAAGTATCAAGCAGATATTTTGTTTTCAAGTTTTAGTACAAAAAATTTCGATTTTCCACTACATACAATGTTAACTTGACCCATCGATAATGTAGAAAAGATGTAAAACGAACAAAGGCAAAAATTACTGTATACAGCAGCGATTATTAACAGGATAAAGCACTGGCAGGTTTTGAATAGATCCAGTTTCTTCTAGAATATACTTTGACAAACAGGGAACAGGAACCTTGCTTGATAGTGGAATTTATTGTTTTGGCATTTTCTTTAGATAAATGTTGAAATCTATTCTTGATAATGTTTAAAATACGACTCAAACATTATTCTCAGAAATTTTTAGCTAACATAAACAGACATAAACAATATACAAACTGATTGAAGCAAAAAATATTCAACCATATCAATCACCGGAAATGAACCTTGACACTCCATATAAACAATTGACAAATATTTTGCCATTATTGTGTATATTCTGGTAGATTTTGGTAAAAACTCATGGTAAATTGGAAGTTTGCTGCACTATCTATCCACGCAAACCGCTAGCAGTTCACCCACAGCCATCGGTAAGATGCTGTGCAGGTGGCTAAGCTATACTGTGCCGGTAACACAGTGTACAGGGTTGGTAGTGACCTGTACAGTGTCCCCTCTGGAGAAAGGTCCAATATTTGAATTTAGTGGATGTCCGTGGAACCAGACCAGAATCCATTACAATATCCTGTACGGTCATAATTTTTTTCAATCTAAAGCTGAAACATATCTAATTTCGGGTTTCCTTTTGTTTATCCTAAAATTAATTGTCGCACACATTGAATAATTGAGGCAAGTCCTGAAATTAATTTCTTTTTTTTGCTGCTGATAAGATCAGAACAAGGTTGTAGAAGAAGCAATATTATTGAACCACATATAATCATATGATAGTGTTCTGCTTGGTTGAAACCGGATCAATGTATTGCAGAAGTTCCTGCATTAGCCGATAAGTTTGATAGAAATCATCAGCAAGATGTGTCAGAATTTTTATCAGAAATAGTCGAGTGCTGCAACAACAAAATGTGAGTACCACATGTGAAAGACATTTTTAGACACGTTAGAATCCCTGTGGCCATCAACGAGGTTAGGTCACAAAAGTAGCCAAGCTAAACCAATTCTAGTTTTAATGTTAAATTGCTTTCAAATTCTCCAGTTTTTCTTGTAGAAATGATTTATTTGTGATCAAACAAATGCAAGACTATCAATGCACTCAGTGTCGTATCAAGAAAAGTAGTGAGCCACAAGAAAGCAGCATACTACGTCTTCCTATTGTCATGGAACCCAACGAATATGTGAGTGGTTTTTTTGTCAGATTACTGATTTTATTTTACAATCAATCAATAAAAATAATTCCGAAATCTATTATCAGCAAATAATCCTTCATACACATTTACCTTGACCCTTTCTCATTGAACAACATATCCCTTGCACTAATTCCTCTATGTTTCACTTGATGGGCCATAGACCTCATTAAGACACCCATATCCTACCAGCTGGTAGCTTGCAAGAAAAGATGAACACTGGTGGATGTTTTTTAAAAAAAAAAAACATTTGCAAGTATTACGCACACACACCCATTGCAACTTTTGTGTAGGGTTTTATGAGCGATGTCATTAGAATATTTCGCCTGCTACCTCTGTGAGTAATTATTCCGATTTACACTTTTCCAAACTGGAGATGTTGTATTGGATTATGACGGCCAAACTAATTATCTACTAGTCAGATGTAATTGGTCAAAAACTGTGTCTGCTTGCGCAGCAATACAATAGCATCTACCGGCCGGACTACCATAAATCAGCTTAAACCAGAGAAGACACTGCGCCAATATACGGCTTCATAAAACACTCTGAAGAGACCATCTCAACTGAATACTGTAGTCAGCTTTCAGATCAGGCATGCCGGACATGTCAATCGGTGTTTTAGATTCTACATGCACTTTTTTTATTATAAAAGTAAATGTAAGAGCAAATAGCGGCTAACTGCTGATGGTGCATGGCTACAGTATGGCATATGGTTCAGTATTGTTAGTTATTTGTGCCAGAATTTTACTAAACCACTACTGGTGATAGTGCAAGAGATGATGTTGGGCTGGAAGCAGTCTCCGCCTGCTGTCACCAATGTTACAACACACAATTCAAGCGGTACCAAACTATACTCTACCAGAGGAAACACTACCGAAGTTGGGGTCCACTTTCTTATCAACTACGCTATTGTAAAGGATTTTGTCACACCTTCACCGAGCAGCTACTAGAGAAGTGTACTTGGTTAGCAGTGCAACAATGATTGCTGTAGAGCGCTACTGGTTTAGTAGTGATGGCTCTATTTACTAATGAGCTATGTGTCACTTAGTGTTGTGCCATGTGCAAGTATACTAACAATACTTGGCTACCTGCCAAACTGAATACACTGGGTTATAGCAATGAATACTTTATTGCTTCAAGAAACAAAAGCTTACTCAGAGGTCTTCTCTCAGCAAGCGCACAATCAACTCTAATCAACTCTCCCCACTGGGCCACATGTCACCACAGTTATGCACTTCAATATGTAAACAAGCAATTCAAATATAAAACAATATAATTGGTTACAAGGATAATCAGGTCATACAAAAAATAAGCAAGCAAACAGGCTCAATGAAAACATATACATACAGTAAGCAATCAACAACAATGCGCCAGTCAATGGGGTCCCGGCAGAGTAGTTTCGCTTTAGCGATGCAACCGGAAATAGCATGGTCGATCGTATAACTTATCATTAGAAATCACGACTTGCTTGACTATTATTTAGATTTTAGACAATTTAAGCCATTGATATAACAAAATTTATGCAGTTTAGGAAGCTCAAGGAATCAATATAGCCTTTGAACTATTTTTTTTTTTAATATTTTGTTTCATTCATTTTTTAAAAATTAATTAAATATTATGCTCGTGTGTAGAGCTATAGCTTTGCATTTCGCGGCTCATTGAGCTTGCCAACATAAATTAACGCCGTTGTTATGAGCCAGGTCCTGGCAGAATATTTTGGTGATCTGTCGAGCACGGGCCAAAAACATTCCGTGGCCGTGTTCACTTGCTATAGGACTGTCTTAATTTCAAATCATTGGCCGCCATTGCATTAGTTGGAATCATCATCAAGTGTGATTATGAAAGCCTCACCCTATCTTGTTTGAAGGAATTGCTAAAAAAAAACAAAAATGTACGGACAACTGAACGCAAGAAGGAGCTGATTGACAGGTTATAATTATTATTAGTATCGTAATAATAACGGTTGGAACAACGAACTACGAACAACAAGAACCATTATAATAATTATTATAATAACAATAATAATTAATGGCATATAGTTATAATTTTATTATCTTTTAATTTCAACTGTTGCAGTTGTTGTTATTTAATTAATTAATATTATTTATATATCTTATTATTTTATCTATTATTTTTATTTTATAATAATAATAAATTATAAGATGACTTATGTTAGCGGCGCATCGTCAGTTCTATACACCTCCAAACCCATCAGCTGTCGTGAATAGAAAAAAAGTTCCTTCAGTATCGGATAAAATGAAGCGACTTTCGTTTTAACAGTGCTATCGATGGAAAGCATGCTTCCGGTTCTTTTGATAATAGCTCCGCAGAAAAATCTGCCGGGACCCCATTCTTTTAGCAAGGCAGGGAATCCCCTGCTTGAGTTCCTTTGGTCTTCTAACTGCGGCACGCATGTATCTCTGTGCTGAGGGCAGTCAGGTGTAGCTGAGTCTATACATTAGCTGCACATGCATAGGATGATAGGGCAAATATACATTGGCTAGCATAGCATCAATTAATGAGCTGCCACATATGTTGAAATCCATTACACTATCGAGCAGCATCAAAGTGTACCTAGTTCGGTAGAATACTGAAACACTTAGCGAGGCCTGCCAAACTAACAAGGTGTAACATTATGAAGCTAATCATTTTTTTGCGTATATAAGACTAAGTCACAGTGAATTGCAACAACACAATACAATAAATTGCAAGTCGAACTTCACTATAAAAGATCACAAATAATTCTGCCCTCACAATCACAATGCAATAATATTTTCGAAATTGTAAGAGCTAAAATATACAGATGAGCTGTTGAGCAAATACAAACAGTTCATTAGATACCGATTAACCATGCGTAACAAAAATATAAAAATAGAAATGACATGACAAACAGAAGCATTAATAACTAATAGTTAGTAGCAAAATCAAACTGTCCAATCACAACAGAGCGGGTGAACTTCCCTTTCTATCTGCTTCAGTGTGGATAATCTAGCCACAGCTAGTAGCGCTATCAACATGCCTGCTAGTGCATCCCAGTTGACTCATTTTGTAGTCAACCGTAATTTGTAATCTCTACAATGCTCTCTCTAGAAGTGGCTCCTTTGCCTTCTGGCGCTGTTCTTTGCACTTTTTGCATCCCTGTACTATGTCTCTGTTGTGTACCGTCATCACCGACCACTAAATTATCTCTGTTGCCTTCCTGATACATTTTTTTCACCCTGATAACCTTTTGAATGTTTGAGAAAAATCTAATCCTTTCCAGCGCCGGGAAAATTACCATATTCATAAAGTACATCACCCCTCTTACTTTGGTGATATAAACTCTAAATGTATACAAACTCTTCACCTTGTCTGGCACTTTAAATCTGCAAGAGTACCCCTGCTTCATCTCCCAATAGTGCAGCTCAAATTTTATTCTATCTGCCTGAAGCTATGGGGATATCCTTTACGAGTCCCATGACTACCGCCAATCTCCTCAGATGAAAGTGTTTCATTCCAGTGAAAAGTCTCGCTAACTCCCTGATTTCCAGAATAGCAGCCAGGGGTTTATCATCAGTCTCCACCAAGATAGTCTTTCCCGATATATAAAATACACAAACTTATCACATGCCCAATAGATTGCCAGCGCCTCCTTTTCTATCATAGTGTATCTTCTTTTAGTAGGATTGAAAGAGCAAGATGCATAAACTACAGGCCTCTAGTCTCCATCAACCTTCTGCAAAATTGCTGCACCTAATCTATATGATGACGAGTCAATGCTGATTAACGTGTCTGCATCTACACAATATAGAGTTTGAATCGGTGTCTCTGCAAGCAATTTCTTGAGCCGCTAGAACTGATTGATTTGATCGGGTCTCCAAACCCATCCGCTATTGTTGCTCAGCAACCTACGCAGGTGACAGGTCAACGTTGTCAGCAATGGAGAGAAATTCCCCAAGTAGTTTACTACAGCACAGAATCGTTTCAACTCTCTCTTATTCCAGAGGGAATTCCTTGATCTCCTTGAGTCTCTGGGTCTGCTTTAATGCTCCGGTCAGCAATAACATGTCCCAGAAACTTTTGTTTCCTAAACTGGAAATTAACATTCGTTCTTATTCAAATTGATCCCTGCCTTCCTCAAGTGCTCCAATACAGGTTTGATTCCGTGATCATTGTCACATGATGTCACATGTGACAATGATGATGCCGCATGGACATTCATGTAAAGCAAGAATATTATTATAAGCTAAAGGCTTTTCTACTTGTTTCTTTCTCTTGGCTATGCAATGCTTTTGTTTCTTTATTTTTATATGAAGCTACATGCAACATGCAACATGCAACATGCAACATGTAAATCCCTTAAGGCCTCTGATAGCCTTTTGCACCTCTCTTCGAAGAATTTTTGGTGCACTGCTAATGCCAAATAGGAGTCTTCTGGAAAAGTACCTACCAAACATGGTAATAAGCGTGGTCAGTTTCTGAGACTGATTATCCAGCTTGAGTTGTCAGTAGCCCGAGTTAGCACCCAATTTGGTGAACACTCTCGAATTTCCCAATTCACTCAATGTGTCTTCATTCGCTGGCAATGGACGATGTTCACTCCGCTTGGATATATTTAGATCAGTAAAATCAATACAGACTCAAAAATTTCCATTCTTCATAGGAACTACTATGCATGGGGCAAACCACTCAGTTGGTTTTTCATCCTGACTGTGACTTTTAACCATTCCATGTGGTCAAGTTCACCTGACGGTGTTTGCCTTTTTTGCTTCTGCCACTCCGCCGGGAATGCTCTGTTGAATGGAATACACTGCTCTACTAGCATTATCCTCATTTCTGTGTTCATTGACCCCAGACTTACAGATAGTGATGAATATTCTGCCACTCAATCATTGCGAGAGTTTATACTTACTCCTTCAATAAACTTGATCTGTCCTACGTTATAAATCACTGGTTTTCCTAGAAGTGGAGTTGTCAAATCTTCTACAATTTACACAGTTTCAGTAATATGTTTGTCGGATGTATTGAAATTTATTTCAGTTTGCCCACTGACCCTCATCTTATGTTTACCTATCACTTTTACCACCCTGCCAGATGAAACCATTTCACCCATGTGTGTTCTTAAACTGGTCGGTACAGCCATCACTGCTGCAAAGGGGTCTATTTGAGAAATTGCTGGACACGAGTTTAGTTGAATATTGACGAGCCATTCCTTAGAAGTTTCTGTCACGTTTTCAACTGTCATCCCTCCTAGCCAAAGAGAATCAGCAATAAATTATAGGCTCTCCGTGTCATCAGCTTCTTGAGTCAACTCAGTTGCTGTGGCTTCCTTCCTTTTTTTATGTATCATTTTCATCTGGCCCAATGACCCTTCTCCGTATAATTGAGGCACACTGCATTCTTAGCCGAACATTCCTCTGTCTGGTGAAAGTCTTCGTTATATAATAGACAACAAGTTCATGCCTTCACTTGACCCCTCTTGTGTACTGTATCAATGTTTTCACCTTTCTATCTTACCAACTTGGATGCTTGCGACTGGTGAATCCTGAACTGTTTAGCTTTACTTATGTATGTAGCCAGATCCAAGTCTTCCCATCTACCAATTGCTCTTGGAGCCCGCTTTCATTTACATCTACCAGAGTTATGTCACATATATCTGCCCTTCATGTTTCCATAGTCAAAATTATCAGCTTGTGTATGTACCTGAGTGATGAACTGGTGTATAGGTAGGCTAGCGTGTTTTATGCTTTAGAATTTCACGCACTTGTATATCATACTATTTAGTGGCTCGAAGTACCCATCAAGCGTAGCTACCACATTGTCCAGTGTTCATGGCTGGCCATCTCCATCGCCAAACTGGTACTGTCCATGTATCAGCACGCTATCATGCCAGCATATATTTGTTTATGGTTTGTACAGTGTTAAACTGAGCATTCACTGTTTTCCATTTAGTAGAAAGATTCTCATCTCTGAGATCTAGCCTTTGAACAAATCGATCATCTTTTGTTGAGTCAGACGTACTTATAACTTTACTCCAACCTCTAGCTGTCCAACTCACAACATTGCTAACTACGTTCAGTGTCAAACTTACTTCTGACACCATGTACTATAATGAGACCAACAAAACAATAATCCACAGTGGAAAATAATAATCACTGACATTCACTTTAACATTTAACAAGAACGACAAACATTAACACAGAAACACCACCAAAAAATAGGGATAATAGAAAAAGATAAAAGCCTTCCTTTTTGCCTACTATGCAACGTAAGGTCACTAGCCAATAATGTAAAGTAGTCTCAATGTACAGAGAGAGCATGCACTCACATCACAACTGTGTTTATGAAAGAAGTTGAGTCCTCAGTTGCTATCAGTAGCAGCGCCACCACAACCTTGACCTGGCCATAGGCCCCAAGGCCAAAAATTTTTTCAATATATGCCAACAATAGTACACGATACTTCGATGCAGCACGCATTGCCCATATTACATTTTTCTACAAAGCACTAAACTTTCATCTATTGGACTTCTTTTTTTAGGCATGTAGTAAATAATGTCATTCTAGCTGTGAATTACGGTACACATTCTTGTGAAAATGATCATACTTTTGCCAAGCTGTCGTCTATAAATCAATTAAAAATATGAACAAAACTTGGGAGAACCCATTGTCCAATATAACAACTAATGACAACTAACTGACCCTGAGCAAGCAAAATGTTTCTTATTGCATCTATTTCATTTGCTTTTTTGTGGGTAAAGTTCGGAATAGCCCCCTTTTCAAAAAAGACCATGCAGTGTTCAGCAGAAGCGAGTTAATCATGAGCTGCCACGCTTGGTGGCAGCTTCGTTGTCTATTTCAGGTTGTATGTGACGTTTATAGCAAGAACATCCTCTAATTAGAGGATCAATGTTGAAAATACGTGTAGCTGCATTTTGGTCAATGCACTTGATACGGTTGAGGGATACCAGAGGGAGCAACCTAGTTGGTAATCACTTATGAGTGGGTCTAAGAAAATTCTTTGATAGCTCCTTCTATATTTTGATAATTCACTCAAGCGTGAACCAAGGGTTCTTGGGAGAAAAAAGGGTGCTCAAAAACACAAAAAAATAGAAAGTAGGGCAACTTCCATAAAAAGTAGGATAGAATCAAAAAGGCAAGGATGCTTTTTGCGCTACATGTAAACTCCGTGAATTTCTTCCACACTAGCATAAAGAAGCCTGATATCAATTTAATTATTTTCAGGTAAATTCTAAAATAAAATTGCTGAACAAACTGAGCTTGTCAGACAAATTTTTGACACACGTGTCACTCTCTGAGCTGAAAATGAATGAAACGCAGTTTATGTAACTAATTTTGTTTCGTATTTCAGTGCATCCAGTCTACATATTAGAAAATTATAATTACTGGCTCGATACTTGTTGTTAATTGGTAAATCAGCTATGGAAGTCTTGCATCACTCCAAATTCAACTTTCATGCATCTTTGTACAACAAACAGTTAGAACTCTTCAAAATCTTTAACGCAGATATCTAGCTAGTTAAATATCTGAAATTGTATAATCAGATATGGTGCAACTGATTTGTTTTGTCTTATTTTTTTCATATTTTTATTATTACAGGACGCACTTGTTGTAAGTAGTGTGGAGATGCTGTTTAAATCTTTCAGAGAACCATACAACGCTGAGAAGAAATGTGAAAATTGTGGGTAAGGTTATTGATCTCGCAATGATTGAACTAAAATATGACATTTTAATGCTAATCTACGCTGAAATCAAATAATATCAGATGCAGTAACATGATAAAAACCTTACTAAGCAACAACCTACCTAATTTAAGCAATTCTTTTAATCATAATACAAAATAAAATTTGACATTTTAGAACTTGCTGCAGGAAATTGTCTATAGCCTTTGACATAAAATGTTTCATTTCGGGATGTTCTGGATTTTAATGTTGTTAACGTCTGCGCACACACTGTACTTACATTCTGGCATCCTCATATTAGCCATTAGATGGCCAGAATAACTGGAATAAATGATACCAAATTGACCGACCCTGAGGATGAGTCAGTACTGACCCTGTATAAATCAGTACTGACCCTGTATAAAGCAGTACAGACCCGGTATGAGTCATTACCGACCTTGTATGCACCATGCAGGGCCGGCAGGAAGTGAGTCGGCATAGGCTGATAGTTAGAAAGTAGCCTGAGGGAAGAAGGAAGCCATATCCAGGAGATAACTTGACTATAGATTAAGGACAGAGGCTAATAAAGACTGAAGACCAGGGGCAGGAAGTAGATAGGACTGTGATTGGTTCAGTAGCTTGTGACTCCACCTACCCATACATGGCGTCATATCTATTCAGCAATATATACTCTATGTTCATTCTTTCTCTATTTATGTCTATCTGTCCATCTTTGCATTATGTACTGCTTGTATGCAATTGGTTATTACTCATGATTACTTCCTGTCCCTTCCTGTAAATCTAGTATATAAATGTAAATCGGTTTTTGCGATTTTAGCTCAAAACTCTGGCACTACTGAATCAATATTAATAAAAAAGCAGATATTCAGAGTCATCACTACATTCTAGGTTTTATCCCTTTTGAATCTTTACTTTTGTAGAAGATTGAAGCAATATTCTCAATAATAACCTCATTCTCATCAGTTACGCCAAGTTATATCCGGCCATATTTTTCTGCCCTTTATGTCATGTTCGGTTTATTGCGTTTATATTCCGACGTTCTACAGCCTTTTGATTGGTCAGCAGTGGCTACAGCGAATCGAGTATTGATATCTGTGCGCCAAACAGCATTGTTTTGCTACAGTTCTAGCTTTGTTCGGTCTTATAATTGCTTCTCCACCAACTCACCTATCAACTGTACTCGCCTTTCACATTTCAGCATTATCTCATTGCTTATGCCAACCTGATATTGTTGTTTAGCAATTTTCTTGAAGCCGGGGGTTATGTTTTTAAAATAATTAATATAATAATAATAATATATTACAGCAATAAATAATTGTTAGTTTTAATAATAATAATCAAAACCGTAATTAATAAACATCATCTACTCCTACATTTTTATTTTATACTTGAGTAACTGCTATTATTTTTGTATTATTAATCATGCACCTGAGAGTAATATTAATAATAATAATGAAAATAGTTCTCATTATTTAGTGAAATAAATAAAAACAACCAAAATGCTAATATTGTACAGATTTCACTATTGGTAGGTAGCCTCAACACCTGTTGCCTCCCATCACCAAGTGTTGGCTCTGCTATTGTGTTGGCACAAGCTACGACCGCTTACCAAGCTCAGTTGGTTCCATCTTAGGAATGACAGCTAGTCATTACCGACGGTGGCTGAGCTGGCCAGTCTTGCTTTCGCCCTTCACAGCCGAGGCCGAACAATTGTCAGGCTAGGCCGAACAGTCTGACGACTATTCTGACTGGTGTTTGCTGTTGTTTACCACTGTCGGCTATATCTATAGCAAGCTATAATGATATCTCCTTAGAGGTATTGTGTAGTGCACAATTGAAGTGTTTTGTTAGACAAAGTGACTTCTGAGAGTGTGTGATGTAACTCCGCTTTATTTACTGAAAGCTTAGATATTTATAATGCATGGAAACAAAGAATACAGTGAATACAGAAGGAAGTCACGCCCAGTGGATAATAATTGGGTAACTTGTTTGGTAGAACCGCCTTGAAAATATACAATAAAAAGGTTCTACCCCTTTGCACTAATTGGGTGATGAGACAATAGACCAACTAATAGAACGCTAGTAAGTAAATAATTCTATGCTTTTAGTGAGTAGAGTTCGATCGTGGCATCCTTCACAATATTAATTACTAATAGTTTTTTACAACAATAATAATAAGGGTAATAAGTATTAACAATAGTAACATGAATAATAATAATATTATTAATAATCAATAATCAATGACATTTATTTTATTAATAATTAATCAAACAAATGTCATTGATTATCCTTAATATTATTATTATTATTCATGTTACTATTGCTAATAATTATCACCCTTATTAATGTTGCATAAAAATAATGGTAATTTAATTTTTTTTTAGAAATCATTTTTAGGTAATAATACTGTAATTGAATACTGCTCATTAATGTTAGTACTGCTTTATATTTTCACCTCTTCCCTATTCATCAAAGGTCGTTTGTTATTATTGTATTCGTCAATAATTTAAGCAAGCAACTTTGATACATACATATAAATAACATAGGCATTGAAACTTATGAATAAAAACCATAATGTACCATAACAATAATAACAATGAATAAGCGACACTGGTAATGCATACAAAATAATGATATATACCGTACTAAGAAAAGTAATTATAAGGAGCCCAGTGTGTCAGAGTTGTTATCGATTTCCCTGGCTTTATCCAGCAGTAGTTTTTTTTCTCATTTTTTTTATTTGCTTTTAAAAATTGTGTACCATGGCAAAAACGTGCTTAAATAATCATGAGTAGGGGTACAACGGCCGCCCAAGGCTTATATAGGTTTACGGACTTACAATATTTCTGAGTAAAGATTTTTAAATAATTTTTATTATTAGTTCTCCTGCATGAAAAATAATTAATCAACCTATCTCCACACAACATTGGTAATAATCATCATAGTTGATATATTAATGTTAGACGATTGATAACAGCTACGAAATGTTCCACGAAAATTGCATAAAAAAATGACAAAAATTAATTTGAGGAAGTCAATCCTTTATTTGTGCAAAATTTGTTCACAATTTGTTAATTTTAATTTCATTTGAATTTACCTGCTACTCAGCATGCAATGACAACGAACTGACTCAAATATCCCAAACAGCTTTTATCCAACTCCACAGCGTTTATGTAAATTCAGCAAAAACAAAAATGAATGTGAATTTTGGTTTCAATTGCTTTGTGGTTGCCACACCATGAACAGTGCATGTTTTGTTGATTTACTTACACAGTTGATGCAGCATTCTTAAATACATTTCCGGAATATTGCCAATGGGTTGCATAGTCACTAAGCATATGTCTTGATGTGGAAAGTTAAAATACAAGTACTTGAGTTTCCACCAGGTTTTTTTTAGTTGGTCTTTCACTAAATGCACAACTACAGCAAAGCACTTTGTTAAAGTTTTGGAAATATAACCATTGTTGTATGACGATTTCCTTTGGTGGGGACGTCAACCTTACAGAAAAAATTTTACCCTCTGCAATATTTAGACTCAAGGTATTACGAAAGAGGTGCGCTTTCATCTCTTCGAAAAGAACAGTCGACATTTCTGGAAGTTGTTGTTATGGGTGGTGGTGAGCAATAGAAAGTGCAATGTGTCGCATGGAACAACCGTTGCACTTCTGCAGATGCTGTATAATTATGTTCACAGATTCAAATATATTATGAAACAGAAGGAAAGTTGGCACACTCGTGTGACTATAAATTAAGATTAGTGCGGACAAAAAAAAATAAGAAATGTTCGATGCTGTTGATCTCCCTAACATCCCTTTCGCACTTGTTATGCCATCTCCACGGGCAACGCGGGGTATTTCTGCTAGTTGCCTATAGAAGGCAGAACTTGTACCATATTGATTCAGTTGTAATTGTGCCTTTTACTAACTCGTTTTATGCTGATGGAATAAATGCATAGATACTCAACAGCACTGAGTTGAGTGTCTGAGCCAAGGGTTCTTTACTAGTCGTAGAGTTGGGAACACTCTCCTACACATCTCTCAGTGTCATACATACCTGTTGTTGTCGCAGGATAAATAACAGCTGGTGGCAGCATACCTTTTGGCATTGCTACTGACTTCAGTTAGTGGGTTTAAGCCCCCAAAACCCACCACATTGGTGGCAGCGGTGGGATCCGTTGCACACCCTACTCAGCTACGTTATCCTGGCTCTGCACTCTGCAGACCAAGCATCCTGGCCCTGTATTCATAGTACAGGGCAATAAGCGAGCTCTCCTGTGAAAGTTGTTGACTTTTTTCAACTGAAGTAGTCCTCCCTGCCAAGTGAGCAACATAGATTTGCAAATAGGTGTGTACTTTTTCCGCCTGCAACCGTTTGCCCCAGAAATTGACGTCGAGTCTAAACTCCGTCTTGCGAAACCTATACAGACATTATTTTGTTCATTACTGCTAAATCTCTGGACAGACTGACCTTGCATGCTATCGGATACTGACCCTTCATAGGACAGTACCGACCCTGCGTACTACCCGATACCGACCCTGCACTGGTCACATATCTCGGTGTCATACTGACCTGTTCCTGTCACAGGATAAAAGACAGCTGGTGACAGCATCCCTGTCAGGTTGCTACCGACTTTAGTTAGTGGCTTTAAGCCGCCAAAATCCACTACAGGAATATCAATACAATTTTTGTTTTATACCTCCACTTCCCAACCTTTCAGAAAAGCAAAATTTAGTGATGATTTTAAACAAAATAACTTTTCAAAGTTCTTAATTTCAGTATTTAATGGTTTATATGCTCGCAAAAAAACGCTTTATAATTTTCCAAAAACACTTTGAAAGTGTGTTTTTTGTACAAACTTGCCACAATTGTTCTTTGTATTGGCATTGTCTAGAGGTGAAGAAGTTATCCTTCAGGACAATATACAGAACTTTCCAGAAATATTAGCTGTTCAGCTACTCAGATACAATCAAGATAATGGAGAAGCACAAAAGATACAAGACACTGTGTGGTCTAGTATGAAACTGGATGTAAGAACATAAATCTTTTTTTTCTGTTTATGTTAAGAACGCTGAAAACTTCAGTTTTTAGAAAAATTGAAAACTTGTTCTTTTGTTTTTATTTTAGAGTTTTTATTATTGCACCATGCACCCCGATTTTCTATGTCAAAATTAATGACTAGCGCATATATAATTTTCTTTTGGGAAGAAAACAAGTTTCTTTTGAAATAAGATTTATAGCATAATAGCCTAAACCAAATCCATGCTTCTTTCTATTTTTGATGCTTGAGACTGAGAAATTCTATAGATGACTCTTACCAAAAATAACTAATTTCGCTCAGAAACCAGAAAATTACTCACCAAAGGTCCCCTGAAAGTTTTCAGGCATCGTGCAAGCCTAACTGAGTAATCAAACAATTCGGGAATTGATTGCCGTTACACTAATAGCTAAAATATCCGTGGGATAGACATTTATTGCTATACCAGACCTGCAACATTCTATACCAACAAAGAGTAAGTATTACCCTGCCCCTGGGTAGCTTCCCCGGGTCAGCATCAAGGTGGCTGTCATAGCCTGGGAGATGAAACTAAGCCTAAGGGCATATAAGACTCATATTCAGATTATCACTGTCCTAAGAAATTGCGATATCAACACCCAATGCCACAGAAAACTAAAAACTCTAAGAGAGAGGAATCCACAGCTACCTCTGACTGAGATGCCCATAGACTCTGACTATTAATTTTGGGCACCAGTTCATTTTAATCAATTTATTGACATATCAGTGGCCGGTACTTTTATTTATTGCAGCATTGGTGTAATTATCTGATTCTCATGTGTGATTGGCAGAATGGGCCAAAAACTTCCTGTCACTTTCTGTGACTCTGCCTTAAAAAAACACTGCTTTCTTTCTGTGCTTTGCATTGCATGGCATGCCACTGTTGTGTGGTTACTTGACACAACCACCAGTCTCTGTACAGCTCACAAATACAAAATCCATGGATGTAGCAATGAAGTAGAAAGACTGAGTGGCTGACAAGTTTCTTACCAGGATATACAGCAACCTTCTGTCTATATGTCCTAGACCAACCTGGAGAGCTCAGACTGACCAACTAACACTCTATGTTATGACCAGTTTTCTATCAGTAGTGTATTAGGAGAAGGCCTCTGAAGGGTACCTAAATGACAACCAAGTTCTCATAGCTGGGTTTAAATTTTTAAGCAGCAGGTGATCCAGGAAAATCCTTCGGTGAATTTTTGTGTACAAGGTATTCAGACGCACAAATTTTAACTTTGTATGAATTATAGTACAAAAATGTGATATGCTACAAAATGATTTGCAGTTGATTTTGAAGACGAATTTGAAAATATGGAAGTTTACCAATGATTTTAGGGAATATTGGGTTTTCATGAGCATTGTTGATTCAGGAGTACCCTTTGGTGTGAGTTCTTTTCTGTACCTAGTAGTATGCTTTTTCAAATATTAATTTGCTTGCTATTGTTTAGAATCTGTATGTTACATTTATGTTCATATTGGCTCTCATAGGCACATGCCTTTGTGAGCTCCGTGGTGTATCACATGAGAAACTCTAGTATGTGCTTTTTGTTGTACCAATTGTTTATAGTTAGGTTTATACGCTGGGTTATTTCATAGTTTGAATATTGATATGAATGTCGTAAATTATTCTATTTCAACAGGTATAATAGATAGTTGCATGCATAACAGATAAAATAAAAAGCATTTGTAATAGTAAGAGTGGAATAACATGAAGGATTTGAAAATTACCTTCACTGAACACCTACTAGAGAGAGTACGGGGTAGCAGCACAAGTAAGATAAGGAATTGTCTTACAGCTGAACAGTACAAGCTCTACTGAGCTGTGCTTGGCTATAGCAAGATGTACCGAGTTTTGCTGAATGAACTCTTCATACAGAGAAGTACCACCTCTATCAACGAATGGGTGTACCGAGTGACCTAGTAGTGAGGCTATCTGCCAGTCTAATTACAAACAGTTTAAATTATCAATCAGTTTACTCTGAAGCTACATGCACACTATGCGACTCTCAGCCGAGTGGGCGGAGCCAAAAATAGGCTCACAGCGTGAACAGCAGAATATTAACGATTTCACAATCGGTGGCAGAATTATTTTCATAAGACAGCGATGGAGCTCCGTGCGATTATCGGCCTGTCTAGCAAATCAGTATCCACATCACCGCTTTTCAACTTAATGCTTTTCAAGAAACTTGCAGCTGCTTGATAATTGTTATTTAAACATTTTTATAATTTTTTTTTAATAATTCCCTGATCAACTGCAAGCCTTGTTTACAAGTAAAATATTAATGTGGGTATACTAATTATTATCAATATAAATAGGCAGTAACTACCAGCTCCGTGATAATAATAAACAACTGCATTAAAAAAGCTCTCAATATTTTTTTTATTATAACTTATAATTAAATTTACCTAAAATTGTTTATTGTTTTTTGTAATTTGTTTCTTATTATTGATGAGTGAAGAAATGCTTTAAAGTATTGAAATCTCTGGTAATATAAGCTATATTATATTAATAGTATTAATAATTTGATGTTTCGTAATTATCAATGAAATGCTGTGTCTTGACAGCTGTCAAGGCCATGTCATATGAACATCGGGCACAAAAATCGCAGGTGTAAACTCTTGTAAGTAATCGGAGAGTAACTACCGATTCCTCCCAATAATCGCATGGCCGAGAATGGTATAATGTGAACATAGCTTGACAATGTCATCGTACAGAGAATTGCACAAGCAACCAATCAGCAAAAATACACAAACAGTTCTGCCTTCCCTGGGTTAAGTCCAAAAACTATAATGTGCATATGCAAATGATGCAGCTGAAAATAGAAGATACACGATTGGCTACACGCAGCAAGAGACCATGAAAAAATATAACATGGAAGTTACACAAGTAAAAGCAAGAAAATTTGTCCATTTAAAACACACAAGTCGTCCTATGAGCTGCCAGTAAAAAGGGAATTTTCTGGTTCATATGTTTCACCGTAGGTCACCAGCTACAGCTAGTAGTGCTGTCAACAAGACTGGCTCAAGCTTGCGAGCGCATTCCAGTGACTCACTCAGTAGTCAACAACAATAGTACAAGCAAAATGAGGTAGCTAGCAGCTGCAAGTATCACCTGCACGCTACTGCTTCATAGTGGTCATGCTATGTAAAATATTGTAGTGGATTTTGGGGGGCCGACCAAACGTCCACCAACAACGCCTCACTCCAGAGGTCAACTTCCAACAGAGGAGTATGCCAACTCCACAACTGTTCTCGGAGCCCGCGGCTCAAACGTACGACTCAATGACTTGTTGAGTAAACCATACTTTATTACACAGCATAACCAGCAATGTATAAGGAAATTGTATCATGCTACTTGGCTTAAGCACAGGTAGAATCCCAATACAATACAAAGAGTCTAGTGAAATGTTCTGCCTTTTATAGGCAGAACATGATTAAAACATATGCCCAAACAAGGGGCAACAAATCAGTAATGGCAGGAAGTGTTTACACCAATCAGATCATGAGATATAAATATACGATACAGTCATTGGTTAATATACAGTTAAATGTGCCAGGCGCCCAGAAGTAGGGGGCGGATCTTCTCAGTCAATCTTGCTTACTCATGGTGGTGCAATGAGTAGCTCTGGTTCTTGGTCCTTATGGCTTGTGGTCCTTGGCTTTGGTCTTGTTTGAGGACAGCTATGTTGCAAAGTCGGGCTCCTGCACCTTTGGTATCAATTTTGGTTCTCAGGCTATAGTAGTTCTTTGCTCACCGTCCCGGTATAGGTATGGTAATGGCACTGCAGGGCCGGTAGTACATGCTGCAGGGCCGGCAGGGTGTGCTGCAGGGCCGGTGGTACCTCTGCAGGGCAGGCAGTGAATGCTGCAGGGCAGGCAGTGAATGCTGCAGGGCCGGTAGGGTTTCTACCGGCTGACTTACTTATGTTCTGGCTGTGCCAGGCTCTATTTAGGCTTGCCTGACACTCAACAGTTGTCGGGGGACCTTGCGCAGTGGTAGTAGTCACAAAATTCCACCACATTCCCCTCTCCATTAAAGACTGTACCTCTTTGGTCTTTAATTACATAATTCGACAAAGAGAATAGCATGTAGTAGCGAGCAACACTTGTGCTCGGTTAGTTTGCATTGCGTAAACAAATACAATACAGGTCAGTGATTATATATATACAGATATAGATATGCATGGTAAATGGGCACTTTAAAACAAGTCGCCACGCAAGCTCTTGGTTTGCTGTTGCAGAGGATCCATCTCCGTCGTCACAGCCTGGGCTTCGGCTTTGGCGAGAGCCCGATCTTCCTCGGATAGCTGCTGTCCGATTATCAGATGCCTCAACTCTTGCAATGAGCCGCGTAGAGTAAGGATGTGGTTCTCCACCACCTCCGCCAGGCGGTTACTATTTTGCAGTATCTGCAAGGAGGGTCTGGGCACTACTGGCCGACTAGCTCCGTCTGAGTTGTCGAGCGACTCGGTCTGCTCGAGTGGTGGTGGCGCCGAGCTGGGGCACACCTTCTTTGGAATCCGGTATGCTCGAAGGGCAGTGCTAGCCTCCGGTTCCGATACTTTCCTTCTCTTCTTCACCATTGGCTTTGCAGGGGATGCCTCCCGCTTGCAGGATAGTGTGGCTGCCGCCTTCTTTACGCCCACCTGAGTAGGTCTACACTTCCTGAACTTATGAGGGTCCGTCCACTGCACAAACTGGCAAAAGCGGTCAAAGCTTGGCCTATCGACCGTGTAGATCACACCAGTCTTGTCAAGGTGCATCTGATCACCAGGCGCATCGTATTTCACCTGATGTGAATATACGGAGTCTCGACTTTCACTGTGGTAGCCGCACCGACAGTAGTGACGAATGTAGTGTTGAGACACGTGAATTCTCAACTGCCTGTTGTTCTTGGCCTCATAACAACATTTAGGGCATACGGAGTCGGTTGCCGTTTGCAGGAGGCTCTTTATCCTGGTCTCCGTAGGACCCGCCACCCAGCGTAGCATCCGCCACCTGGTAGGGTTTCTCTTTCCCTTAGCATAGGTGGTGCATGGCTCGTCCTCTAGCATCAGCTGCTCAGCAGGAACATCCTCCTCCTTCACCGAGGGTGGTGTAAGCTGTACCAACCGTACCTCAAGTTTCGGCTTCACGTCTACCACAGAGTGGGACTCAGCACCTACAACATTAACAATGTCCTTATCAGGAGTCAAACACTTGTTAAGTGTTGGCATTGCTACATGGCAGTGGAAGGCAGGGGTCAGGCTTGGTGACTGATCGCCAGGCGGTTTAGGCACTGGGAGGTCGTCAGCTGGGGAAGATGAAAGGATTACACCTTCCTGTGAAGAGAGCCGGCGCTTTCGACTCGTCTCCTCGTCTCCCTGTCTGTGTTTAGCAACTTTTCCCTCACCCCGGGCCGGGGTAGGGGGCACAGACTGTTCACTACCTCCTCTAGATGACTCTAGGGTAGGGATACCTCTCTTCTGTGAGAGATATTCAATCGTTTGGCTTTGGAGTGGCCGCGAAAGACTTTTGCCACCTTCGCCATCTCTGGCCTTTCTCCTGGACTCTTGCAAAGCCCTCCGGGCCGGATCACAGTGACCCCGGGCCGGCAGAGATGTCCCCCGGGCCGGCAGGGTTGACTTCCGGGCCGGCAAGGAGTTATCCCTACTTGTCACTAACTTTTTACCGCCTCTTTCTGACGCTGCTGCCTGAATGAGGGGTTTAGCCGTCTTCAAGGTCAGCGCAGGGTTGTTTCTACCATCTCTAAGTGGTAGAAGCCCTGTAGTTCGAGACTGAAATCTGGGGGGGCTGCCACTTTGCAAAGCTAAAGGGTCAGTCAATGTTCTATGCTTGAACACCCACGCAGACATCTGAGAGTTAAATAACTCACCCTCTTCATCTTTTGATGCCAACTCTGTGTCCACAGCAGCAGCAGGGGTTGGCTGGGGAGGTACATCTTTCTCCTTTATCAGCTCATCTGTAGGCATAGCCAACAAGTCGTCCTCTCCTAATCCTGGGGGGTGATAGGCAGCTAAACCAGCTTCTAGTAATAACTCGTCATCTTCCTCCGTTAATTCTAAGCAGTGAGGGGTTGCCATTGTTGCTATCTTTCGCACAATATTCTTCTCAGGTGAAGACTCTTTGTATTGTATTGGGATTCTACCTGTGCTTAAGCCAAGTAGCATGATACATTTACCCTTATTATACATTGCTGGTTACGCTGTGTAATAAAGTATGGTTTACTCAACAAGTCATTGAGTTGTACGTTTGAGCCGCGGGCTCCGAGAACAGTTGTGGAGTTGGCATACTCCTCTGTTGGAAGTTGACCTCTAGAGTGAGGCATTGTTGGTGGACGTTTGGTCGGCCCCCCAAAATCCACTACAATATTACGTTTAATTTTATGCGTGCACATGGGTTAACTGCAAATTTCTCTACTAAGTTACCCTCATTGTCTTTTTACCCGAGTGTGCAATTTTCAGGAGCAATAAAAACTCAGACGTTTTGAGAAAAAAACGCTTTGCTTACAATTTGTAGGTAAATGGAGTCAGCTACAAATGCGCTGCAGTTATTGTACACATTGGAGATAATGTCCATGAAGGTCATTACTACTGCTATGTTGATACTGGATCAAATGGTTGGTGGAAAATGAGCGATGAAGAGGTTTGTATCATACTAAAATTTGGATTAATTTGCCCACTAGATACAGCAAACAACCCCCTGCTTTTTTTCCAAAGAAGGTATAGACCCCTACACTGTATGGAAAGTGTGAATTAACCAATATTTGGTAATAGTTCAGTTGTTTCAACTCATCAACTCACTGGATCATGCCACGGCACTAATAAAAAACTTGTGAATTACTTCAAAGTAATTTTTTAGATGTGTCAAACATTTCATTTTTTAGTCCGTAAAGATGTTGTTGACAGCTTTAATAGATATCAATAATCGACTACTTTGGTTAGAGTTTGGAGCGGATGGAACTAAGTGACACTAGTGGTTAAATTGAGCTGAGAAATACATATAGTTTTCTTATGAACTTCAAATCCTGTTAGATGTGACTATACTTTGTCAAACTGACATGTGGGACACAAAGGTTTAATGACATCCAATCTTAGACAACCAAACCAATGCTCAATGCTACAAGCATCTCACTTTTTAACTGGAAGTATGATCCAGGCAGTACTTAGAAGTTTAGTCTGATAGTAGATTGTCAACAAAAAGCTAATATAAATAGCCTTAAAAATCTCCAACATTGATTTTGTTTGAAAACTCACCTTATTGGTTTGCTTGCTAAAAAGCTGTGCAGGAAAGTTATTAAGATAAATATTGTGGCATATTTTGGTTAATGGCAATAGTAAACTGGTTGTTTACCACTCCAACCTCCACATCAGCGCTCGGATATTTCACCAGAAAGACAGTCATCAGAAAAATGCGTTATCAGTGGGAAGCCTTACTGTGCTGGTAGCACAGCATGAAGGGCCAGTATTGACCCCTGCAGGGCTGATATTGATCCCCTTACGGACCCGGTATGGTGACACAGGGTCAGTCTAAGATGGTCACCGTAGCAGAGGCCACCTAGGATTCTACTCTAGAGCAGGAATAGGAAGTACCCTTCCTCGGAACGACAGATATGGTAAGCACAAGCTAGCTGTTGCGTTGGAGCCCTGCAGATGTCTATGATTGCACAATGGATATAGGACTCCGCCCTTTAGCCACTTGGTACCAATTACCTTTAATCCTTGTTCAATGCATGATTTGCTTACTATTTATATATGTGTTCTGATTGGTCTAATTATTTCCTCTTCCTTTACTTTTATGTATACTTTATGCAACTAACTTCCTCCAGCCTACCTACAAAATGACTGGAATTGTACATACTCTTTGCATTGATCCATTCATATCTTGTCAATCACCTTAGTGGATACCCACCCTAGGACTTTGGTATTGATGAATAAAGCCACTATTCAAACAGCACTCCATGTAGTTGACCTGAGAGGTGGGTTCTGTGCTTGCCAACTGATCTGGCAGTAGTTATCAAAGTTGTCACTGTCATACTGCCACAGTGTCCTCTCTTGAGAGAGGTAGAATACTTGAGTCTAGTGGAGTTTGGTGGTAACAAGACCAAAATCTATTACAATGTTTTCAATGCTGATTAAACCAATAATCTAGACTCAGTTCTTAACAATAGATCAAAAGACAAGGACCTTGTTTACCACCTCTAAACATTTACTCACATCTACAAAGTTAAAGAAGTAGTCACTCCCAGTAGTAATATATGAGCAGATCTCCCTACCAAGTGTTTTTTTGTGGATTAGATCTTGGAGTTTAGGCAATGGGTTACGGCGTTGGATGAATTCGCCGAGTTTATATTGTATTTTACTTGAGGGGTACTTGAGTGGCATTTGAATGGCATTTAAGTGGCATTCGAGTTTTGATTATTTTTTTACTTGATTTGAACTCATATGGCAACTAGATTTTGAATGTATGGCATTTAAGTTTTGATAACTCGAACTCATATGGCATCTTGAGAGAAAGGAGAGAGGAAAAGAGGAGAGAGGAGATACATCTACATTGAATAAATACATTGATTAAAAATGAAACAATATGTGAATATATACATTTATTGTATAATAAGTAGGGATACATAAAGAGAACATATTAAATATTGTAAGCTTGAAATAGTTCCAATATCATTTCAAATGAAAAAATGGATGATGAGAGATTTTCATCCGTTTGTATGTATCTACATATATCTGATTGAAAATGATATAATAATTCAGTAGTCCATTGTATTGAAATCAATTTTTGAGTGAGCTCTTTATTCCACACTTTTCTTTGAATTTTCTTTAAGTAATCATTAATACTGACAGTTTTTGACATTTTTACAACTGTTTGAAAATTGTTTTTAGTCATAAGCTTAAATATTTCTACTGAATTGTCAACGTATTTATGTGTAGTGTATGGTCGGTATTGTATCGGTGAAAGTTCTCCATGTAAAGAAGCTACAGTTAGCAAATGCTGTGTCATACATAATAATATAGCTTGTAATGTCAAGCGATATCCAATCTTTTCCTGTACTTCAACATTTTCTTTAATATAGCTATGATATATCTTTGGAAGGTAGTCTTTGATTGTGTATCTTTTTGAACTCATAATGAACTAAAATAAAATGTTAAGTATTAGTATATGATGATTAAACAGTGTTGTAAAATAATTACATTTTAACTTTTATTAAGTAATTTTTCTATTAATTCTTACCTTATCACCAAGAAATCAGCTGTAGTAGTTGATGAAATCAGTTGTAGCAGTTGATGAATCAGTTGTAGTAGTTGATGAAATCAGCTGTAGTAGTCGATGTTTTATTGCTGGAGAGAATGATTTCTATGCAGAGAGAGCTGTTCTTATATAGTATAAGCCACTCCTACTCATTTAGCTTATAGCCATTAAAAACACTCACGCGAAAACTCTATCAGAATAGTGTTATTCGCGTGAAATATCCCTGTTTTATTCGCGTGAAAATAAAAAATTTCATTCCCGCGAAAGCAACGGTTTCCATTCGCGTGAAAATGAAGTATATATTCCCGCGAAAGCATTGGTTTGTATTCGCGTGAAAATAAAATTTTTATTCCCGCGAAAGCAATGGTTTCCATTCGCGTGAAAATAAAATTATTTATTCCCGCGAAAACATTGGTTTGTATTCGCGTGAAAATAAAATGTTTATTCCCGCGAAAGCATTGGTTTGTATTCGCGTGAAAATAAATTATTTATTCCCGCGAAAACATTGGTTTGTATTCGCGTGAAAATGAAATGTTTATTCCCGCGAAAGCATTGGTTTGTATTCGCGTGAAAATAAATTATTTATTCCCGCGAAAACATTGGTTTGTATTCGCGTGAAAATAAATTATTTATTCCCGCGAAAACATTGGTTTATACTCGCGTGAAAATAAAATGTTTGTTCCCGCGAAAGCAACGGTTTCCATTGGTGTGAAAATAATTTATTTATTCCCGCGAAAACATTGGTTTGTATTCGCGTGAAAATAAAATGTTTATTCCCGCGAAAACATTGGTTTCTATTCGTGTGAAAATAAAATGTTTATTCCCGCGAAAGCAACGGTTTCCATTCGCGTGAAAATAAATTATTTATTCCCGCGAAAACATTGGTTTCTATTCGCGTGAAAATAAAATGTTTATTCCCGCGAAAGCAACGGTTTCCATTCGCGTGAAAATAAATTATTTATTCCCGCGAAAACATTGGTTTGTATTCGCGTGAAAATAAAATATTTATTCCCGCGAAAGCAACGGTTTGTATTCGCGTGAAAATAAAGTATTCATTCCCGCGAAAGCAACAGTTTCCATTCGTGTGAAAATTAAATGTTTATTCCCGCGAAAGCATTGGTTTGTATTCGCGTGAAAATAAAATATTTATTCCCGCGAAAGCAACGGTTTGTATTCGCGTGAAAATAAAGTATTCATTCCCGCGAAAGCAACAGTTTCCATTCGCGTGAAAATTAAATGTTTATTCCCGCGAAAGCATTGGTTTGTATTCGCGTGAAAATAAAATATTTATTCCCGCGAAAGCATTGGGTTGTATTCGCGTGAAAAAATGTTGATTCATAGGATTTAATCAGTGCAACTTTACCTATTTAAGAGCCACTGTTTTCACACAGAAAGCATCCAGTTCTACAACGACTAGCGGAGAAGCAACATCTACTAAATCTTTCATTGCAACAACTAGGAGCTCATCTTCTTTATAAAGGTAAGAGTAAAAATATTTATTTTTTGTTAGCTAACGCTACTAGGTTTATGACCTTTATGATCTTTTAAAATTAATTACGAAAAATTAAACAAAATGTTTTGTTTTTTTAGAATGAATACTCAAGACGAAGGAAGTCAACCGATGAATGAAGAAGCAGGATCCCAGCAAACCCTTTCCCCATCACCTTCTCCTATCTTTGATATGGCAGAAAGTCAATTGGTGGTTGATGAACCAGAATCCCAACAAGATTTTACTTCATTCACATCTCCTACTAACAAGCTGTCTTCAAAAAGAACATCGATGAGGAAACGATCTTTTATTGATTTGACAAAAGATGAGAATGAAACTGGCTCGAAGTGCAAAAAACTAGTTTTGACGGATGTTGGAGATGAAACGCTTTTTCGTCACACCAGAATACCCTTTCAAGATGCTGGAAGTAATGAACTAACCACTCTCACCTACAAGAGCGCTGGGTTAATAAACTCTCTCTCTCCAGATAGTCTAGAAAAACTTGAAGAATCCATGGAAATCCGAGAACTACCAGTACCAACAGTTATGGAGGTGTTGTCTGTTGAATTTCGTGATGAATCAAAGTGCACCATGATTTACAACTACCGAAAGAATAAGAAGATAACTCGGGTGAAGAGTGATGTTTCAACCGAAATAGGACTGCTTGTTAATAAAGCTAAGCAAACACGTCCAATTGTTTTAATTTATATGGGAGAAGGAAAGACAGGAGATGCGATTTTTCGTACTGCTGAATCTCATGGATGTAATCGAAAGATCAACGATCCATTCAACTCATTGTATGGCAAGAGTTTGAGACAAATACAGGCTTATTTCAGTGTTGCTCACCTACACGATTTTCCGACAGGAAGTGTTATAGCTTATGAGAATCCTGGAATGCTAAGAAAATGTGATACTCGTTGGAACAAGACTGCTGATGTTATAGTGGCTAATTACAGATGTATGGTGAAAGGAGAGCTATTGATTGGAGATCTTAGCATCCCTGCTCAAATAGCTTCATCTGTGGTGGCGGAAAAAAGTGGTGTAATCGTATTCAGAGGACTGAAACAAAATACGAACAACATGATTTCCTACGACATCATTCTACTCTCAGCTCTTCAAGCTTTCATTCAAGTCTCAGAACTGTTTGATACTTCGCTGCAGCACACCTGTCTCTCCTACTTTGATGAAAATGAAAAAGAGAATTGTCCAGAACAGCATATCAGAGTCTTAATCGATAACACAAAGGATGTGACTCGTCTTCTATGATGGTAAGTTTCATATCTATTTAAAGAAAGATCTGAAGTATTTTTGTAAAATTAATTCATATAACTATGTATGATAGAGTCATTAGTTACTATGTCTTTTAGATATAACTAAAGAGCGTTCCTGAGGAAGAAAATGAGAAGATCTTATTTACTTCTTGCTTGAAACATTACAAAATAATAGTTTTTATAGGTTCTGTAGTGTTTAGCACAAATAATGAGATAAGTTGTATTTTATTCATTATATTTGTTATATCAAATAAAAATCAATTATAATAATTTATTTTAACAATTTACTTAGTAAATTAGTTCCTTGTATATGTACACCATCTATTCCTTCTACTGCATTATCTTCTATGAACTCGAAGTTAGGATAGGTCTGTATGATAAATCTCCGTATTGAGTGATCTCTCATCTCACTATCTCCTATGTCTCGTAAACTTCTAACAATTTCATCCATACTCCATCCTCTACTTCTCAGTAAACAAAAGTATACACAATAGTCGCCACATACAGTTGACAAAAAATTTTGTAGTTGTGTTTCATTACTTCGTATTGTTTCATATCCTCCATGAATACTTAGTATTTCATTTACATCCGGATAAAAGGAAACAGAACGTCCAAACGAGTCAAAAAAATCCACCTCTGAATCATTAGCGTACACAGCCAACCAATGCTCTCCGGGTTGATGAGAATAATGGGTGTTGAATACGAAACATCCTGTTGGAAAATTGCAAATTTGCTTCCAAAACTGTTCTCTAGCTCCAACATGAAACCCTACGCTTTGACATAAAACGTCTGAAGATAAGATCGAACGAATTTGTATGGTATTCATCTGTAACTTTCTGTTTAAAGCACTGCGTCACCTCCGATAGTTAATTGAAGAATGCTATCCATCTCCAACACACCGTCTTTTACAAAGTATGCTACCAGGGATAATCCATCCGTCGTGTTAGCGCTAAAACGAATTTCCACACTTGTTGTGACATTTTTCATAGAGTGAAAACCTTCTTTAAGAAAATCACCAGTCAAATCAAATCCATAAAGTGTAGTACCATCAAGGTATTGTTCTTTCGTAATACCGAGACTATCACCTTCAAGCAAAGTTCCGGTAGCGTGTAGAAACTGATGATATTCTCTTCCAAAAACTCCTCTAGCATAATTTGGTTCAAATCTCCTTCCAATTGGACAATCACCAACTCTCAATACAATACTATCAACACTAGCATGCTGCATTCTATATGGATTCAAGGCGAAACGTCCGTTCATTGCGTTGTGATTAACTAAACCTAAATAAATTTGTTTAGGTTTTTGTTTGTTTTCTTCCAAAGTGATGTCGATCTGCGCAACACCAGCACGAATTCCATATAGTTTTATCCGTTTTCGATCAACAGGATAAATGTAGTTGTGACCTTCCAATGCCAAGCTGAGTTGGGAGTTTTGTATTGTAGGATTCACCTTAACTTTACAAAGATGAAGTTCAAATTTATCAATTCTAATCTTTGCCCCTCCTGCAGGCGTCTCATTCGCAGCAAACAAAGCTAGTTTGCCAGAGGCACGCTCAAACTCCAGCTGCATAGTAGGACCTGGTATTATTAGTTTTTTCTGCTGAAATAATGCGAGATGAGGTTTTCCAGTTAATTCTATTGTCTTTCCACCTATGATTAGAGCTCTCCTCTTTTTCTTATCAGCGGTTTTGTGATCAGTAGCGTCTTTGCTAGTTGAATCATCATACAACCATCCTTCCATCTTACCTTGATATTTCTTTCTTTCTGCACTGTTTTCGAGTAGTTGTGAAAAGTAGGAGCGTAAACCGTAGTTGTTAGCGTATTCAACGGTGGTTCCTTCTATCGACATTTTCAACTCACTGAATAATGCATGCATTGAATCCCCCATCCACACAACTGCATCATCATCATTACCTGAAATATTGGTTCCATCATCTTGAACAACCGTGGCTTCAACTTGCAGAAACGAGTTGTAAAGATCTGTGTAATGTTCAGTGCTCCCTGACAAGGTTAACTCAATACTACCATAAGGATCTAACCTATCAGGTCTGATGACAACATATTCCGATCTTTCTACCGATATGTTTGTTGGTTCCGTAGCAAATACATCCAACGTTGGATTTATGTTGTAGGAAGAACCTTCCAACTTATTACCTGTTGTTCCATTTAGGCTAGCCATCTTTTGCGAGTGATGAATGCTTGAAGCGTTACCGCTTAATGAATATAGATATCAAGCTCAGCTGTCTTTATACCGGATTCTACTGCTATTAAAATATACCACGATTACCAACACCTCTCCTCTTCTTTCCACCTCTTGTTTTTCTCCTTTTCATTCTATCTGGACGGACTGCATTGAGCACATCTCCCCCCAGATCATTCAACTCTGCCAATCCCCTCTTCTTTGCTGACGCTGCAAAACTTTGACCATCGATGACATCACGCGCTACATTTCCACCTACAGACAATGCTCTTTTCCCCAAACTAATTGCTCCTCTTTTCAGCATTGGTGCTGCAGATTTAAGTAAACTTGAAAAAATACTACCAAGTCCATTTCCTCTCATATTAGGCATCACTCGTCGTCCGCTATACACTCCAATTCCATTTCCAGCTTGCATCTTGTAGTACTCATCAAAAAAATCTTTTGAATCCTCAGGGGTGTATCGTACCAAACTCATTATAATTCTTTCTCTCTATAGTGAACCGTCAACACAACCTTTCCACCATCAAATGGTATTCGTTGACCGTCGTCACTCGTTATAAGTACTTTAATCATATCACTATTTAGTGATGAAGCGTCAACATAGTGAGGATTTTTAAATTCTTGATACACAACACTATTCTTCTTTCCTTGAACTGGAACTACTCTCAATAAAGGTACATTCGTATCTCCTACCATTCTATTATCAACAATGTTGGAATAAACATACAGGGATGTTAAACCGGAATTTATATCAGGAGGTGTGATATTATTGTATCTACCACGAGGGTATGTAGTTTGTGATTCAAATCCAAAAATATATGCTATATCTTTGGAAAAGCTTATGGCAGTATCAGGATCACTGTTAGTTAGTAAAGCAGTGTTGGTGATCTTGTTGTAGGAGATGGCGAATTTCTTGTCTAAATCCATTTCATTCATTCTCTTTCGTATAATCTCCTCCAACTCCTCTATACTATCATATCTTCCATTACCGATTAGGATGAAGGACTTTTCGCTTTTACCGGAGACATTAGTCTTTTCTAGATATATTTTCCCTTCGGTAACATTTTTCCAATTATTAGAATAAGTCATATCTAGCAGAGCTACCTCCCATTTACCACCATTGATAACCAAATATTTATACAGTCTCACTGTAAATTCGGAATTGTTATTATCAGGAAACTCTTCACCACTAGAGTTTGAGGGTAAAGTTATCAGCATCGACATTTTCCCAACGTATGATGATTATATCAAGCGTTCTTTCCTTATAAACTATTCATCTACCCACTCGTTGAACTTTTCTCCGTATCCTAACCACTTAACCAGAATCTGTCTTTTACCTCTTTTCATTCTTCTTCCCAATATCTTTTCAATTCTGAAAATCGTGGGTTTTTTTACTTTTTGCAACTCTTTTTCGTAAAAGGTGCCATCAATCATCTCCTCAGCTAAATCTTTTACCCTATATACAACAGGTTTTTCATCAATAAGTACATCAGTGATTATAAAAATCTCAATCGTCCAATTCGGAGTGTATCCTCTTTCAAACGCTCCTCTTGCCTTACTTATTCTCACATAATCCCCAACCTTTAGTTTTGCTTCTTGAGTTAAACTATGTTCACCTCCTTCATACACACGATTCCATACGAGTTCTTGATTTTGAAAATTCACATCATTTGGTCTCATACCTATAGCACCATGAATTGTGTTGTTGTATGCATTAACCATTTCTGGTAAAGCATCAATGTATCTATCATCATCTTTATATGTCAAATATCTATATATCTTCTCTTTTAAAGTTCTGTTAAAACGCTCCACCATTGATGCCTTTATCGTTTCATTTTCGGTTGTAAAGCGCTTGATCTTTTTTTCCGCTAGCAGAGTCTTGACATTGACGTTGTCAAACTCTTTACCTTTATCAGATTGTAAAGCTTTATAATTTTCCCCTTCTAGTATTCTTCTCAATCCTCTTGCTACTACCGGTCCTGATTTGTTGATGAGCGGCACAGCCCAACCTTTTCTAGATAAAGAATCAATAGCAGTTAGTAAAAATGCTGTATTATTATTTTCATCTCTTCGAGATCGAACATCCATCAAATCTACCTGTAGCTGCTCCCCTATTCCAGCTACAATTGTAGGACGACGCTTAAACTTGGTTACAACTTTTTTATGTAACGTGTAGGCATCCTCACCACTCAACCATTCACGGATTCTTTTTTCTCCCTCTCGTTTTCTACGAGCTTTCAGTAAAGCTCTAGCTCCTCGTAGAGATGTATGTAATGCAGGATTGTAATACAACTCTTTTAGCGTGTCGATGTCCATAAATTAGTACCGGGAACGACCAACTTTTTCTTCTGAGTACGTGTTCGATGCGGGGATTTTCTGACAGTTGTGATTCCTTCATCAGTTAGCAGGCTTTTAAATCTACTGTAATTGGTATTTCCCGATTGTATTTTACCTCCTTCGGTTAGAACGTCTCGTAGTAAAGTTTTGGAAGTCCTAGGATTCAACCAACGTTCTCCAATTTTCAGTCTGTCCTTCTCCGAGTCGAATCTACCAATTTTACTCAGATTATTCAACATTTTGACAGCGATCGTTTGATCACTCTTTTTTTTTGTTAAATCAGCTGCTTTTTTTTCAAAATCTTTTAAATTTTCGCTTTCACTATCGTGCTCATCTTCTCCATCAGTAAGAAATGTACTTCCTAGTAAGGTTGTGTCTTCAGTATCAAACAACCTTCCTTTTATTAATTCCGTCCCAATATCATCATCATCATCAACCATTTTCACTGATTCTAACTCATTGTCTTTATCAACATTTGGTGAAAAGACATTAGGTTTATTATCAATAATTGTGCTATTGGCCAAAGGAAAAGTAGACTCTGTCTTTTTTTTCTTAATGAGATTCCAACTATCCTTTTGTGTCTGGTTTTGGTTATTTTTAATCTTTTTGACATCAGACAAATACCTACGTAGGTTTTCAACATTTTCATCTAACTTTTCGTATGAGGATAAGTCAGAATCATAAGCCGTTTCCAGTAGATCATTTCGCTTTCGCTTCATATTTCTCACTGTTATAGCTTCCATAGGATTATAATACAATGGAGGTCTGGCTTTCTCTTCCTTTACTACTGTTTTATCATCCTTTCTTTCTGTTAATCTATAGTATTCATCTTCAGTGAGTATAAAATTACGTCTGGAGAATGTTAAAGGCTGTCGATTCATCTTTTTATTGATGATAAAACAGATACAATAGGTGTTATAATAGCATCCAAAAGATTCCCTCTACCACTCTGAATCAAAATTTTACGCTTATCATCAACTCTCCCTCTACCACTAAGTTTATGTAGCTCCTTCTTGTAACGCTGCAACTCAATAAACTGCTCAGAATCAAGAGGAACATTACCTAATATAATATTTTTAACACTTTCTATCAATGATTGAAACAAATCTGAGTTAGCCTTTTCGACTATAGCGATTTTCCCTTTCTTACTCAGATCATCCAGAGCTAAAATCGCCATTCTATTTCGCATCATTCGTGTTGAGAGTTTCATCTTTATCTTCTCCCTCCGCCTAGCACACTTTTAAGTAACCCTGGAACTATATTGCTGATGATAGGTCCTAGTAGAGCGCCTAAAAATCCTCCTTTTTGCAATACAGCTTTCTTATCATCTAACGTTGATTTTCTTACTAAAGCGCTAATATCCTTCACGTTTCGCTGCAACTCATTATACTGAGATGATGTCAATGGTATCGTTCCATTTATAATAGCTTTAGCACATTCCATTAGAGTCATAATAAACTCCTTTTTGGCTTTGGCTATAACAGACTTTTGAATAGCAAAGGTTGTATTGTTGAGCGATAACAACACAGCTGCATTTTTTGTTAATTTTTTCTCCAAAGCTTTAGACATTATAATGCTTTCGTGTTGCGTCGTTGAATAACAAAATATGATTGAGGTGAAGTGAATAGTAATTGTATTTATATCCTTTTACTTGGGTACATATAATATCATAGGGAGAACTGATGTAAAATTTCCCAATAGTCTATGTTGATCATTCGTTTGTTGAGTCGTATCTATTCGTAAATAAGAGTATGGTTTCTTTGTCGCGTCTTCAAAAGCCTCTTGTACATATTTTATTTTTGATGGAAAACATTGTCGAGCCAAATAGGAAATAGAAGAAGCATCTCTAGGGTTTTTAAAAAGAAAAAAATAATGACTATTCAAGGAAATTGTACGATTTCCTTTTAAAAACAGATTCTGAACAATAAAAAACACACTTATGTTCAAATGATGACTATGTTTTGTATACAAAGCATTAGCATCAGCTTTACCAGAAACTTCATCCATGAGATCATCAATTATCAGCCATCGATTTTTACCATCTCTGGGAAAACTCACTGTTATATCTATCATGCCTTCATGAAAAATCACTCCTGATACATCATCAAAGGCTTTTTGGTAGGCTCCATAACAGTAGTGAATCTCTGTTGGTGGAGGGTGTGCTATAGTCTGACTAGCTTCAATCATTCGAAAAATCGCTTGCGTCTTTCCCGATCCTGTTGGTCCTGCAATCATTGCTGTAAAAGGAGATCGCATCCTCGGGTCATAATCTTCAGGTTTCCCATTCATCATAAAAAGATGTTCATCAATCAACAGTAGTTTCATTTATGGTTCCAACAGGAGAGTTTCTCGCTTTTTGTATTTTTTCCATAGCTTCTTCATACATACTAAACTCAGTAACACCTCCAAAAGTGGAAAGCCCTACGACAAATACCAAAATTATCATAATTATCAACGCTTTACGCTTCATACTCGGTAAAACATCTATCATATCACGTTCAGTACCATCAATAGTATCAACTTCATTCATCGGTCTCATCTCAACATCATCCTCTGTCGACATCTTAACTTCCAATAACCATACAATCTTATCACGTTTTCATTTATATACAATGTTAAAACTATCAAAAAAATCAAATGCCATACATGCAAAATCTATATGCCATATAAGTTCAAAATAAGTAAAAAAAATAATCAAAAACTCAAATGCCACTTAAATGCCACTCAAATGCCACTCAAGTACCCCTCAAATGAAATACAATATAAACTCGGCGAATTCATCCAACGTCGTAACCCATTGCATAACCTCCAAGGTCTAATCCACAAAAAAACACTTGGTAGGGAGATCTGCTCATATATTACTACTACTCCCAATTATATAGCAACAAACAAATTAAGATAAAACATCGGGCCGATAAATAAAAAATGGTCCCAAAGTTTTCGGTTTTGTATTTATCAATTTGTTTACAATAATTAAATGAAATATCCCCTTCTCAACTTATAAAAGAGCTTATGAAGGTTGGTGTACTAACAATAAATTACTGTTGTAGATCACAAGAGCAAGTGATGAGATGATGGAAGGCGATCAAGATAACACTTACCTTCTACTTTATAGCAAGAAAAAAGCTGATGATCTCAAGTGAGAAAATTATTGTGATCAATAACATTATTTTCTTGAATTAATGCTCCGTAAATCAGGGCTGGAAAAAAGCAGTATTGCAGTATTCACTGCTGGCCCTTCTGAGGTACCACCGGCCCTGCAGCACACACTGCCAGCCCTGCAGCATGCACTACCGGCCCTGCAGTGCCACTACCGGCCCTATACCGGGTCAGTGAGGGAAGAACGACTATAGCCTGAGAGCCTAAATTGATACCAAAGATGCAGGAGCCCGACTCTTCAGCTTAGCTGTCCTCAGGCAAGACCAAAGTCATGGACCACAAGCCATAAGGACCAGGAACTAGAGCTAACCATTGCCCCATTGTGAATCAGCAAGATTGACTGATAAACTCCGCCCCCAACTTCTGGGCACCTTGCATATTTAACCTTATATTAGCCAATGTTGTATCATTTTATTTCTATCTCATGTTCTGATTAGTGCAATTACTTCCTGCCATTGCTGGTTTGTTGCCCCCTCATTTGGGCATATATTTTTTCCTGTTCTGCCTATAAAAGGCAGAACACTTCTTATTATTCTTTGTATTGTACTGGGGTTCTGCTTGTGATTGAGCCAAGTAGCATAATACATTCACCGTTATTATACCTTGCTGGTTATGCTGTATAATAAACTATGGTATACTCAACAAGACATTGAGTTGTGCATTTGAGCCGTGGGCTCTGAGAACAGTTGTGTAGTCGGTATACTCCTCTGATAGAAATTGACCTCTGGAATGAGGTGTTGTTGGTGGACGTTTGGTCGGCCCCCCAAAATCCACTACAGTATTATGCGTTGAAAAATGTGATTTTGTCAAAAATGTCACTAGATTGTATTTATTATTTAGTAGTAAGTTATCCCAAGTGTTTGCAATGGAAAAATGAGCTATCAGAATATAACAAGCTCGCTCTCAATATGCTACTTTTTTACCGCTTTAGAATGTTCTGTGCTATGATTTATTGTGTTCTTATTTTACTTTTGTACTTTCCCACGATTGCTTCGCTAGTAACTGCATTATTTTGCTACTCCTCAACCATCTTTATTCCTACTGCTTTGCGGTTAATATCTTAATTACAGTTATTTGGTACTCTCTGTAGTTACGTACTTTACTCTGGAGCTTGGGAGTCTCTTATAATCCATGAGTGTTGCTTTCAAAACTGTCAATAAAAAAGTTGATTTCATTGAAAATTGTGACATTTTATAGCAATAAGTTATTTTTTGTTTGCGGAAAATAAAATGGAAGCAGAAGAGGATGGTGATGATGTTGAGATTCAACCAAATTAAGGACAAGTTGAAAAAATCCTCTTAACATTTAGGATTCCTGATGCTGAAATAGTTTATGATTGGTGATAAATGGAAATCAGTACAAAAGGGGGGGAATCCTGCCTGTGCTTGTCTGGTGTATGGGTGAGGTCAGTTATGCCTTGCTTAGTCAAGCGTGATTCCTTTAGTAAGCGTTAGTAGAATGTACTAGTAGTGGTAGTAGTAGTGCTAGCAGATAGCCGTACTGGCCTCATATAGGGAGCCACACTGTCCACTTCCATCAAAATACAAAATATCATCAATCGTTTATAAAAGTCCTTAGGAACTTGTATCACAGCATAAAATGAAATTGATCTTGATTCCACAGTAGATGTTTCGGTAATAATTTTTTTCGCTCATTTGCTCTCCATTCTAATAACTTTCAAGAAAGTTTCTGGCATATCAACTTTCGTAGATACTATAAGAACGCTTACTTTAACAGAGTTTTGTTAAAAAATAAATTTCATTTAATTTTATTACAGTTATTTCTCATACCAAATAATCCATGCGCTGGACATGGAACGATGAAAAATAACAAGGTCAGGTCAGGACTGGAGATCAGATCAGTGGAGTGAATCTCAAAATATATCAGTAAAATAAGCTCATGTCAGGGTTACAGAGCACTCTTCAGAAATATTTTAAAAAACGCTACAGAGATCTGCTGCTATTAGGCGAAAAAATAAGTGAAATAAAAACGTATGCCGAAAAATGACATTAAAGTAAAGTATCAACAAGCAGTGTCAATGGGGATCAAAATTTTGGTAAATCAATGATGAAAAGCACTGAACAAAGACCCCAAACACGGTGGAAATTTACTTTCATAATACTAAAAACCAGCGCAGTAACAAGTCCATACGCCAGAATTCGGATGAAAAGGTTACAATCTGTTGGTGGTTTTCATGTTTGAACAGAGGGAAGAATCGCGTTACACCAATTGCAGATACAGTAGCCTTAAATCTAATACATCCCCATCTCCAATGCAACACATACACACCCCCACCTGATACGCAAAATATGTTTTTTGCGTTAATAGTTATTCATGTAGCTATGCCCCTATTATAGTAACCGCGCAAATTCTGCACTAAATCTCAGAAACTCACGCCGAACATCAGCAACAACGCGTGCAACCACAGACCATTTGCGAAAGTTCAGGCATTGAACTGTCAGGAACCCAAGATTGCTTAAACTTTGTGGACTTTTGTCGGAGGTTTAGGGTGGCTGCTAAATTTTGGCCTGAGCCCCGCTCAACTTCCAAAAGAATCCCAGCAGTACTGCTGAAGTTTGACTGAGTTGCTACCAAAGGAATCGCAAGGGTGATTGTAGCTCAGCTTCGGCGTCGAATCTTCAGGAGCTGATGCCTAACCTCTGCCAACAATGCAGAACTTTTGGCAAAACACTTGAAATCAGAACCACAGCAAACTTCAGCAAGTTTTGGTGGAGCTGCCGAAGTTTGGTGGGGCTGCTGCCAAAGTTCTGGCACGGATGGTGGTACTGCATTTATTCTCAGACAACTATGTAGAACCCCCAGCACTGACGTCGGTTGAGAATTGGTGTCATTGTCAAAGGTTCGGCATGAACTGTCAGTAACACTCCCTCACAGATTTTCTTTCCTTTATTATTAGTGTTTGTGAGATTTGAGCCGAGATTTTTTGTGGTTGGTGCCAAAGGCATTCTATTTCATGAGGAGCTACTCTAGAGGGCCGTAGTTTAGGAGACAGCAGCACGACACTGCCGTCCCATTGAAACAATCAGAAAAAAATTTGTAATTTTTTAAAAATAAGGCACAGGAGTATACAACTGCTGATAAACCACCAAATAATTGAGTTTGCTAGAGCAAAGAGAGTTGTTGGCTAGAGTACCACTTGGAGACAGGTGACAGCAATAGTAGTGTAGTAAAATAGCATTGTTTTTTGATTATTTCAAGATGAGAATATGATCGGGAATTGGAACAAGCGTAGACAGGAATGAACGTTGACGGGAATGAATGCAGACATAGCTGGAATGAACGTAGACACATCCTGGAATGAATGTCGACAGACCTGGAATGAGTGTCGACTATGCAATAAACAAAAGGATTCGGCTTTCATTCCCGGATGTGTCAACGTTTGTTCTCGGCAATATATAAAATGTGATTTCGACTATCATTCCAGGAGTTTTCTACTTTCGCAAAATATAATAATTCATTTCATTCCTGGAACGAGTGTCGAAAAGAAACTATATATGTCTCCAGGAATGAATGTCGACACTTTCTAGAATGAACGTCAAAATTTTTTTCTCTCTAAGCTAGTGGACTTTCATTCCAGGCATGTCGGCGATCATTCCAGGATGTTTCCACGTTTATTACAGCTATTTCTGCGTTCATTCCGGTCGGCGTTCATTCCTGTCTACATTTGTTCCAAATTCCTATAATTGACAGTGAGAATTGTTTATCACACCAAATAATGGTATTTTGTTGTACGTATTATATTCATTATCTGACAGTTATTATATTTATAAAGTTTTAATACTGTAATGGATTCCGGTCTGTTTACCCTGGACATCAACTAGTCTCAAGTATTATACATCTCTATAGAGGGGATATTGTGCTGATTGACAGTGACAACTGTGTTCAGGCAACCGAATTACCCGGTATGGCAAGAGCCCATGGCTCAGACAAACAATACAGCGTAGTGCTTGTGTAAGTGACTATATTTTCAAAAAAAAGTCCTAAAGGATGTGTAGTCCTTTAGGGTATTTCCGGCAAGATATGAGAATGAATGCAAAGAGTAAGGCAAAAGTCTCTTTTTTTTATAGGAGAGCTCACAGGAACTAATTAACATAAAGTAAATAACAACAATAGCATAGGAAGTGATCAGTCCAATGCAATCAATTATATAAATAGTAATCCAATCATGTAAGACAAATTATTTAAATGATAAAAGCGCCAAGTGGCTAAGAGCGGACTCCTATCTCCACTGTTCAACCAGCGGTCCTGCAGGGCTCTCAGGCTGTGGATAGAGTTTGGTCCACTAAGTCGGTAATCCAAGGAAGGGTAGTTACAGTTCCTGGCCTTGATTTTGCAGTTCCTTGGCTATTTCGGCCATCTTGTGTCCACCCAGTATAGCTATGTCGGGTCGGTAAGGGGTCAATACTGGCCCTGAAGGGGTCACTACCGACCCTGCACACTATGCCACCAAAGTAAGACTTTTAACCTGTACAGCAGTTGATTGAATGCTGTCAGTTAAAGTCTAGCGCATTATCTCACAAGGGTGAATAGTAAGCTGCCTGTCTACTAGTAAGTTCCACAAAAGTTGACCACAATACGTTTACTGTCAGTTTTTTTTTTACTTAAAGATTAAAGGTTAAAGATGAAAAGATGTATTATTTTGTAATAATACCAATGTGTACACTCATACCGCACTGATTTTGATTATTGTTATTTAAATGTCATTCTATTTTACCAAGCTATTAATATCCCTTACTTAGGCTTTCCTGGCCGACAGAATCAGTAAAACTTGCCTTTAAAACTGAGGAAAACACCTTTTTCCAACTGTCTAGTTCTCAAAATTTTTCAACACCAGGGAGGGCGCTCCACCGGCCCTCCTGCACTCCCCCAGGCGCGGACCTCCAGCCCTCGATTGGACCTGCGGCCCGAGTTTTCCTATACCCGGCCATCCCATAAAATATTTTTGAATTCTACTCCTGTGCTCTAGACTGATGCTTCTGGGGTGATGGGTTAGGCAACACATAGTTTAAAAAGAATTTACGTTCACAGTCTAATAGACTAAAGTTAGATGGCACCCTATCCTTTATATGCTGGGGCCGCCCGTTAATGTGGTGAGATAAAGTATGATATGAAACTGGTGTAGATCTAGTCCAAGTGCTATGAAAATGAAGAGTTTTTAAAAGGTGGGGGTGCTAGCATTAGCTACACCACACATCAAAAGTTTGCCGGATGTCTTTAGGTTTCTTACCCAACTGCAAGCATTATACTATACACATGAGTGGTTACTACCAAGTGAGCCAATGAAGCCGAGAGCAACGTTATTATTACAACGTTACTCTATATCTACCAGGAGTTATATCAATGTTCTCATCAAGCAATTTCTGGGCCTGTTGTAGATCCAACTACCAGAAACTTAATCGGACTTGTTACTGGTCCAACAACCACCAATTCAACCTGGCCCGTTATTGGTCCATCATTCTTACATTTTATCAGTTTTTTGCATACAGACATCTAGGCACATTTTCAATTCTTTTGGAGTAGGCATAAATTTACTCGAATCAAAATCTGAAATTGATATTTCGTGTTTTATAGCACTGTGTTCAACCGGTACAAGTTTAACCAGTTCAAAGCACAGCTTCTTGCAAAGTTTCCTTTAAAATAGTTTTGTCAGCAACTTTGAGCTAAAACTAAACTTTTAAAGCAGAAATTTTCTGGAGCTAGGCAGAAATACAAACATTATAAATAGCTTTGGAAGCTACCACAGGTTCAATAGTGAAGCTGCAGGGAGAGCAACTCTAACCTTTGCCATAATTTCCAACTGGATGTCAACATGAAAACATTTTTTGTTACATCAATTTTATTTTGGATGGTTAAAATTGTGAGCAACTATTTGACAACAAGCTCATCCAATTGGTGGACTGCCTTTAAAACCAAAATTGTGCTGGCTTAAAATTATTTTGCTCAAAAAAAGATTTTGATTATTGCGTCTGCTGAAAAAAACTTCACTACATTGTTGAAACTGCACTAAAAAATTCAAATTATAGAAGCTAGATCATTTCAGGTCAATGATAAACATTCAACTGGGGTTGGGTACAGGTGTAGTATATTTTTTTGATAAATGAAGGTTCATGTAACAGGTCTGCGTTCATTACTTGGTTTCAAAATCTGTTTTAGTAAGAAAATACTTTCTCCAATTAAACGGTTCCAAAACCGAGGAGCAACAAGTGAATTTTCGAGCTTTGTTTCAATTAGTAATATATCAGGCTCACTGATGTCAGCGCAGAGCGACGATCAACGCTGCATCAACCTTAAGATGCAAGAAATTAAGATTGACGATTGGAACGACTTCCATAACATTGCGATGTGCCTAGTCATCTTGGATATCAAAATTTTTAACCTGTATATGAGAGTTCTGGCATCAAAGCTCTTTGATGTCATAAACAGGACAAGCTCCAGTAGCGATGTTTGTAAGGTTATAAAAGATGAAATGGACTCTCTCTCTAATCAAAAGGATATACAACTTGACTACAAAGACCCAAGTGCTAGAATCTGCTTGGCATTAGATTCATTTTGCGCAGCAAGAAAGAATATATTTCGGCTGCCTGACCTGACAGCCAACAATCGAGCTGAAATACTAAGGGCAATCAAACAATCATTGTTGGACCATTCACCCGAAAAGTGGAGAAAAAACTTTGCCGTACAAAGATATCGAAACCATCCCGAGTCTTTATTCATGAGACTAAATGACAGTAATGCTAATCCAACTGAAATTCTGACAGATCTCCTAGCAACGCCAGAGTTGGTTGAAGAGATACTGATGTGTCTTATAGCCACAGTGATTTCTAAATATCACCTTAGAGTATCAGAAATTCGCAAGTGCGTCCGGGAAGACTTTAGAAATATGTACCTATCACTTGATAAACTTGAAGAATATAGAAATAATGCAGTTCATTCCAACGATGATCATGTGATGACTACAGATGAGAGAAATAAGTTCCTAAGATGTTACACGGATGTCTTGGAGAGGTTTCACTTCAAAAAGTATTACAAGATCACATATGACGAAACGGTAAGAATTTATAAAAAAGGAAAAACTAGCTTATCACCCAAACACACCATCTCACATCCTGTTAAAAAATTAGCTCATTTTCAATTAACCTGTAAAATAAGGAAACTCATGTTGCACAACAATGTTTGCTTTGTCCAGATTGTTTGATGGTGTTTGCTGTCGCAATTGCATTACAAAGTGAACAGGTGCACTGTACAACATTAAGTGATTTTTGACTAATACTGTGGTAGATAGTGTTGTATGTCAGTAGTACAATTGCGCGTTTGCTAGCAAACACCAACAATCAGTGTGCCAGAGTTGTACTCCCAGCCATTGTACAAGTGCTGTGACCGGAAAAATTTGCTTTGTCGGTGGTACAGCTTGCAGGACCAGCATTGACCCTTGCAGGGCTAGTAGCCGACTAATGTTTGACAGGTTAAGGTGATACCAGGCCGGTAAAAGATGGCCGCCTTAGCTGAAGACCAGCAAAACCACCTATGAGCCTACTGTAACCACAGAGCCGAAAGTGCCCTTTCTTGGACTACCAGATGTAACAACCACAAGCTCAGAATAGCCTGGGACCCTGTGAGGATTAGGATTAGACACTGGAGATAGGACTCTGCTCTTTAGCTGCTCGGCACCCTTTACATTTAATTGCATTCTGAAGCAATGTTTATGTCCACTACCTTCCGCTAGGGGCTTGTGCTGGTAGACGTATAGTCTGTGCAGCCATAGTAATGCAGTCAGCCACTTCAGGCTTGACAATCCATAGTCTACTTTAACTCAGAGGTGACCCCGTGCTGAATCGGCACAAACAAAGTGTTGTAAAGTAGGCAACCGACTTTTACAACTGTAACGAGCCCTCGGCTCAGGCATACACAGCTTTCAAGTAGTGTGTAAATAAAACCTTCATTCATATCAATGTATAAGGTGGCAAAACAAGACAAGAGAACACACTCATGCCATATCAGGTAATGCAATGCAAAGAGTATCACAAAGTCTCTGCCTTTCATAGGCAGAGTTACAGGAAGCATCAATGAAAAGTTTTTAGCATGCACAGGAAGCATGGCAGGAAGTAATATGATATATAGTAAGCAGTATTGTCCAATGAGATAATGATAGCTAAGTTGAGTGCACTGGCGCTCAGAAGTAACCGGCAGAGTCCATGGTTAGCTTGGCCAGTGATAGGTTGATATTGTACCTGAGAGTTCTTTAGTCTTCATCGGCCTTTGGTCCATGTTTCTCTACATCTAAGGGTAGTTAACTTTGGAAGGTGGTAATTGGAGGCACTGGAGCTAGACTTTGTCTCTCAAGCTATGGCATCCATCTTGTTACTGACCAGGGGTAACTACCAAGGATTGGGGTAGTAATAGTGCCGGTAGTGCCGGTATGATTAAGTATTAACAATATTCACTCAAAAGAACAATGTAAATGCTTCAGTAGATTCTTTGTCTTTGTCTATTGCGTTCAATGGAGGCATGCCTATTGCACAGTCGTCTACCCACAGTTACGCGAATCATGCAGCTTATATAAAAGTGAATTTCAGGTCCTAAATAAAGGGGCGGAGCCTATTTTTTATAAGTTACAATGGAGAAATTTTGTAGAGCCTACTAAAAATTTCTCTGAAGAACCTGGCATGGTTTTTGAGTTTTCATTGAGTACAAAGTAGTCAACAAAACCTCTAAAGCTACAAAAGCATACAAGTTTGAAGTTTCTATCGGCAGCTTAAGAAAAGATAATTAGACCATAGTGTCAATTTTTCATAAAACTTCCTGTTTTTGATGAAAAAGACCTCTATAAGTTGAAATCATTTTGTTGAAAAATTCTATAAGCAATAAATTCCCCATTAAAATACCATACCAAAGATCTTGCTTTCTAGTAACAGAAATTAGTTTTTTCAAAATAATAGGGCAGCCAAACACCCGTTATTCATATTGTTCATGCTCAAAATGGCAATTAGCCCTGTTTAAAGTAGCTAATTTTTTGTCTTAGCTACCAAAAGTTAAATAATTGTCTATTGGGTGTGTTAAATAGGTTCTTCCGCACACATTATTGTAAAAGAGAGTGCAAGATATGACAGGTATTTGCATGGTGAAAGAATGTTTTTTTCATACCACATCAACAATTTTTAATGGTAAATTATATGATTGGCAGTAATTGTTACGGCCTCGTTTCCTTGGTAACCACTTCCGTTCACTAACTGTGAGTAGATGACTGTGGCTTATGGTAGCTACCATCAGTGGTACCTCTGCGCATTAGTGGTCACAGTATGTAGACAGTAAAATCCACAACACTATCTCCACACCGAGTGTGCTAGAACTTCATCCACAACTATCGATAAGATGCTGTGTCTGAAGGAAAGCCTTACCGTGCCAGTAACACATTGTGCAGGGCTTGTATTGACCCCTGATGGGCTGGTATTGACCCCTACCGACCCAGTAAGGTGACTCAGGGCCAGTCAAAGATGGCCGCCATAGCAGAGGACCTCCAAAACCAGCTAAGATCCTGCTCTAAGGCAGGAACAGAAAATACCCTTCCTCCTATCTCCTATCTGCAGATATCAAGACCACAAGCTAACCAGAGCCTTGGGGCAGTATAAGACACTCTGATTGGACAATAGGAGATAGGATTCCACCTCTAGCCAATTAGCGCCAATTATGTTTAAACTGTATTCATTGCATGATTTGTCAGTTATTTATATATGTAATCTTATTGGTCCAATTACTTCCTGTGCCTTTACTGTAATATGATTTTATGCCAATTACGCCTGCCAACTACTTATAAAAGGGCTGAAACTGTTCATACTCTTTGCATTTATTTCTCATGTCTGGCCAATAACCCTAGTGGAATGCCATCCTAGGACTTTGGTTGTTGAGGAATAAAGTCAATACTCAAACTTCACGCTGTGTTGTTTGTGTGAGCCTTGGGCTCTGCTTACGCCGGTTGATCCAATTGTGTACCTAGTTGTCGCTGTCAAGCAACACTGTGCCCCCTCTGAAGGGAGGCAGAATACTCAAGAATGGTGGATGATTGTAGAAAGCAGACCGAAATCCATTACAATATCTAATAATTTGAGATGTATAAAAATACACACTAGTGCCACAATACCTCTATAGGTTTTCCTAACTAAATTGAAGAAAGAATATAGTTTGGCAGTCAACTTAAAAACTTATTATTAACTAATAATTATTCTATATCAAACCCTACTGCCTGTTATTTTTTGATTTTTGTTTAGACTACTCACATTGCAATGTAAAAAAATTAAATTGGTGAGTTATATATAGCAGCAATTTTAACAGATGATTTATTATTTCAGCTGGACGATTTAAAAAGGCCAAAAGTTAATTCAGAAGATTTCACCAGAGTTGCAAAATGCTACAATGAGTGAGTTTGACCAAAAAAATTTGTTTCTACCGTTTAACCGAATAAAAGTTTGCTTATTTGCATTGTTAATGTGTTTTTTTTAAGGAATGTGAGAAAACTTGTTTCATTCTCCATTGGCCGAAAATAAATTTTTCATCTGAAGCTCACTAGATTGGTGTTTTTTGAAAAACAGATAATCAAACATCCAAGTAAAAAAGACATTGCTTTATTTCAATTTTGAAGTTTGTATCAAAACCAAAACCACAAAATTCTTTATATGGGCTTTGTTTATTTCGACGAGATGCGAAAGGTTTTAAGTTTAAAACGAATCATTGTAGAATCTCTAAATAATTCTATTGTATAACAAGACAAGTTTTTTAGATTGGTGAAAGCACACAAAGCTCAGTGTCCAGTAAAAGGGTATGTTTAAACCTAGTTACTTTCACTGATGATAGTTGTCTAGTGCATTAAATATTCATGTTTTGCTCTCTTAATTTCGCAGTTGCTTGCACCATATAAACACTAAGATTAAAGCAAACTCCTTAATGTCGGTTGACTTGGATAGTTTCATGAATGTTGCAATGAAATTGCATGCAAAAGTGCTCATAAAGAACATCAGTAGTGGTTGACAGCAATTTGTACCAAATTAATATTTTTTGGTTCGTGAAGATGGTATTTTGCGATCCACTAAAAATATTGCTACCGACCAGTTTGCATTGAATAACTTGCGAAAGTATTATTTATGAAAGTTATTGTGAGGATCGATCCAGGTCACAAATATAGGACTAATGTATATGCAAGTGCTGACACAACTTGAATGGTACCGAAAGTCACTCAAGTGCCAGTAATGGGCTTGCATAGGGCCAGAGTTGCTATCCCAGAACAGAATGCAGTGGAAATTCAGTAATGACCCTGCAAACTAGTAGGGTCATACTGATCAAGCAAAATACAGCCACATCAACTGAGAAATTCAAAAAATCGCAATCATTAATCGATGTACTGGAAATCCCTACCCATCGATATACCTCATTTCCAATACAAGACCAGACATACCTCATCTCCAATACAAGACGAGATATACCTCATCTCCAATACAAGACCAGATATACTTTATCTCAAATACAAGACTAGATATACTTCATCTCCAATACAAGACCAAATATACCTCATCTCCAATACAAGACCAGATATACCTCATATCCAATACAAGACCAGATATACCTCATCTCCAATACAAGACCAGATATACCTCATATCCAATACAAGACCAAATATACCTCATCTCCAATACAAGACCAGATATACCTCATCTCCAATACAATGCCAGATATAACTCATCTTCAATACAAGACCAGATATACCTTATCTCCAATACAAGACTATATATACTTCATCTCCAATACGAGACCGGATATACCTCATCTCCAATACGAGACCAGATATACCTCATCTCCAATACAAGACCAGATATACCTCATCTCCAATACAAGACCAGATATACCTCATCTCCAATACAATGCCAGACATACCTCATCTACAATACAAGACCAGATATACCTCATCTCCAATACAATGCAAGATATACCTCATCTCCAATACAAGACCAGATATACCTCATCTCCAATACAATACCAGATATACCTCATCTCCAATACAAGACCATATATACCTCATCTCCAATACAATACCAGATATACCTCATCTCCAATACAAGACTAAATATACTTCATCCCCAATACAAGATCAGATATACTTCATCTCCAATACAAGACCAGATATACCTCATCTCCAATACAAGACTAGATGTACCTCACCTCCAATACAAGACCAGATATACCTCATCTCCAATACAAGACCAGATATACCTCATCTTCAATACAATGCCAGACATACCTCATCTCCAATACAAGACCAGATATACCTCATCTTCAATACAATGCCAGACATACCTCACCTCCAATACAAGACCAGATATACATCATCTCCAATACAAGACCAGACATACTTCATCTCCAATACAAGACCAGATATACCTCATCTCCAATACAAGACTAGATGTACCTCACCCCCAATACAAGACCAGATATACCTCATATCCAATACAAGACCAGATATACCTCATCTTCAATACAATGCCAGACATACCTCATCTCCAATACAAGACCAGGTATACCTCATCTCCAATACAAGACCAGACATACCTCATCTCCAATACAAGACCAGATATACTTCATCTCCAATACAAGACCAGATATACCTCATCTCCAATACAAGGCCAGATATACCTCATCTCCAATACAAGACCAGATATACCTCATCTCCAATACTAGACCAGATATACCTCATCTCCAATACAAGACCAGATGTAGCGCTTAGACTTCCAGGATTAACTGCAGCCAGCTATTGGACAGCCAGCTGGTGACTTTGCTTATTGACGTGTAGCCTCTTGGCGACCGATACATTTCACACTGTTTCTATAACCAGATTGGTCAACTGTTTACATTACAAACTTTTTACGAGTTTTTACTGGTCTGTAAAGTACATTAGACCAATTGCTTCTACCAGCTTGCCGACGTAAAATCTGAAGATGATGTAGATCATAAGTTACTATACAGATATGCTTACTCACCATATTTTAGGTGGTTGCCTCCCTAGAGTCGCATTTTCGTAAGTAATTGTGATTTTTAGATTCAAAAAAATGCAGACTTGCTTGAGTTAAGGGTTCTACTTATACTGTGTAATCTTCTAGTACCCAAATAGTTGTCGATGTCCATATCAACATAGAATCATGGTGTGCCTTGCCATTATAGCTACAGTTTGATTTAAATCCCTAGCAAACACACTTGCTTCTGTAAGTTTACCGTTGTAGGTAGGAAATATTACTTTGCTGAGATATTTGTGTTGCTAGTTTGGCAACATGCTATTCCTGTGTTAAAAAAATTTTGTTGCGGAATTTTACTTGGGAAGTCGCTGCAGTTACAATAATTTATATCAGAAATAGTAAAATAAATCATAATGTAGTAGACTTGCTACCTCTACTACGGCCGCAACAATCTTTTGTCTGTGTGTGCCCTTTGTGCATGCTCTACTACTGTCCTCACCCCTGGAGTTTGCCTCGAATGTAGACGTTTACAAGTTCCATGGAGTCCATGACCCATACAAGCTACATAATTTCTAAAGATTAAAAAAATTTATCTTGGCAATCTGTTCAGCAAGTTAATGAGTGTGTTACAAAATATATACAGCACTTCTGCTTACAAACAGTACAGCAGCTCTATGGATAGGAGGTAATGTTATTGGCTCAACCCTTCGTGGGGGTGAGTTAATTACATACAGAAACACATAAAACAGACCAATGAGACAAGGCGATGCAAATATACAACAGAATAATAGCCTAGTAATATGATTTACAAAGGATTATCATAATGGTATGACAGTCTTGCTCCTACTTGTGTCGATCGGAGATGGGGGCCAGGGGTAGGGCAATAGCTGGGCATTCATACTTGCAGACAGATTTCCTTCCCATAAGTTCCACATCTTACCTCTCTCACTTCCTTGGTTATATAGATTGGTTTGGAGGATCAGGCTTTCCTTTTCAAGGTTCTCCAACTAACTGGGTCTAGATACTGTCCTGAGACAGGAGTTCTCTATCTTATATGAAGGATACAGGGTTGAGGTTGACCCGATATGACTCTGTATCTAAACTTGGCGTAGGTTATATAACCTATAATGAACAGACACCAAATCCATGGTAAAGTCACGTTTGCTGTTGGGGAAGGCGCGTAGAGGCAAAATATATGAAGAGGTGGAAGAGGTGGGGGGGTCCAACCAATTTTATAGCAAAACTCTCCCCCAACAGCTTTGATTTGAAGCTAGTTTTAAGTCTAGCTACTATTGTAAAAAGTGACGCTAGCTTGTTCCACTTTAGTATTGTTGTGGACTTTTGTGTCATTAACATCTGCGCACACATCATCTACACCTTCTGGTATCCTGATAATAGCCATTACAGGGCCGGAATAAATGTAATCATCAACACCGAATTGATCGACCATGCGTATTTATCAGTACCGACCCTGCTTAGGCCAGTACCGACCCTGTATGAGTCAGTAACGACCCTGTATGCACCATGCCGGGCCGTCAGGAAGTGAGTCATCAGAGACTGAGAGTCAGAACATAGCTTAAGGAAAGCCAAAGACCGTATCCAGGAGGTTACCAGCCATAACCCTGATGGATGCTAAGGAACAGCAGATAGAAAGACCAAAGACAAATAGCAGGAAGTCGAAGATTTGGCCTGCTACTTCTGAATGCCATATTTATTTAAGCCCTACATGATTTGTTAACAAATTTATATCTGTTCTCTTATTTGTGCATTCTATGCTACTCTTATACCATTGATTGATTAATCATATTACTTCCTGTTACTTCCTGTAAATTGCCTATAAAAAGCAAAATTTGTGTGGTAGCAAGTCAGTTTGTATTTGGGCGTTTACCTATTCGTGTTGTGGATTTAGGGGTCTGAAACCCACTAACTAATTTCGGTGGGATTCCGACAGGTATGCTGCCACCAGTTTTCGTTTAACCTGGAACAAAAGCAGGTCGGTATAGTACCGAAAAGATGTATGATAGAGTATTTCCAATTTTACAACCAGTAAGGAGCCCTCCGCTCAGCCGCACAAATTAGTGCTGTTGTGTATCTATGCATTTATTCATCCAGAATAAAACCAGTATTAAAAGGCTCAATACAACTGATTATCAAAGTATAAGTTCTGCCTTTTATAGGCAAATTACAGGAGGTGACAGGAAGTGCTCATAGGCATTAACCAATCACATAACAATAATACAGAAAGAACAAATGAACAATCAAATATAAATAGATAACAAATCAGATGGCAAAGTTATGGCTAAATAGACATGGCACCATGTAAGGGTAGGTGGAGTTACAAGCTACACAGCCAATCACAGTTCTAGCGACTTCCTGTCCCTGGTCTCTTGTCTTCACTACTCTTTGGTCTTGTCTTTTCATTCAGTTTACGAGTGGTTATCTCCCCGATATGGCTTCCTGCCTCTCCCAGGCTACTTTTCAACTGTGAGTCTATGCTGAGTCACTTCCTGCCGTCCCGCCAAGGTCGGTAATGACTCACACCGAGTCGGTAGAGCTTCCTACAGGGTCGGTACTGCTCCATACATGGTCGGTACTGATTCATAAACTGGGTCGGTCAATTCAGTATCAATTAGTGACTTTCCATGACGCGACGCCGTAGCGCTACGCCATAGCGCCACGGGTTTTCCCCTCTTGGAAATGGCTATATCGCTACTGAAGTCGTGATTATGTGGCGCTATTGAAAGTCGCTACTAAGTAGCGACTTATAATAGCGCCAGACCACTGAAGCGTTATGGAAATAGGGAATGCCGTAGCGCTACTGGTTTGCACATGCGTGTATTGTATTTCCAGCATCAATGCAGTCAATATAATTAAATAGTTTGTACAGAAATTTCAGTGATATGAGACAGTTGCCTTTCAAGACCACTTATATTAATTAAAAATGATGCAGAATTAGTGATCACAAATATATTTATGTGTTTTATTTTATATTAATTGTTTTTTTCCCTATTTTAGATATTGATAATAATAAAAATTAAATAATAATAAATAATCAATTGGCCGTGGTTAAATAATAATAAAAATAAATAATTATTTTCAGTTTAATGAATAAATTACACATAAGCCAAGCACTGCTGCTTCAAACTTTTTCCTGTGGAGTATGTAGCATTAGATGAAACAAACACAAGAAAAGCATTTAAAACCAATTGTTTGTGGAAACAATTTTCCTTCATACAGTAGTTTCACTCATTAGCTCAAAGTCGCCGTTGACTCGCTAATTAGGGTTCATGACCTTTGGCTTTCTGTAATTGCTGGCTCATGGAAAAGCGTGATGGTTCATCGCTATTGAGAAGCACTGAGCCATGACACCATTATGTAGCGCTACATGGAAAGTTAGTAATTGATTCGAACCATTCTGGCCATCCAATAACTAATATAAGAATGCCAGAGTGTAAGTACAGTGTGCGCAGAAGTAGATGACACTAAAATCCACAAAATTTGTATTCTGATGGAACAAATGCATATTTACTCAACTGCATCGAGTTATGCGTCTGAGCCGGGGGCTCTTTACTACTCTTGGAGTTGAGCATACTCCTTCAAACCTATTTTGGTGTAGTACCGACCTTTTGTTGTCTCGAGGATAAAGACAACTGGTGGTAGCATACCGTCGGATTGTTACCGGCTTTGCGCTAGTGATTTTATGTCTTCAAAATCCACTACAGTACGGCTTGGTACAAGAATAGTGAGTAACGGAGTATGATAGGTGGTAATAGGAGAAAAGGTCATTGATCACTTGTATGCTATTGTTACTAAATGCACAAATAGGGAGTCTACACCAAATTAGATGCATATACATGTATATACATTTGGTGTGCATTGAGTTTGAATCTGTTGATGTGGTTGAAACAACAGAACCAGAGGGTGAACAGAGGCAATCAGCTTTATTATTATATAACTCAGTTCCTTGGAACAATAATGGCTAATCTTCTCCAAAATCTTTTACAGAGAACTGATAGTTGCTCGAGACGCATGCTTGGATTCACTATCCAGATGCAACAAAGAGCTTGATAAGCTAAAGAAAAACTAAGACATCCTAAATTTCTTATGATACCTGTACAAGAGGTAATATTTCTGTCCCTGTAACTTGTATGACTAGAACTTCTAAACTCACATTCTTTGTTTCTCATATGTCATTGTTTTTGCTTGGGTATTTAAAGCTGTGACATTCTTTCTTATCACAAAGATAAGAATGTGATACTGAAAATGAAGCAGGGTGAGCTTTTAAGAGCAGGTTTTGTTACATAGAAATAAACATCGTTTCAGAGAAGAAAAAAAAAACAAAAAATGGGCAGCATACCTTTATTGCTGCTCTTTGTAGCAATTCTTTTTCAAAAACGCTTAGTTGTCCACTGGGACAAATGCTGGAGCAAAACATTTATGCCAACGCTTTATAGTGAGTTTATAGCAAGAATTTTTTTAACCAAAATACGTCCACTATTTGTTTGACGAACGGAACGTTTGAATAGCAGTACGTTTTCAAGTAAAAACTGAGCAAGCTCTAGTCTTGAACATTTTAAAAAAATTGCAATGAACCTCTGTGTTCCTAATAATTCGGTTGTGCTTGATAAATTATTTGTTTGTAGGTGCTGACTCAGGACAGGCTCCTACAAAATACAGATCTTTAACGGATTATAGAAAGGCAACTTTATCATGTAACATCATAAACATACTCACTACATTTGAGTGATTGGGTTTTAGGCAATTTGACAATTTTAATAAATGCATAAATTATGGCACAAGAGTTTTAAATGTCTGTGACTTATTTCCTAAATTTTAAACACATATGTTATGACAGAACAAGTTCATCACTTGGTAAATGGTAGCGGCGTTTTTTTCACGAATCTGTTTTTCTTCCGATTTTTTATGGGAGCTACCACTCTAATATCAGTGCCTCTTGGCAGTGCCACCGGTTTACCTTCCCACTACGTATCTGCAAACTTTAACTTAATATTGTGGTAGTTTATAGTAATTAACGGCTGTAAAAACTTGGTCCCTACCTGCATGGGCGCTGTCTGTGTGGATCAAAAACCCTCCCGAGCCTGTACTACATCTCCAAAAAGGAGGTTGATTGCTGTTGTTACTGTTGCCGTGTTGATTGGTGCCGCCAGTTTGATGATAAACACCATGCACTTCAACTATTATCAGTTATTTAGATATAATTGTTAATGTATAGAAAGCGAGGACTACTTTGTTAATAGTCGCATACTTATTTTCAAATCTACACCTTTTCTTCTACTTTTTCTCATATTATGCAACAAAGAGGAGTATCTCAGAGTTTTTGGACATCCAGTTTAGAAATGGCAACACTTCATATTTTGATCAAAGTAGACAACTCTTGGAACAAGTGTCAAAATTATTTTTCATATGTGAATGTACAGACTTGGGTCTATGAAAGTAAGACTTTTGTTGCCCCAATGGGTTGTAGCATTCACACTACTTTACACTAAGCAGTTGACACTCCCTGTCTGCTGCCGGCACACCAACACAGTCAGCCTACGCAGTCCTGACAACTAACAATCCACCTCAGACCAGAGGTTATCCTTTGCTGGTATGGCGCTCAAGACAAAAATCAAATAATACTTTCCAAGTTACAACTAAAGTGAAACCTCGGATTAGATCCACAACTTGAAGCCTTTTGGCTATAGTATATTTTTTCTAGCCTAGAATAAATGGTTGGATCAATACAAATGCTAGTGCAAGTTAAATAATGTAAAATTGGGCCTATGATCAATATAAATAAATGATTGTTCATTATGTCTTTTTACTCATAATTGTTGTTGTCCCACGAGTTCCGAACCAAATGATTATTTATTGATTGACTTTATTGCCAGTCTGATTATTTTTACTGCAATTTGCTCAGCAAACAGAGGTCGGGAATACTCGTAATAAGGTTTGAAATAAATAATTAAATAGTGGGTATGATTTTCGTCAACTTTAAACAAACATTACTAGGGAGAAAGAGAGACCACTGCCAGCATGACAAGACTGTTTTCACAGTGTTGAAAATTGTTGTGATAGGCAACAAACAGTCCGAGCTGTACTGAGTAGGATCTCACAAGCAGATAGCACTGCTAAAGGCAGTCTCCACTCCACCGTCAACCAAAGAGTACTGAGAAACATTACCAAGATAAACTGGATTTGGGTTAACACTGTGTTATTAGTAAGGTAATCAGCCATATTAACAAGTATTGCGGTAGATTTTGGTGAAAGTTACTAGTAACTAGACCTTTAGAGACAGTTAGTTGGTACTGGCTGGGACAACTTCGAGTCCCCCCTTATTTTCAGAGATCATATACTTTTAAATACCCACCTTTACCTTATTGTCTAATATCTATATATTGCAGTAGTTTTTACACTAGCTACTCCAACACAACGGGGTCACTCCAACAATTTCTGAATATTACTTCGGATTTACTCCGAATCAACGCTACCAACTGACGGGATCCTAGAGCCAAACACACAATGACAAAGGTTCAATTAATAATACTTTATTTATGCGCAATCCATTTAGCAAGATATAATGGTATCTAACAACTCCACTAGACTTCTGTCACAAATCATGCAACAAGGCTCCTTTTATAGGAGAAATGGAGGAAAACTCACCCCTTATTTGGGTTAGCCAACCATACAACATAACAGTAAAAGTAATCTAATCACAATACAGCATACAAGTTTATTTACAAAGTTGACCAATCACAGTCTTGAGCACATGGTAATTTTCTCTAGGCACTATTTGCCGCTCTTTTCTTTAGCTTGGTTATCTTCCAGTCCTTATTAGGGCATGCTGGTACTTTTCCACTCCTCATTAGGACGTCCAGCACTTAGCTTGCTCTCGTGGCCGTTGTATTCCTCCGATTCAATTTCTGATTAGGGCATTGGGTTCCTCAGATCTCAGGCTATCTCTTCCATTTTCTTTTGATCCCGGCCCGGGGTAGCTGACCCGGGGTAACCCGGGGTAGCTTTTGTATGTGGCATAGTGTCTATACAGGGTCTGGGTCTTTCGGGTTTGATTTTGTGGAGGTAGTTTGCGTGTAGATGAAAGGAGAAGGGGTTGTAGGTGATGTTTAGGGGGGGGTGTAGACAGCAAGGGTTGGGGGGGGGGGTATGGGGAGGGGGGTATGGGGGTGGGGGTGGGGGTGAGGATGGATACTTCATACAACTCTCTCACAATATATCATGCTTATTTGCACAATTGTATTGACCTTGTGTGTAAGTCGAGTACTTTGGCAACCTGGGCGTAATTCTTCCCGTCACTTTTTGTGACAGTCTACGAAAAGCAGAACTTTCCATCCATTCTTTGCATTTGATACATAGCCTTTACCCTTGCTATATTGACGCCACTACTTGTTTTTGATAAAATAAATGTGAACTACTCGAAAGCACGGGTGTTGTGTGTTTGGGCTTAGGGCCTACCTCAGTTGTAAAGTAAAGTTCACTCCTTTGCAGCAGTTTGAATTGCTATATCAGCACAGAATTATCTCTGAGGAGAAACAGACTGTTGTTTGTAGGCTTTGAGAGGCTGACTGTATTGTTTTACCCGGTGAAAACTGTCTAGTGGATAAGTAGTGAACCGCTAATATCCACTACAGTAGAATAATTGTAATCAATGCTTAATTAGGCTTACCGGAAGCCCCCATTCTATCACGGGACTTTGGTATGCGCCCACGGGCCACCATGTGTTGTGCTTGGTATATTTCATCTGAGGATTTATTCCTGCTTCAGCATGGCACAGTTTGTTTGATACTACAGCTGTTATGTTTTAAATCGGAATGAACATTGAAGCTGCGTATCATACTCTAAATAGAGATATTGTTTTCATTAAACTCTTCATGGTGGTAATATATGCTTAAAATTAACAAAATCTTCCATGATTCTTAAGTCTAACAACGTTAAAAAAAGCATAGATGATAATACAAGAATTATTGTATTGAAGTAGGTAAACTTATAATGATTGCGAGTGATAACTTGATATCATAAACCAATCAATTGTATCATCATAGAGCAGTAAAAATGAGCAAATTTTGCTGAAAAAGACACCATACAAAAGAGCGGACTAAATCTTTGGGAACTTTTTTGTGGTGGAGAATAGTGTTCAGCAAATTTTTTCAGAACGTAATTTTTTCCCTAATGCGCATACATGGTGTTTAAAAAATCCAACAGACTCGAAATTCAATTTACAGTCCTGTGTAACTCTGACAAAATGTCATTATAATAAGCTATTCCTGAAACTCTAAAATTACAATGTGGGACCTTTTATTCATGAAGAGTCTAGCTAGTTACTGAAGCTGTTTAAATATTAATCGCAAATATGAGTCAAGGTTTAAAGAGCCACATCACCAAACAATTTTACACCAACTGTCAGATTCTATTGTCTGCCTACACCTGTAAGTAGTAATATATGAGCAGATCTCCCTACCAAGTGTTTTTTTGTGGATTAGATCTTGGAGTTGAGACAATGGGTTACGGCGTTGGATGAATTCGCCGAGTTTATATTGTATTTTACTTGAGGGGTACTTGAGTGGCGTTTGAATGGCATTTAAGTGGCATTTGAGTTTTGATTATTTTTTTACTTAATTTGAACTCATATGGCAGCTAGATTTTGAATGTATGGCATTCAAGTTTTGATAATTATTTTACATAACTCAAACTCATATGATATTTTGAGAGAGAGGAGAGAAGAATGAGGAGATATAACTACATTGAATCAATATATGATTATACACATTTATTACATAATAAGTAGGAAAATATTCTTGTATAATATAGCTAGAGTTAGTAAATACTAAGTAGTACAGAGCACTACAACTTGTAATGACAATCATGAATCAATATGTGATTATATACATTTATTACATAATAAGTAGGAAAATATTCTTGTATAATATAGCTAGAGTTAGTAAATACTAAGTAGTACAGAGCACTACAACTTGTAATGACAATCAATATATAGTATTTTTCTTTACAATGTAGTCATACAGCGCACTACAACTTGTAATGACAATCAATGCATAGTCTTTGGAGGGAGGGGAGATGAGAGAGGAGAGAAGAGAGAGGAGAGAAGAGAGAGGAGAGATTTTTTTAGTTTTTTATACATTTATGTATATATGGAAAATTATGTACATATTTATGGATATATTTACATTTACATTGAATAATATACATTTATTACATAATAAGTATATTAAATGCTATAAAATATGTTGGAAAATCACCAAATTAGACCTCTAGATGGTTAAAATCTACAGTATTTGGGAAATAACTGCAAGAGAGGAGAGAGGAGTATTTGGTAGAGGAGAGAGGATGTTGAGAGAGAGGAGAGATAAAAAGAGGAGAGAGGAGAGAGGAGATATATCTACATTGAATAAATACAGTGATTAAAAATGAAACAATATGTGAATATATATATTTATTGTGTAATAAGTAGGGAAAATCTCATACAATATAGCTAGAGTCAGTAAATATTAAATAATACAAACTTAGGAAGGAAGACTTCTGTTCTATGTACTTTTGATTCCATAATGAACTAAAATAAAAGTTATGTATTAGTATAGAATGGTTAAACAGAAATTTAAAACAACTACAAACTCTTACTAAATAGTACTTTTTTATTAATTATTACCTTATCATCAAAAATTGACTGTTAATCGGATGTTTTTGTAGCTTTTCGTGTCTTACATTGTTGAGTCCTTACCCTTCTAGCTTGTCTTTGAGCGGACTGTCGCTGCATGTTTCTTCTTTTTAGAGCAAGTTCTTTACGAGCACACTCGATAGAAATTGGTGTGTTTACCTGTTGTAGTTGATATTGTCGTTGTTGTAATACATAATGTAATCTCTGAATGTCTGATGTAACATCATTCCCTAAGAGCTTTAATGTTAGAAAAGATTCAGTTCGAAAACTATTTAGCTGCTCTATCAAGTCTTTCTGTATGAATTTACAATTGTTTGAGATAATTCGCACTCTCTCTTCAATTTTCTTATTACATATGTTTTGTAGAAGTATCAAGTCCTCTTGAGTCAAAGATTTAGGCTCAGTTTCTGATTCTTTGTTGTTAACTATTTCCATTTTTTGTCATTGAATCTGAAAAAAACAAAAAAAACAGATGATTAATTTTGTTCAGTTGTTTTAGTATAATAAATAATATATGAGTAAAAACTGTAATTTATTAAGTTTTTACCTTGATGCTCTTCTAATAGCTGTAGTAGATGTTGCTTCTCTGATAGCTGTTGTAGAACTGGATGCTTTCTGTGTGAAAACTATGGCTCTTATATAGCTAAAGTTGTACTGATTAAACCCTATGAACACCATCTCGTGCCAATCTCTATGAATCAACATTTGTTCACGCGAAGGAAAGTCAATGCTTTCGCGGGAATAAATAAATAATTTTCACGCGAATACAAACCAATGCTTTCGCGGGAATAAATAAGCTATTTTCACGCGAATGGAAACCAATTCTTTCGCGGGAATAAATAATTTATTTTCACGCGAATAGAAACCAATTCTTTCGCGGGAATAAATAATTTACTTTCACATGAACAGAAACCAATGCTTTCGCGGGAATAAATGATTTTATTTCCCGCGGATGAAAGTCAATGTTGTCGCGGGAATAAATACTTTATTTTCACGCGAATACAAACCGTTGCTTTCGCGGGAATAAATAATTTATTTTCACGCGAATAGAAACCAATGCTTTCGCGGGAATAAATGATTTTATTTCCCGCGGATGAAAGTCAATGTTGTCGCGGGAATAAATACTTTATTTTCACGCGAATGGAAACCGTTGCTTTCGCGTGAAAATAAAATATTTATTCCCGCGAAAGCATTGGTTTCTATTCGCGTGAAAATAAATTATTTATTCCCGCGAAAGCAACGGTTTCCATTCGCGTGAAAATAAAGTATTTATTCCCGCGAAAGAATTGGTTTCTATTCGCGTGAAAATAAATTATTTATTCCCGCGAAAGCAACGGTTTCCATTCGCGTGAAAATAGCTTGTTTATTCCCGCGAAAGCATTGGTTTGTATTCGCGTGAAAATAATTCATTTATTCCCGCGAAACCATTGACTTTCCTTCGCGTGAACAAATGTTGATTCATAGAGATTGACACGAGATGGTGTTCATAGGGTTTAATCAGTACAACTTTAGCTATATAAGAGCCATCGTTTTCACACAGAAAGCATCCAGTTCTACAGCGACTAACAGAGGAGCAACATCTACTACAGCTATTAGGAGAGCAACAAGGTAAGAAGCACTAAAATAATTATTTGCTTTTAATTAATTGAAACATCTAGTTTTTTGAATCTTAGTTTTTAAAAACAATCTTTTAATAAAACAATAATTTCAGTATATTTACACCATTAAACTAAGTTTTTTACTTTTTGCAGGTATGATGACATCACACTCCAAAGCACTTCCTAAGCTCCATATTGAACCAATCACAGCTACCAACAACACTGACGCTATTTCCACTACAACCATCATTTCCACCACCAACGGCATTCACATTGATGATAGAAGATCCAATCCTAACACCTTTAATGATACATCTTCTCGCTCAAACACCAATGCTCATGCTGATATAGCAATGAACCATCATGTAGTTTCAGCTGACTCTCCTTTGAGTCCTACACCGGACTACACATATCTGCATGAGAACAGTGAAGTCAAACGAACGGAGGATATCAAAAAACCGACAGTGACATTATCTCAAGCTTCAATTTCCTTTTTATTCAGCAACAGCAAGAATAATACCGTAAACAAACTTAGAGAGTTTGAATTGCTCGAGATGGCTGGAATAATGACAGGAGCTATGCAGAAAGGAATGTTGGAAATCGGAAATTTTGTGAGTTTGTTGGATTTACCAATTCCTACGATATTGGAGGTTTTCGATGTTAATTACGTTGAAGATTATGGTATATTGGACTATGAATATGTTTTAAAAAACAATCATCGAATTCGAGTCAAGTCACTGATTGACAAAGAACTTACGGTGGAGCTACAGGAACTTGATCCCGGCTCTTCACAAATCCTAGTGTACATGGGAAAGCTAGAAGAAAATCAACCCGATCTGCGTATTGTAGGAGATAATCGTCATCAAGGGCTAAAACAACGAGTTATAGCCAAAATCTTGAGAAAAAAATCATTGAAACAGTTGCAAGCATACTTTGATATTATCACTTTCGATAATATTCCTGTCAACACTCTTCTGACATTCACTAGACTTTCAGTTTGGAAAAATTTGAAGTCGAAGCAGCGAAAACGAAAACAAGATACATCACCTTTACGTATCACTCACACTGTCACTTACAGATACATGATGAATGACGGATCTTTGATGACTGGGAAGATTGTTGTCCCTCCTGAGAACGTTTTGAAGATCAAAAATCATGAATGTGGTATGATCCACTATAAAAGTACGATGACAACTGAAAGCGGCACAAAGAAACACATTCTCACGATTTTGAGTGTTGAAGAAGCTTTGATGCTTCTATCTACTTCAAGTGAAAAAGAAGGAATAGCTTTCAGACTTTCTTTATTTGATGATGCTGAGCTGATGAAAAGTTATGATGATGATGTTGCTGCTGATGATGCTGCTGATGATGATGATGATGACGATGATAACATTGATGCTTATACTGATGAAGAAGATGATAATATGACGGATGATGACTCCGAAAACAAAAAATTTGAGGAAAAAGATGAAGTTGTCAACAATGATAGTGAGAAAAGCAATGAAGATGACAATCATGTTTCAAGCGAAGCTAGCAGGATTTCAATATCGGAAATTTAATTAAGGTATGTTAATCTTCACTAGTAATAAGTAGCTACTAATAGCCGTATTTTTTCACCATAGTATAACGTAGTTGTTATAACGACATCTATGTATGCTTTTAGATAGAATACGTGTACAAGTGAATGACCGTCGGCTCGCCAAATCTATCAGCAACAACTCATGAACATTAAATTATACATTATTTGTATTGTGCAATAATTTGTATATATTTAGTGTAATAAAGTATTTTATTCATATTAAACATTAGTAATTTAGCCAATTTGTAAAACTTTCGAGGTTACAACTCTAAAATGTTACAAAATTTCAATGTTCCGACACAAAAATAAATATTTCAAGTTATCGTCTCATTTTTCAAAAATGTTAAGACAACTCCCATTTATAATTTCTAAACTTCGTTTTTGAAAAAATATGTAAAAGTTGTCGGCACATTGTGTCAAAATGGTAAGACAACTCCGCTTTTGCACAAAAAAATTGTGAAAAATGTTTTATAATTTGTTTGAGAAACCAAAACAGTAGAAGACTTTTTACAACCACAAGCATTATACTTTAGGTTTTACAGTTTTGTGAATTGGGTGTTGATAGTTTGTCACGATATGACATAATAATTAAGTAATTATAGTCTTTTTCATAACAATGCTATAGATTCAGTAATACAGATGTGAAATTTACTGTTTCATCACTTGGATGCAGTTTGAAGGTAGTTGATGTAATATTTATTTTGTAATATTATGCAAAGTAATACAGTAAGAATGAAGCGTATGGAGTTCTCAACCACAAAACAAATAAAAATAATGCATTAGGTAAACTAATGACAGAACAATTCTACATGAAGTGTATACATATGAATAAAGTATTCATAAAAAACACAGACTATTGTCTGTATATATAATATATATAGAGAGTATTTATAAAAAAACATCCTATTAACTATATATTTTGTGGTAAGAAATTATAAAATAGGATAGTTGCATAAAACCTACTCCAGAGCCATGATAATAATAAAAAATATAGTGAAATAAAAATTTTAAAACTCACCTAAGAGTGCAGTTAATACAAGAGTTTCTTCTTGAGAAAAATCTGAATTTTTTCGCATTTTCTGTCTAATAGACGCTAATTTCAATTTAACACAATCATTAAAACCCTTTTTTTTCAGTCCATCTTTTATATTCAAAATTAATTTAAGTGAAGTTATATCAATCTTTTGGCTTTGTTTTAAATCTACTTGAGTTTGTGGTTTATCTGTTGTATTAGATTCTAAAACACTGGTTTTTGGACTGCACTGTGAACTAGCAACAGAAATTAAGTCATTATTACTTTCTTCAGTTTCTGAAAAATCAGAATCTGAAGATATAAGTGCTCTCATTTTTTTACACCGGGTTTTAAGTAAAAGCTTTCGATCTCCAGCAACCGGTTTTTTAGCTATTGCCAACCATTTACACCCTAATCCCTCAAAATCTAAATCGATGTTTCCAGAAAAATAACCTTCTATTGGATAGAGATATACTAACATAAAATTTTTATTAAAAGTAATGTTCATAACTAACTCAGAATATTTTTTATTAATAAATAAAACAAAATTATCATAACTAGCAATATCAACAACAAAAAACATTTTAGTTTTCAAAATACAAGTATGTTGCTGGAGTTCTCTCAAAGTTGTATGTGATTTTCCGCATAAACAATAAAAAATAAACAAGTGAGCAAAAAAATGTCTTGAAAGAACTCGGCCAGGCTCATGCATCTTCCCTAATTTAAACTTCTTACCACAAAATATACACGAAATACTGTCTTTTTTTTCTTTCAGTGCTTCGCTCAGAGTCTTTGTACAATACGATATCAACAATAACGAAAGCACTGAAAGAAAATAGCTTGTGTTTTTGTTATCGATATCTACAAGCAAAATAAACAAATTCTCATTATATATATATATATAGATAACTGTCTTGAGTATGGTGTATGTATATAAAGATAACGCATATCACTTACACTTGAAGCACTCCTTATCATCTTTTATCTCTCCATCTATAACACTGCTCCTTCTGTACTGCTCTAGCCGCAGGTTCTCTGCTTGAACTAAAATAGAAAATATGAATGTAATTACGTTAGTTTTTGAAAAAAACTATTAAAATTGAATGAGTATGTAGTAAATAATATTTTTATCATACTTACATTCAAATGTGTGACGATCATAGGAGAGAAATGATTCATCTTTTCCTATGCAATGAATCGTGTAGATGTTTTCTCTACAAAAATAACGTAGTAAATGTAGAGTTGTTATTATTTTACCTACAGAAAAATTTACATTTTTCATAATACAGAAAAATACTTACTCATAGCAATGTGCGAAGTAGGCTTGGTCTTTTTTGGCTTCTCCGTTTCCTCCAAACATTCTTCCAACCACCTCATTGTTTCATCATCGGTAGAGCTTAATAAAGCAATAAATCAAGATTGTGATTAATTAAAAACTCTATATAATACAGTTGAATAATAAAGTTTCAATAATATACTTACATGGCACTGAAATCTAATTCGTCTATATTTATTTGTAATGTATCATTTGAGGATGTAGACCTACAAGTAATATATATATATATATATACATTTATATAAATTTATAAATGTAACTGCAACAAAATTGTAAAAGATAGTATAAATAACTTACTCATTTGTTGTAGGGATATTGCTAGCCATTGTTGTTTTGCAGAGTAATACTTAAAATGAAGTATAAATGAAAACTGATACTGTTTAAAAAAATAGTTTCTCTTATATACAAAACATTGAAGTCATTTATCAAGATTAATTTGTAGACTGATTTTCTGATTATTACTATGATAAATGATATTGTTTTTTAAAAAAAGTGGAAGATGATTAGGAAGTTGGTTAAAAAAATAGGAAGATAGAGATTAAATAGTTTAATAAGCTTAACCACCACAAACACCCCTGTAAACTGTCTTTCCATCTAGCTAAAATTTTTGAATGTAGAGCGTTGGATAAACAAATTTTACAACCTCTTTTAAGTATAACTAGCTAGGATGAAACTTACATTTCATTTGAATGACAACTCACATCCTTCAAACATATTTTTATAGCAACAACAATTTTCATATAGACACATCAACAGCAAAACAATGATGCAGTGTAGTTCCATCTTTATATCATCAGACAGTAAATTAATATGTGAGAGCTTCAATTATAGTTTACACCATTAAGTATGAGTTCGGAATGTAATAAAATACTTTACAGGTACTGATAGCATTTAATAACTAGTTCAATTACAGTTTATTGATATACTCTACTATAACACACACTAGCACAAACAATCATATAGACACATCATCAGCAAAACAATGATGTAGTGTAGCTCCATCTTTATATCATCAGACAGTAAATTAAAATGTGAGAGCTCCAATTATAGTTTACAACATTAAGTATGAGTTAGGAATGTAATAAACACTTTAAAGATATCTGATAGCATTTAAATATGCATATGTAACATAAATCTTGTTTTATTAGACAAAACAGCTTCCTAAAAATAGAAAATATACTATGTATGTTGAAACATTATTTGTATTTCACACAAAAAACAATGAGATATTTTAAAAAAAGTAACAGTCTAACTAATAAAACAAGTGGATAAAGTCATGCTTTGCTCATGTTTTTAGACGATAGCGGAGATATCTAGGATTAAAAGTAAAACCACAAATCCGTTTTGGTGGAAGGCTGTATCTATATTAACTAATATGTAATGAAACAACACAAAACAGGAGATAGATGCAATCAAGTTCTCTTCCTTTTTAGGTTGAATTCGACCTATAATTCCATCATCTATGGATGTTTGTTGTTTTTGTTTGAAATAGAAATAGCATGGTAATAAATAGTGCTTAGGTGTAACTAATGACTTTTCTCGAGCGTCACACTTGATATTAAAAAGATCAAAACATATAGGATTAAGCGAGATGATGATTAATGTCTTTTCTGGAATGAGTTTATTAGTAAAATGACACTTGCGAGGCACTTGCGTTATATTATAACTAATTACTTTTTAAAAATGAACTGGTAACATTACGTCGACTGAAATAATACCTAAGACGTCTCGCATAAATTTTGATCTGACTGAAAATGGACTGAAAACCTTCAAGGTGCGTAAAAATTATCGTAACTCGCTATAGCGGATATTCTAAGAAATAGTTATTTTCTCGTTGGTAACTTGACGTAAAATATTTTGTAACGGATGTCACACGATCTCAATCGATTTTTTTCAACTTAAACGCTTAGTTACTCGTAAACATTTGATACTCGCTTGATTTCTTTGATAACAGTAATATCCCAATTGTGTTTATCGTAAATATTTCAAAAACGGATATTGCGCGTTTCAGTTGGTTTTTCCTACTGAATCACTTAGTTACGCATAAATATTTGAAATGCGTGTTTCAGTTGGTTTTTCCTACTAAATCGCTTAGTTACTCGTAAACATTTGAAAATTGTTTGATTTTTTCGCTGATAAAACATGTTGCAAGTATCTTTTACCAAATATTACCATCATTTTCAATCAGTTTTCCTTACTAGATTACTTAATTACTCACCAACATCCATAATTGTTTTTATTAATCATTGTTGCAAAGCAATGCTGTATTTAAATAATATTACTACGTTTCCAACCAATTTTCTTACTGAATTACTTAATTACTCGCCAGTATTTCATAATTTCTTTCACTAATAATTACTACATGGTTGTATAAAAAACTAAAAAATCTCTCTCTCTCTCTCTCCTCTCTTCTCTCTCCTCTGTACATAGCTATAAAATGTTAATATGGACATGAATTTGGACATGCGCATGTACATAAATATGGACATAGGTATGTACATAAATGGACATGAATATGGACATGTACATAAATGGACATGAATATGGACATGAATATGGACATGAATATGGACATAGGTATGTACATAAATGGACATGAATATGGACATGTACATAAATGGACATGAATATGGACATGAATATGGACATGAATATGGACATGAATATGGACATGAATATGGACATGAATATGGACATGAATATGGACATGTACCTATTCATGTCCATTTATGCACATGTACATGAATATGGACATGTGCGTATTTACTGACTCTAGCTATATTATATAGGAAGATTTTCCCTACTTATTATGTAATAAATGTATATAATCATACAATGATTCATTTTCGATCAATATATTTATTCAATTTAGATATATCTCCTCTCTCATCTCTCTATGTAGATATAAATATACTCATAAATATGTACATAATCAACCATATATACATGAATGTATAGAAAACTAAAAAATCTCTCTCCTCTCTCTCTCCTCTCTCTCTTTCTTTCTCTCATGATACCATATGTATGTATGTATGCATTGATTGTCATTACGAGTTGTGGTGCTTTGTATTACTTAGTATTTACTGACTCTAGCTATGTTATATAGGAAGATTTTCCCTACTTATTATGTAATCAGGTATATAATCAGATAATGTTTCATTTTTGATCAATATATTTATTCAATGTAGATATATCTCCTCTCTCTCTATGTAGATATAAATATATCCATAAATATGTACATAATTAACCATATATATATATAGGAATGTATAGAAAACTAAAGAATCTCCCTCTCCTCTCTCTCCTCTCTCTCCCTCTCTCCTCTATCTCTTTCTTTCTCTCAAGTATGTATATAATTATGTAAAAAAATTATCAAAACTTGAATGCCATACATTCAAAATCTATATGTCATATAAGTTCAAATCAAGTAAAAAAAATAATCAAAACTCAAATGCCACTTAAATGCCACTCAAATGCCACTCAAGTACCCCTCAAATGAAATACAATATAAACTCGGCGAATCCATCCAACGCCGTAACCCATTGTTTTCACCCCAAGGTCTAATCCACAAAAAAACACTTGGTAGGGAGATCTGCTCATATATTACTACTCCTGTATACAAAATTGCACAAAAAGTCGAAAAAAGAATGATAAAAACTGTTTCCAACTTGTAGTGCGATCTTTTTCTTTGCAGAAATGGGTTGTGAAATACCCATGTTCACAATTTGTCTTGCATGGCATAACTCCTGGTCAAATACAAAAACTAGATTCTATTGTACAAGATAGTAAAGGTTGAATGACTTGGATACAACAGTTTCACCTGACTCAACTACTGCAAACTGCACTAGGCTGGTGTGACTAGAACAGACAGACAGACTGCTGCCTCTGATGGGTTGTTAAGGCAGCTCACTCAATATCCAAACTAACACAGGGCTGGGAGGTTCCTACCTATGACTCAGAGCTCCTGGCTGTTCCTGAATGATCTTTAGAGCCATCGTGGCTTAAACTTCTCTTTCCACTACTACTCGGTCTAACTCTGAGCTCCAGTAAAATATCCTGGCAAAACTCAACATGCCCAACAGTCATTAGTCTGATACTATTAAAATGCATAAAAAACAGTCAATTTAAAGTAAATCAAAGTAACTACTGCCAGATTGTGTGAGTGATCTGACTTTTATGACCTAACTGTACAGAATGTATTCATTCAAAATAATGAATGAACTAATAAAAAGTCATTTAAGTCAAACAACTAATTAAAAGCTTTATATAACTACTTACTAAGGACTGCCACAGTAGTCAACTAAAACAATTGAACTCAGAAGTTAATTTACCATTTTTACTTAGCTTGAAAGTATGACGCAAGTTATATTATTTTATCAATTATTTTTAGTTTAAAAGTAACAACAAGCACATACTGCATACTGCAGTGATTTAATCTTTGAGATTTGCTAAACATTGTTGCTGATTCTGAGCTCACTTCAATCACATATAACTCTAGCTGAAATTCAGAAAACAAATATGTGACGGGTGCATTCAAGCAGTTTTCATCTGCAAGGAATTAACCCTGTAAAATGTTTTTTAGTGGTACCAATCTACATTTTTTAGATGTCAGGTTTTTATTAACTTGGAAAAGTAAATATTGTCATAAATTCTTTCCAAAAAATGACAATAAAGATTGCTTTCCCTAAACAACTACGTTGGTTTTAAGAAGTTTGATAAAATTGTCTTAGAACTTCATTCCTATCGAGAAAACTAATTCTTACTGCCGAATTACTCACTGAAATACTTAGATTGCTAATATACAGCTTGTGACAATGCATAATTCGAATAGCTTCATAAAGTAATCTTCTGCAGCCGGCTTGCTTGATATCTCTCCTTTTTGTTGATAAAAGCATTACCACCCGTTATGCCAAGACGAAAGGAAAGCGCAAGTGAGGACCAGAAAACAGGAGCTCCACCTCAAACTATGTATGTAACTGTTCAATGTTGTTGATAAAAAGTTCCACTTGAACACAGGTTGATAATTGGATAAATGAATTATCCAATAGGATTACAGAAACAAAACTAAACTAAATACTTGTCTGCGTGGCAATGCAACAGGTGACTAATATGCCAAAACGCAAGAGTTCTGCTCTAATATACCACCACCACTGCACGTACATTCTTATGTTGCTGAAAGGAATGCATAGATATAAGTTTTCTCATGAAAGACCTGGCAAAGGACAACTGTTTTACTGCAGTTGAAAAATCATTTTGATCTTCAATCATGGTAGCTCCACTCAGAATTGCTTGAACTTCCACAAAAAATGCCTCCTTTTAACCAACTTGACTTTGCGCCAAAGCTTAAATGTCATATTCTTCTTACAAACGTTTTGGTATTTCGCTATTCCTAAGAAAGTAGTTTCGATTAGTGAAACCCTAGCCAGCATGCAATAATATTGACCAATTGATCTCTGTGTTACATGCTAGAACAACAAGTGTGGAGAAATAGGTTGCAAAGTTGATAGATATCGATCGGTGCAGAATTAAACAAAGATTTGCTCCTATTATATTACTAACAAAAAATTACCATTTCTGCCCATCGATAACAACAATAACATAAAAATCGTAGCCTCCATGAACTATTTTATGAAAGAACACCCAGCGTACAACTGTGATTTTGATTACCACCATCTTTTCTGTAATTGCTTCACTGGATGAGCTAAGCCAAAAAACTCGACAACAAATCAAAAAGTCGAGACGAGCCAAGTTGAGCTGAAACAAAAATGATGCAGGCTTCGATGCACTGCCAATTCGATATTATGTGAGTGTGAAATTGTGATTGACCCTGATGCGTTTCATTGTTCAGAAGAATGAGGAAGACAATACCCACATCTATCCAACGGAGCAAGCAACTCAAAGTAAGATCTTAAAACCTAAATCAAAGTACAGCTTTCATTTTTAAGTAAGCACTGTGCCTTCAAGGTTAAGCTGTACACAATGACAACAACAACGAGAAATTATTTTATTATAACAACTATTATCATTACTTTACCAAAACTAAACAACCTGCTTTTTATTACCACAGTTAATTTTTTCATAAATAATAAAATGTCTATTTTATGCAATATTGATGATGATATTATATACTAAGAGTAAACTGTATGTATAATAGTTTTAAAGTTTTACCCAAATAACAATGATCTCGGCAATCGCTTGACCCATGACAGGTGGTTCTATGAACTGCTTTTAAATCAGTCAATGAATGTGTGAGAGAAAAATCCTAGCAGTAACTCTGGTTGCACAAAACATAAATAGTCGGCCATAAACAAAATTTTACTACATGTAAATAGTTTAAAACATTTTAGATCGAGTTCTGAAACAAAATTTAGCAAATTTCATCTTTTAATTCAAATCCAGGTCAGAGTTTCTTCAGTGAAGGAGTAAGGGAGGATAACTCCCAATCCAGATTAATTTTGGTCTACTGCAGTTTGTGATACTGACGCTGGAGTCACCAAAAGTGAGATAGGTGATTAGAGAGGGATGGGAAACTTCATGAAGTAGTGTGAGGGGAAGGGGAGGAGTGGAAGTTTGACAGTTGAGAGGGGAAATTTTTAGGGGGAAATAACTCTGAATTTCACCACTAGTCTGTTGCCGCTGTATGGTGTGTAATAATTTGAGGCTCGAAAATAATGTGATTTCCTAAATTTAAAAAGAGTAGCGGAGAACTAAACAAAGAGTGCAGCCAACGAATAACGTTGTTGGAAAAGAGGTGGATGATACCGAGGTGTTGTAGGACAAGGGGTGGATAGAGGTGCTGTAAGAAAGGAGTGGATGTGATTTAGGGGTTGTACAAAAAGGGGTGAATGGAGGTGGTGCCGGATAAATGGCAGATGGGATAGAGGTGCTGTAAGACAACTGGCACATATTTCTAAAACTTTTGAAACAGAAGCTGTGGACTTGAACTATTTACAGAAGTTCTACATCTGTTAAAGCCATTGTGCATAAATAATTTGCTGGCACAAACCTAAATGATTTCTGTTAGGATGGAAGAATTATGTTGTCAGAGCACAATCTCAAAATTTCATCTCAATCAAAACAGTATCTTTATGTGTTGCACCAGCTCAAAAATTGTTTCGTTTATGAGTTATTGGCATAGTGTATGAAGTTACCTCCAACTATATATGAACCCCTATTAGGTATTGTGCCCACGGAGCAATCTTTTTGGAGTGATTTCTGACACCCTACCTGTAGGGCAGCCACTGAACATTCATTGAGGGCTCATCAATGAATGTTGTTTAATGGAAGTTATCTGTGCTATAATTATTATCCATAATTTTGACTTTTTTACACCAAGTTTCATTCTAATAAAGCTAGTAATAAGTTATAACTCAAAATTATCACTCTGTGCTTTGCTTTATAATAAATGATCACACTGGTTTGTACCAACAAATCATAGTATCCAAACAATACTCAAAAGCATGATGCAAGCCCAGCGATTTAAACCTAATAACTGACTCCTTATATAAAAAAGCATTTAAGGTTTCTAACTGCGTTCAACCCAAAAACTAACGTACCTATGACAATCAAGTTCTGTCATTCGACAAACTGAATACTCAAACAACCAACTGCACAGTAAATTCATAATACATACCAATCTACAAAAGATGATTTCAAATCTGGTGAACATAAAAAGGTACTTAACAAATTCTTCCGGTACCTTGTACACCAAAAAAAGGGCTCTTTGGGTACGAAGAAAACCCGATTGTTTTGTTTCACCATTCAGAGATCTGCTCCTAACACACTATTGTTGTAAACTTGTTAAACTTACCATTTTCAGATTTAAAATTGATGAATTGTAAAAACGCTACTTCAAAACTACCGAAATAGAAACCTCTTAGTTTTGAAACAGTCAATTATTTAGTATAGTATAATGTGAACTTACAACTTGTAAAACTTTCAAATACACAAGTTTGTAAAACTTTACTTTGTAGTATGTAAGCTAATAACTAAAATATAATAGAATAAAAACAATAAAGTCATATAGTTGCTTGTTTCTTAAAACCAGTCAATTGTAAACTTGTAAACTAAACATCGTCAGTTGTACGTCTGTAACATGTGTAGATAGCTATTACTTATATCTTTCAGATGAAGCATAATTTGAAAAAAAACTGATACTGCAAGAAAATAAATATATGATGCTGACACATCAAGGATTGAACTATGTAGCAGCAGAATTGCGTTGATCGGATGACAATAAAAAATGAAATGATATTGTAATGGAAATGCACAGAGCAGCCATGCGATATGACATTGTGCCTACTAAAGCCAGAAACAGACTGGTTATTTTCAGAGCGATTATGCCCTCGGGCGCTGTGGCGCGCCCAGGGCGTTGAGCGATTTGGGGGCAAAACGCCCAGTATCCAGCCAGCCAGATATTTTGCGGCGCTGAGCCGGATTGCTGTGCTCTGATTGGCCAGATTTCCTACAGCTGCCCAACTACTTTGATTTCTTCATCAACTTGAGCAGATTTTTTCACTTTCATTTGTGGCTTTAATTAATTTGATCACTCTGTGATTTTAATTAAATTAAAGCATGGGAAAGAGGAAATTGGTCACTGAAGAGTCAATGGCAACGCAGCAGATCGAGCTTCTCATAATAAATAATATAATTTATTCAGTAATAAACTATTATTGAATAAATTTATCAATAATAATTATTATTAATACCAAATAAATTATTCGAAATAGTTAATAATATCATTAATTGTAATATTATAAATAATAACATTAATAACTAATTCTAATAATTTATTTATTATTAATAATATTTGTTATCAACAAATTTATTCAATAATAATTTATTATTTAATAAATTATACTTTTTATTAATTATGAGGAGCTTGATGTGCTGCTTTGACATGACTCCTTGTTATTTATTTTTTACTGCTATTGTTGTAATATATATATTATACATATATAGATTATGAATTATAGTTCAATTATAATAATAGTTTAAAGTTATTGTTTGTTTATAAATAATAATTTATACAAACATGATTGCCAGTAATAGCGTTTTTCTATCGCCATCGTCCTTCGTGTGCTTTGGCCAGCGCCAAGATAAGACAACTCCCGGCCGCTCCCCCCATTAATCACCCTCTAGTCTGTTTCTGGTTTAACTACTAGCATTGTAGTTGCAGTTGAATGAGCGGTGGCTTGCCAATGAACAACACAGACAAGATCAAAGTGATTGCAAGCATAGTAAAGATATTTACCCAGATGAGACAGACGATCGAAAGACCCTCAGATGAGTAAAGATTAAGCGCTAGGAGTGCCAGCTATGTACTGATGATGACAATGATTGGTTATGCTATTAATATTAACTAACACTTGAATTATTTGGTGGCTAGCCATTCCTAAATGCGCCAGCTTGTATTATTGTTTTGTATATTTAATCCACCCCTTTTATGATTCATGTTCCTAATGAATTGCTCTTTTGTATAGCTGATCATTGTTACTTATTTTCAACTGCTATCCTTTTGTATAAATAGAGAGGCATATTGCCCATTGGTCAGAAGTAGTTCAGCTTTGCTTGAGATAATGTCTAGTTGCTCTAAGAAGTGTATTAAGCCATACTCTTGTACCGACTTAGTGTGTTATCTAAGGGATGTCAAGGTTTACTGTACACTTGTGAGACCCGTTATTTCGCAAGTTTTTGTATATTATTAATTCATCATTATTATTTTCAAACGCGGTTAGTTAGTGTGGCCGGTTGCCTGTAACACTGAGTTCGCATACATTGTTCTACCGGCTCTGTCTGCTATACAGATCTCTTACAACAGAGAACCTATACTGTCATCCGGTAGAGCCTACAATTCGTATCTATCACTTTCTAAGATACAATACATTACCACCGCACCGGTAGCACTTGATAGTTATAGTTAATTACCTTCCACAGAGAGCGGAGGCTACCAGTCTACTTGCACTCTGCATCATTGTATTGTTATTACACACAATACCGGCAACTCCTTACAGTGTCAGTGAAGGTGCTTTGAGATCACAACACCAACTTTTTCAATATTACTTGTGTTGATAGCTTGAATTGAGCAAAAAAATAGCTTTGAACTCGTAATGAATCTGAAAACGTGAGCCGGTGAATTTAACATTGTGAGCTTGAAATTCATAAATTCATAATATTATTTTATGTCGAAAAAAATGCAAACTTGTAACTTCACCAACCTCGAACTGTTATGTCATGGTTTCCTAACAAACAACTGACAAAAAATCATCCATTACTTAAAAATACTCACTTGAAGACTTAAAACTTGTAAGCCAATTATTTGAACGTTTTGAAAACGTCAAATTATCTTTACTCCACCTTCGTTGTTCTAATTCCATTCTCTCCACAAAATACTTAGCCTACTATTAAAACATGTTTTTCCTTCATTACATCAATCATTCTTATAACCGCAACATTTCGTTGTTTTCAGTAGGTGAGACAGATAAAAAAAAAAGTGCAAACTGAGAAAGTCTTCAAACAGTGGGGAAACCTCATTTAATTACGGGGATTTTCCTATTAGAGAAAAACGGCACAGCCTGAGAAAGTTTTCAAACAGCATTGGAAACCCAAAATAACTACCGAGATTTCCAGAGTTTTTCGACTGTCCTATATAAGCCCGCAATAATTATTTTTTGAGTTTCTCCAGTAATAAAACTTTTGCTCAGGTTGCACGTTTTTCCCTATTAAAGTTGAACTACTTGCCCTATAATCTTCAGTTCAAAATCCAGTATGAAACGCAATCGACTGAGGATCATAGATAAAAGCTCAGTAAAGGCAAAGGTGATGATTTCAAGTTCCATAAATGTGATGCTTGCTCCATTGAGTTTACAGGATGGGACAACTTGAAACAACACCAAAATTTGCGCAAAAAGAAAAAGGTTAAAAAAATCTTTAAAATGGAACTTCTTTTGTTGACCCTGCAACTCTATTAGAAACCTTTTGGTGAAAAAAACCGCTTGTGTGGTCACCTTGGCTAAACCTATAAACAGTTCAAAGATTACCAAAATGTAAAATAAGTCTTTGTCAATGAAGAAAGTTTTTAGTAGAAACCATTTTTCTTCTATTTACGGCTAGTCAGTATTGTTTAGTTAGCGGATTGCAAATGTTTCTTCTCTTCGTTAAGCCTGGTTCACACACATCGTAGATGCTCGCAAGTGATTGCGGATCCCTCGTGCGATGGATCCGCGATACATGTTCACATAAACTTGACAAACCCATGATCGCAAGAGGTATAATCACTCTCTTGACCGGGATGTAATAAAATCTTGAAGTACGTTTTCACCAACCAACGACTATATACATACTAAGCGAATTATCGTTGTTCAATTACACCAAATAATTAATTATTTTTACCAGTTATAAATAGTTTATGACATTTTTCCTCATATTATCATTAAATGTTCTTCCATGATTTTTAATTAAACTTTTACATTTTGTTCAATGGTGCATTATCATCTTTTTACCATCTCTTAATATAAAATTTTGAATCTCAATTTATAATAATATACTAATTATGCTATTATATAAAAATTTAAAGAAAATATATATATTTATACATTTAAATCAATTATCACAATCTTTCACTCCGAAATTTAATAATAAATAATAATCAATATTTGTAATTAAACAATAGTAATTTTATTATTTAGTATAATTTCTTGATGGCAGTCATTTTTACATGAGTACCCTTGACCTAAATGTGGTTTTTGAGAAAGAAAATGAGAAAATTTACTCTCTATTGTACAACAGTCGCATGAAAGTTTGTTCAGCTGAACTTTTCTACGAGCCTCTACGACGTCGTACGAGCCACAGGAAATTCAGGTTCACATACATCGCAGATGCTCGTACGAGGGATCCACGATCACTTGTGAGCATCTACGATATGTATGTGAACCAGGCTTTATTTTAATCTCTGTTGCACAGAAAAAATAAATTTGAGATACGACGACGGACTACAAATAGTTTGAAGAATAGCTGATTGATGAGGCATCACTGTATTTAGAAAATTAAAATGCTTTTGATTTATTATTTTCTCACGTTTAATGTTGCAAATTAGCTATTACCATTGTTAAAATAAACACAATAGCTTACAGCCTGACTTTACTATTCAAGACCGTACACTAATTATTTTTACTCAAAAAGCTACCGCAACAGAAACTGTTCACATCAACATGTAAACCATTGGTACCCACGATAGTTTTGGCAACAATGCAATTAGTTATCAAATTCAACAGTTTGAGCGAGGAATGTAAAAGTTTCTCAAGAGGCTAGAGGTCCATGTTCCAAAAGCAATCAAAAGTTGGGATTTTGTAGTAAACTTACAGTTTATTAATATTGTTCATTAAAATATATCGCAATATACACTCAGTGCTTTCAAATGATCTGTAGTAACCTTTATTCATGCCCAGAATACAATGTGGCAATGCAATGCAAGGCTTAGAGGTAATGCAATGAGTTATAAAAATGCTCTACCTTTTATGGCAGCTACAGAAAACATTCTGGAAACTTTTCATCATGCACCTAAAGCGTGACAGGAAGCAATATAATATATACAAAGTAACATTGTCCGATAGAATGTGAATAAACAGGTTAAAGTAGACTGGCGCCTAGAAGTAAGGGGTGGAGTCTATGGCTAGCTGTTCAGTAGTAAGCGGATATCCCATTTAGGTATGGTAAGCCTTTGGTTCCACTTTTCCGACATGTAAGGTTAGCCAGCTCCTGAATTTGGTCTCTGAAGTTTCTTGAGCTATAGCTGCTCCCTCATGTTATGGCAGCCATCTAGATGCCAGCCCGGGATAGCTACCCAAGGCCGGGATAGTGAATACCCTGTGCCGGTATGGTTAATTAGTAAAGTTTATTGCCTAAACAGAGCAATATTTTCATTAGAATAGAACTCGGTCTTGCCTATCGTGTCTAAGGGAGGCATGCCTGTTATAGCTACCATCAGGAGACTTTTGCGCAGTAGTGGTCACTGTTTGGATTCAGTAAAACGCACTACATATTTTTCCACCAAAAATCCAAAAGAGGAAAGAATCCATGTGCCAAAAGCTGGAGAGAAATGGTAAAAAGTTCCAAGATAAAGATGCAACCACGTGTGAGAGGACTCATGAGACAAACATTAGTATCAAGAGCCATTCATGTGTCGGAACGTGTCAAGATTGACGATTAACTTTGTGGTGTGAGCCTTACCTTTTACTAAAACTTTCTTATGTACATGATCAACAAACTACCTTAAACAAACTTGTTAACTTTCCAAAGACTCACGAGACAATTATTTTCTTTTTTTCCTTTTCTTTCCTTTCTTACTGTATAAACCCTATACGATTATACATGTACCTTTATATACTTTCACATTCTTCCTCACTTTCTTTGCACTAGTAAGTACGCACGTCATAGGTTTTCTAACATGTTGGAATGGCCCCCCCCCCCCCTCAAAACATGCTAATTATTAATGATCTTATGAAAATATAGAGATCAATTGAATTTTGACGAGGTTGTTATTTGAAGCACTTCATAATGACATATCAATGACATATCCGATAAATATAGAAATGACCGGAGGCATTCTTTAATAAGAGTATTTGCCACCTCTGTTTGCCAAACACTTTGCAATGAAAATAATCACACTGGCAATAAAGTTAATCAATCAATAATCATTTTGCTTGGAATTCATGGTTCAACAAAAAGTACCTCACTGAATCTTTATATCTTTTGAATGTTTAGTATATTACTTGCTCGTTGAAAATTATGCCACAAGTAACTCATGGTGATATCCTAATCAATTGTTAACCTTCCAAAAATTGATGCACAAACTGAGATTGTGTTTGCAGCAATCTTAATGATTACGAGGATTCAGATGGAGAACCAGAAGAACCAACGCAATCCGCAAGCCAAAATATCTTATATCCATTTCTTCTGGGATATGTTGAGTGAGTACATATCCGACACATTTGAATTGTTATATGCTGTGACTTGTGAAAGAGACATTTACCATGTTTTGACGTTTTTCAAACTTATTATTCATTTTTGGAATTCTTTTGATTTACTAAAGTTTCGGTGTGAGACACATAGGATAACAAGCAATTGAATGAAGTGGAATGATTTTGCTATCAAATGTCTATGTTAAGTTTCTTCTTCATTCTTACATTTTAAATAGGAGTGAATAGTTTTGAGTCCAGTTTGAAATCTGATAAGTTATCAAAAAGGTTTAACGAGAAGTTTTCAAATGAAGAAATTTTTCAGCTGGCTACCTTTGGTGTTCATAAAATAGTAATGCTCTGGTGGAACTTGGTAGAACTGGTAGAACTTTGTGTTTTGTGAAAGTGCCGTGATGGTCCTTGATATCCGAGCTGCATAAGCTAGCATTGCATAGAATACACTAAATAAGTGCGTGTTGCTATAATGTCTCTGAAGCATTCTATACTGGCCTTGCAGCACTGCATACAGGTTTTGTATGGCTATGTTGGATTGGCACCAAGATCTGCTCCTATATTACTACTACTGTTTTTTTTCAATTCTGTGATGCAACCTAATTGGATGTTTGGGTCCTTACTACTTTAATTATGGAGCTTTCCGGATTAAAACCTTTTCAAATTACAGAGAATTTGATGAGCACCGCAAGAGAGTTGCTGCACATAGAAATCCAGAAATCATATCTGGAAAACTATTGGCGAGCATGCCTGAGGAAGACTACATTGCCTTTCTTCAACGACACAAAATACCAAGAGCTCTATTTGATTCACTAACATGTCTTACTGAAGTTCATCTGACACTAAATCGTCGTGGTATAGTGATGTAAGTAAATGTTATAGAGATTTCTTGGGTGCTTTAACTGCTCGTGTAAAGAGAGTTGCACTGTAACTATGATTGTCCATGTATTTTAACACTCTCAAACTAAACTCAACTTAGACTGGATCTAGACTTGACCTCAAGTTGACCTATGCCCCGGATTTGCCTCGACCTAGACTCAACTTGCCAACCACTAAATAGGACCGGATATGTAACCAATCAATTGGCAACAGAAGTGTATACAACATATATATTCAAGTTTAATGGTATAAAAAGTAACACAACTAACAAGTAAGAATTTTGCGCTAGCAAGATAAACTAACCAGTAATTAATACAAGTATGGTGCTCCTGTTTATAGAGTTCAGGGGCAGTTGAAACACTGTCACTCTATTGGTTCTCTAACAAGCAGGCGGATTGTAATCAATCTCCTTCCTTTTCTCTAGTACGTCAACTTGTGAAGAGTATTTAATTTATAGATTCTCCAATAAATCAGTTTAGGGTGCGTAAGTTCCAATACTGGGTATCTTCTGTTTCTTTGGAGATTGTAAACCCAAGGAGAGACAATGGATAGGGATACTTCTAGCTTTATTACAGCGTTGTATTTTTAGGAAGATAAAAGGGAAGGGGTGGTAGGTATAGACTGTATAGGTCAGTGGTTACCAGTCTTTTTGACCCATTCCCCATTTCATCACACTTAATGGGACTTTACCCCTTCCCTATTCTCCTGCTCCGACACTGTCAAATACCTTCGAGAGTGAGATAAGTGCAGGAGCAAATTATTTTGTTATGTGCTGTGGTGAACAACAAAAGTATCGATTTGCCAGATCATTTGACTGTGTTGTGAGCACGGGGGGGGGGGGGAGTGGGGGGGAGGGGCTGGGTTGGTGTTGAGGGACAGGGTATGTTGTTGTGGGACAATTAGTTGGGCCCTAATTCTCATCACGTTATCAGCTAGCCGATTTAAACATTGTTCGCAATGCTGGGTAACTAAATTGTACAAGAAGTTCAACTTCTATCACAATAAAAATAACTGTTCTCGTATATACTGTGCTATCAAATAATTTTCAAAACTCTAACGCACTTCTGTATAGAATAATTGAAGAGTTATGTTCTTCTGAGACGCGGAAGCTTGTACAACATAAAAATAGAGAGCTATGACATAACCTGCTTGTTGAGTTGTGTAACTTGCATGAAATTTAAAGGAGTCGTTAATTTTTTCATTGCTCACTAAACCTTGTCATTTTTACCAGGTTCCTTTTTTCTTTTTATCAAAATCGCTGCTTCGTAATAAGTACAGCATGCCAGTTTCTACCACATAAATAGGCATTAAAACACAAGCCAACACAAATGGGTGGACTACACTATGCTCTCAAGGGCAGTCCCAATTGATCCGAGAGTTTTATGAATTGCCCACCTTTGATCACACTGCATTATGTGCATAGTTTCCATGATTTGCACCCATGTCAATAATCACATATATATGATATATTGTCGCTGCCCAATGCTCAATAAGTATAGCGACTCACATAAACTCATCTCTCATTCAACATGGCCGAAAAAAGTGTTGTTGCCTGCTTAATTATTATTTTTAATGCAATTTACAATGATAAAATTAGGCATTTTGCGATGATGCTCAGGATACCATGGATACATTAGTCATCCATGAAAATGCTGACACTTGCAAGAAGGAGGCTTGAGGAAGCTGGTAATGGTGATGAAAAGCGGAAAAGACCCAATTGATTCGGGATGAGTTGGAAATCGGTCAATGAGTGTCATACTGATTTCAAATCATTGAACTGTGTAACCTTTGAGAAGCGTATCAGATAATACTGTCTGAAAGTATCAGGCAGACGAACTACTGTGATGGATTTTACATATAGCGTAGCCATTGCATGAGCAGCCTGCAAATTACATTTGCTTGCAATAAGCACTAAGCTGATTCAGTGTACAGTAGTGAGTCGATGAAAAGCACTAGCCACCACACCAGGCGTGTCTGATCGATAGCATCATTAGGCATGTGGGCTGCCTTGAAACAGATGGTGCTAAGGAGTTCTTCTCTACTATTCATGGCTACTAGCTATTGGAATATGAGGGGGGCTGGGGGTGGTGGCTGATTTTCTAATCTAATCACGTTACAGTATTTTCAACTTTATTTCAACTGCAAGCGTTCTTTATAAAAAACGAGACATTTAGCCCTTAGAGCAGAGTTGTTTGTGAGCTTGTATAGGAAGCATATCCTGCAAGCTTTTGAATGCTATTATAATAAAGTGTTTTGTAACTTAAACTGATTGTAATTAGTTTGGCAGTGTGCCTGTTATCTTGTTGGTTCTTCCATACACGGCTAAACATGGTTGTGTCTTCATTCACATAGAGATACAAAGAAGCCATTGCTACTGTTGCAGTAGCGCTCTCTAGTAAGAATTGATTTTTTCTCAACCTGGTACAGCTATGCATAGTTGCTACCACGCGTTGAGGTATTGCTAATATCACGACACGCTTGTTAATTGTCTGCCACATCGCAACTGGGTATACTCTCTCTAGTAGCTGTGTGGTAAAGGCACAGCACAATCATTCACACCGGTAGCAGCAGTAGAACTGTGCAAACGTTTAGACACTACTAGAGAGAAGTTGGGAACAGCCATACACCACCTTTAATTATTACCCCTGCCTCAAATATTGGCAGGGGTAAGGATATTGGCAAGGATTTCCTATTACATAACATTTGTTTGGTAGCTACACCCTTTCCCTCTGACCCGGTGGTACCCTCCCCACACCTGGCAGTACACCCTCCTCCCCCTGTGGGGTTTGAAGAGAGAGAATAACTTGTGGTAGTCACCCTGCACTATGAACTCGTTAATCGCTGTACTGTCTGCGGAAGGTCATACAGACGTCTCGGCCAAACCTTGGGTGCCCCTCTTAACACAAGCACGATGAACACCTGTTGACTTGGTAAAACTCCTTTTGTGTACCCTGCAGAAATGATCCAGAAACTGTCCTAGCCTTCCTAATGGATACGGCCAGAGCTTTTGATACAGTGTTTGACGCGTAGTACTTTCAGTCATGATGACAGTCATCCACCTTCCTTCTGGTACCCTCTCAACCCGGAGTTGTCTCCTTCGGTGCTGAAAAGTATCCTGCTGATTGCTGAAGACTATCCTTTCCTTTGATGGCTGCCCAGAGAGCCAGGAGTGTTGGACGGCTACCAGCAAGCACGACAGGAGCTGCAGCTTTATGCTGATTCACACAAACCCTGCAAGAAGGGGTGAAGCCCTTTGCACTTCCTCCTGCCCTTGCGCAGAACTTCAAGCCTCCCAAGTTTGATGGACGAGGAGATGTGGATTATTTTTCACATGGTTGCTTGAGGTTGCTGAAGCAAAAGACGGGAATGCCCAAACAGCCCTTTCCATGTAAGAGAGGCACTTTATGAGGAAGCGTTAGAATGTGGGAGTCCTAGCACCTTGTAAGCTGTGTTTACAGCACTCCGTGCTCGCTTACGCCTTCCACGCAGAGAAGCTATGAAGAGTGTAACACACCTTAAGAAGGCATGAAATACTTCCTTCCAAGAGCATGCCAATCAGTTAGAGAAACTAATACGAGTAACCTATGAAAATTTATCAGACAGACACATAAAACACATGATACTAGAGACGTTCACATCTACTCCGGGTCACCTGTATCTTCAAGGGCACCTTGTAGAAGTGAATCTACCGAGTCTTAAAGATACAGTTTGTACTGGAGGAAAGTTCATTCACATCGACACAGTCCCTGACTCCAAACCGTCCAGAGTATAGCCATAGAAGAGACTGAAGAGGAAGAAAAACACTGCAAACCTTCTTTGACCCCACACAATCATTTTTAGACTGCTGTTGTGGTGTCACTGGTCACAGGCGGGACGGCTCATCCGCATACAGTTGTCGGTGACTACCATCCGTTGAGATATTCCCCTTCTCCCTTGCAGCCAGCGCCTGTGCCTGAAAACTCCATGGCTCTCTACTTCAAACAATACAAAACCTTGCCTTGGAAATGCAGCAGATTAAGCAGTGGCAACAAGTAATGCATACACCCCCTCCAGTGACCCCTGATTCCTTCCATGTAGGACACCCATCTTCCTGGGGTGCACCCTGCTTCCACAATGATGCAACCTCCTACCTGGGTTCCCCGCCATGCTCTTCCTGTGGTACACAACCCTTCTCCTGCAACACCCACCATCTATCTTGTTTAACAGAATTCTCCACACATGGTGTCACAACCTGCTATGACACAGTTGGTGCCACCTCAAGGTTGAGGATGTTGATAGATTGGCCATAATAGCAGAGGGTGCCCATCTAAACCTGAGGCTACCACTATGCCCACAGTAACACTCCCGTTGGGAAATGACAAGCGCCCGCAGTAGCTACCCGCTCAACTAGCTGTAACAGGGCACAGAGATGGAAGAAAGAATTAGTAAAAATAGAGAAACACAGTATTGGCCAGGTATGACAGCATATGTACGCTGCTGTACGGTCAGGAGCTGCGAGGTCTGACAGAGAGCCAAGAATGGTCACACTAGACCCAGCCCTGGACGCCAGTGCATGTACTTTAGCCGCCCCTGGCAAAAGCTGGCCGTCATTTTGATGGGCCCTTGCCCAGAGACAGAGCAAGGCAATGCCTGGATCCTGGTGTTGACTGACCACTTCACCAAGTGGCAGGACGCTCTGGTGTTTCTAAACTCTACAGCCCAGTGGTAGCTAGTGCTCTGGATGAGCAGGTCCTTTGCTATATGGGCATCCCTGAGCAGATGCGCACAAAACGGCATGTTCAGTTTGAGTCCCACCTGATGCAAGAGCTGTGCGGTCTATAGGGTACAGAAAAGACCCGTACCATCCCCTACCAGGAGAGGAACAACCCGGTGTTAAGCGAATCCGTACCGCCCCTGCTCTTGAAGTGCAGCCCAGGTGGCTCGGACTTGCCACTCCCTCAACTGACGAGGGACTTCAGAGCCACCCTCATTCCACTACTGGCAAAAGGACCAACTACATGATGCTGGGCAGGGAGCTGCGGCTGCTAGATCAAGTACCCTACCACTCTCCTCTGACTTATTTCATGCCAGCGCTTGAGTATGCCCAGAACCTCCAACTGAGACTGGAAGAAGCGCATGAAACTCTGAGAGGGCAGCAGATGGAAGTCAGAGCATAAGAAGGGAAAGAACCCGGCTTATACGTGGTTGGATACCAGGTGTGATTGAAGAATTGACGTATATACCGTGGGGAGAACCCCAAGCTACAGACCATGTTCATTGGGCCTTTTGAGATGGAAAAAGCAAACAGTTGGGCGCGACGTCACAGCTCAGCCTGTGCCCCTCTTGATTTCAAGCAACCCCTTCTCAGTGGTGCTCCATGGAGCTTCCCTCCTCTATACTGCCTCCCCACTCCAAGTGTGCCTACTATGCTGGCTGAGAACACTCTCACCAACAGCCAGAGTGTTGCGAAGGGTGTTGCTACTTCTCCCTCTACCCGCGGCTACCTTACTCCTTTCCGGTTACTGAGTGCTTCCACCCAACCCGGGGCCACCTACACTGACCCAGGATTCCCTACACCAGCTACCGTTGAGGAAGAGCTAGTGGCCCCTCACATAGTTGGAAGCCCCCCCCCCTCCTTGTTAGGCAAATCCTTCAGTGGATTCCCCCCAGTATGGCAAATGCCATACAGAGGCAGTTGAAGAAAACGCAACAAAGTCTCTGCCCACTCTGCAAGTCCCCTGCTAGGAACATCAGAGAGCTATCAGTGCACGTCCACCAGAACTATGTGCATTGTTTTTGCCGCTGCCGGTACTCTAGTAGTAGCCGAGACAGTGTGTATGTAAGGTCTCATGTTTTGTAGCCAATTAGGGGCCTATTATTTCAACCACCTTATCTACATATTTTACGGCATAAATGTAGAAAAATTTAGCCCAGTGGACAGAGTTGATTGTGAGCTTGTACAAAGAGCATCTGGACAAGCTTTCAAATCTTGAGCTAAATAAAGTAATCATGATCTGAAACTCCGTGTGTTTGGTTTGGCAGGTTGCCTTATGTTGTTAGTTCATCTGCACACGGCAGAACCCGGAGGTATCTTTATATACAGATAGCTTATAAGAGAGCCATCACTACTTTCATAAGTGGTACTTTCATAAGTAGTGCTCTGTAGCAACTATTGCGGACTTGCGGACCAGGTAGTTTGCTCTTTTAGCTGTTCGGTGAAGGTGTGGCAAGCTCCTACACATTAATACTAGATTACTTATGAAACCAGGTATATAGATGCCAAAGTGCAGAAATAAATTGAAATTAGTTAATTTCTGCCAAATTCAAATGTGCAAAAATTTAAATTTGTTGTGCATTATGGTGTTTACCTGTTGACCTAATGACCTAATGACCTGTTGTATGTCAGTATTAAAGCTCTCAAGCCTGGCAATTTTCCCGATTATACATTAAAATGAGTTTCATAAATTTTAACTTTCAGTGAAGTTTACAATAGGCGTGTTCGATGCGCTCAATGTTTACATTTAATCCTCAACGGCAGTATTTTGTCGAAGGATTATCAGCCCCTTTGTGGCAAGTTTTTTTCAACGTGCATCAACGCTCATTTTTGCGTTTGTCAACGAGTTTACAGTGCACGTTGGCCAGTGAACACCTATAAAAATATACGCGTTGGTTTTCCAAAGGAGTTGTCTTCTCACTAATTACGGCACTGTAACCTTTTGCGACATTATAACAACAACGTGTTATCAAAAGCTATGATTTTTTTTTGTTTTTACTGGATGTATTATTACTCATTACTAATATCCTAAATCATTATTTTTAGCACTGCCATTATTATTAATGCTATCACTATTGCCTGTAATAATATTATAACTTTCATTCATTCCATTTTTATTATATCTTTGTCTGATAAATTATATTATTTTATAACAGTGAATAATCAGCACACCATTATTAATTTTTATTAATTAATAATTCATGTTTTTGCTTGTTGCTGTCATTATTTTTTATCATTGTCATTATTATTCTTATCACCATCATTATCAATAACAATGCAATTTGTACTTGGTGGTTTGCTGAGTTTTATTAATAACACTGTGTATAAATAGCAGATGATGCAGTTGTTGTTAGGGCAACAAAAATCTCAAAATGAACAGCTACTTTTCAGCCCAAGAATTTAGGCTAACAAACTTACGATTGCGGGGCTATATTTATGACTGAAGACAAAAAAAGAGGACAACTCTTGCAAAATTTTGTAAATTGCACGCACTCGCCTACTCCTATAAGTTATTGTTCGAGGGATAAACGCATTGATCAAACTTTCTCAAACCAACGGGTTGAGACACCGAAAACGCCTAATATCATATGTTTCACAAAAAATGTGATGTGAGTTGTTTAATGAGAACCTTTGAAGTTTTTCGCATCACTATTATAATCATTATTATTATTAGCATTATTACACATTTTTATTTATCTTTAGGAAAAAAGAATTTGCAATGCCATGGCTTTTCCTAACAATGAACCACACAGAACGAAACCTACTCCTACAATGGGCAGAGGATTTTTCATCAGAAATACAAAGAGAAACGGATGTGAGGAATGTGGGCCAGCTTCGGGAATGGATTATCTCAACATCACCAGAGTAAGGTTTAGATGACACCGTTTGGATAAAACTTGCATACTTCACATTCCTGCTTTCATTATTTTGATAAACACAGCTTGAATTGTATTTGTACAAAGCAACCTCCTTGTGACTAGCCTCAGGCTACATATAATGTATGGTATGGCTGTTAGTAATCAAATTTGTCGATGGGAGTAATATTGTACAGGAATTTGGGGTGGGTCGAGTGGTAGCAGTCCACCTGTACAAGTTGCTTTCCCACAGTGTAGTGAAGTCGACGTTATGCTAGTGTGTTGTTGCTTTGCCTTAGATAGTTATCAAGTTGACAGAAGGATTCCTGTTCGGCCAGTATTTGCAGTGTTGACAACTCGTGAGTTGGACACAGTGTGGAGTCAGTAGACCGCCGCACTTTCCACTGATTTACTGGTCGACAGAAACGATCCGTTCGAATTGACTTATTGCCTTGTGGGGTCGAATTAATACCATATGCCTGTCGGTCATATACTGCAGTAATTGATTCGACTGAATTGCCTTGCCCTTGATTGCTACTTGTACTGATAGCCAATTGTGCTCGAGCAGCTGTTTATTACGCTTGCTTGCTTGTGAATAATTGTCTCTACTCTGTACCAGTGAAAGAACATCAGCTTTGATTGAGGCTTAGGTTTGCTCTGCTTTATTTCACACTTACACAAGGTTTTATACAAAAATAGATATGGTAGAATGGACATAGAAAAATAGATAACAGTAAGCCCCGCCTAAAGGGGTTGATTGGCTAGGTAAATGTACTGAGGGTGGTCCTAACCTCCACGGCTGACTGCCTGCACTAGTGTGCATTTGTTGATACTGTCCAGCTACACTCTTATCGTGAGTAGCGTATAAAATATAAATAGAACTAGAATATATATGAATTAAACATAGACTTGCTACTGTATTGTTACATGTATCCGACGCGTTTCCTCTACAATATATAGGAAGCATATCTCTGAAGGGCTCTTCAGGAAAAAACAATTCCCATTGGATGCATGGGCTTATTTAGCAACATGTGAGATGGGGGGAATATGTAGGGTAAGTTATGTGTTGCAACGGGTGGTTATGTTATTTATAGATCTCAAGTTTTATATTGATTTGCTTGTTTGATGAGTTTAGTGTAACTGGTGAAGGATTTCATGGGCAAGAGAGATTTCTTGTATACCAGGTGGTATGTATTATGTCTAAATCCAGGTTTGTATATTAGTCAGAATATTGGTTAGAATGCTAACACATGGATTTACAAAGTATAAAGTAATAGTTGCAGTTTATGGAACATATTACAGTTTGTCACGGTGACATGTAACATGAATAAAACAAATCAATAATTAAAAATACTTATTAAGCAAATGTGCTTTGTTTTGTAATGCATGCAAAACAATATCTTCTTCATAGCTTACATACGTACATAAAAGGTTGCACTTGTTGTTCAACAGCGGCTTATACCGGCGCGGGGTAGCTTTGGGTAAGATGGGTAGGCAGTATACAGGGTATACTGGCACAGTATAGCTTCGGGAAACGGAGGGAATGGATAGCGTGAAATGACTGACATTGCATAGCATCGCGGTCAGAGGGACGGATACAGTGAAATGGCCGGCACTGTATAGCATCCATCTTATTTTTTCCTTCTCCTCTCCGTTGTGTCCCTCTGTTTGTCTGTAATCCCACTGCTGCCACCAATGCAGTTGTTTTCCTCCTTCAGCTACCGACACAATGACATTCACTCCAAACAGACTGTATCAACTGTTTTGGGGTGCGAGGTCGAAACAACCACCCAGAGTTTTGTACGAATAAATCACTTTATTCTGTCATTCTATATAGCAATACAACAAAGCTACTACACAAATTCCATTAGATTTATGCTTGTACAGCAACACAGGGGATCCTTTTTATAGAGAAAAACCAGGAACAATCAGCCCCGTCTACCCAGCGTCGAGCCAATCACACATAGCAAGAGGATGAATGCACAAATTGAAACATGTAATACAATTACTGCTTCCCCCCCCTCCCCTTTCTAAAGTAATATAAAGTCTCCACTCCTTATAAGGTCTTTTACTTCATTGTTCTCTGTTCCTATAGTCTGTAACTTCTTGGATCATTCTCTGGTGGTGGCCAGCTGACTACTTCGGTCTCAGGCTATCCATTCCAGCCATCTTTGTTGGTTGACCCGGAGTGCTGCCCCGGGGTAACCAGTTATAGGTCCTATATGGTATATAGAGCAGATTCAGGGTCAGCACATGCTCGGTATAGACCCGGTATAGCTGGTATTCTCAACCGGATATAGATCATATATGTTATACAGGGGAGAATCCCTGCTCCACTTATGACTAATGTGAGGAGATGGGTTGATGGGTGAAGAAAGGGGTGGGGGGAGATCTAAGGTAAGGAAAAGTTCAGGGTAGGTGTCGGAATGTTTTTTTATCATAAAAATCTCTCACAAAATTAGAAGACAATATCTCTTTCCACATCTCCATGGATGCATTTATCGATGTTGTTGGTGTAGAAAAATCTATTTGAGCTGAAAAATGTAGTCCTCAATAGCAGCACATTTGTGCCGCTCAACTTCAAACTGTTTGCACTTTTGGCATCAACTTTTAAATTTTTTCACTTGATGTCCAGCTCAACATTTATGCTCAGTTGACCTTTGGCCTATTCTTGTCAATTATTTCTTTTGGAGGTATTCGATGCTCTGTTCAGTTCAGTGAAATGTAACTATAGCTCTATCTGCACCTGAGACAATTTGATGTACAAGGGTGACCATCAAAATGCACATAGTGGTTTTAAAGTTGAAATATCCGCTAAATCACTGAGCTCTGCCTCTTCCAAACATTTTTTCACATATTCCAGATCAAATTATCTTTATAGATCCAAATAATCTATTATAACAGCAGACAACCAGATCAAAGTTCCTATAGCTGTTCACTCAGTCAAACGCTGATGATCTTGTTACAAAATCACTATGTAGCAATCTTTTTTGTATGAACTTGCGAGCCAAGGTTAAATCCAGGACAACGTAAATATCTCAGTTGTGACACATTCAGCAAAATGAGCATTGGAAGTTCAAATGACTGTCTGCAAAGATTTTTTTTTTACAAATTTGGGGAAAATTCACCCTTGATCTGATTTGTGTGAGGCTCCCTTTCTTTCTGCCCATGCTTCTTTCATTCTACAACGATGAGTGATGTAGATTTTTCCGCGTCAACGTCATTATAATTTTACAGCTTTTGTTGAGTCATTGTTGTCTGTTGGGTCAGTTGAGTTGTCATCCTCAATACCGCGTAGGTAGGGATAACCGTCAGCTAACTAAGCATTCTTTATTTTGATGGCTCATAAGATAGTTTGTTTTGTGATGCGGGTTATTGATAGGGATTTAATATAGCAAGCAAATTTTTTATCATAAAAAGAGTTTTTGGATTCCTTGATGAACCTTCCAGAAAAGCGTTTATCCATTCACCAAACAGCAGCAATCCGATTTTAACAAATTTTAGGACTGTTCTTCTATCAATCCAGTCTGTCGCGTCTGATAGTTTTTATTTGGTAAAGCGCAACGCTGACCACCATCTCCGCAAATCCGTCTGGAATTAGACATTAGATATTATTGTGTGAACAGTTACAGCTCAGTAGCGAAAGATTGGTCACTTGCTCGTAAAAACTGCTGGTGAGTACACAGCAAACGTATTCTTCAGCAAAAAAATCCTCAGCATTTTGTTGGCCACTTCAGCCAGAAACGACCTGGCTCCAATTACCTTATGGGCCTCTTGGTGAGCAAAGTCTTCAGTATTCAGTATTAGACCAAACATGTATATTTATATTCCACCGAGCTACGAATTAAGAAATGATGAAGCGCAAAATGGGAAAAGGTATTCGATCAAGCTTTTTACCTATTTTCTTCTCCACTTGAGGTTAAGGCGCTATAAGCACATATTATTTGGATTAGGCCGATTTCCATGAAGTCTCTTACCTAGACTTGACAGTCATATATCGGTCATTGTTTTGTCCCTATTTGACACATGTCGCTCATACAAACGACCCTCGTCAGTGTAAATGAGATGATTGCACCGAACTACTATGTGAATGGTGTGTATTTTCCTTTTAAGGAATCACATATACACATTGAGTAAGTTCATGCTGCTTCACATTGTTACTTTTTTCCTTTAATCTCCTTTTCAGCTATCATATTCCAAAACATTGTCTCCGCATGATTTGCTATTCGATTTAGTCTCATCTAAAATAATTGTTTCACCATCGGTCAAACTTTCTTGAGTATTTGTGGTAGATTTCAGTGCACTCTAGTAGTAAACAGGTAGTTTACACTATAAACCTTGCGAAGCAATGCGCTAGACTTCTGCCCACAGCATTTGGTTAATAGCTGTTGGGTAGGAAGTCCTACTGTGCCGGTAGCATAGTAAGCAGGGCCGGTATTGACCCCTGCAGGGTCGGTAGTGACCTCTACCGACCCGGTACAGCTGTACTGGGCCGGCACAAGATGGCCGCCTTAGACGAGGATCTGCAAAGATGTCAGAGAACTTAGTCAAGGTCGTAAACAGGAAGTGCTTACCCCTAAAGTACCAACTTAGTGGACCTAATTCTATGTACAGCCTGGGAACCCTGTAGGAGCATTCATTGGACAATTAGGAGAAAGGACTCCGCCCTTAGCCACTTGGCACCTCCCTTTATTATCTTGCATTGCATTGTGATTGGTTGATTATTTATATAGTTAATGTAATTGGTTCATTTACTTCCTGTGCATTGACTCTTATATGTTTTGTGTTCATTAGCTCTCCTATAAAAGGAGAGCTCCCACTGTTAAATCTGTGCATTCATTACAATGAGCCATGGCATGTATTCTTATATTGCTAAACCCTAGAGGAATAATTACCCTCAGGACAGCTTAGAGAATAAAGCCATTATTACAAACACTACTCGGTACTGTTTGTCTGAGCCATGGGCTCTTGCCTTACCGGGTAATTCGGTTGCCCTATACAGTTGTCACTGTCGGTCAGTACAGTGTCTCCTCTGGAGAGAGGTAGAATACTCGAGATTAGTGGATGTCCGTGGTAACAGACCGGAATCCATTACATATTTTCATCAGGAAATCGCACATTTTCCAAAGCATGTTAAGAATCAATCATAATTCGTACACAATCAAATTCTTTTCGTTCCGCAACAAGACTGTTTTTACTATCAACTCGACTATGACCCAATTTCTTGAAATTAAGTTTCATTGTTTCCTTTGCATCCAACTTGGTGGAATGTTATTTCTTCTTGGACAATATGTCTCAATCTCTTGGTTAATTTTTAAACTCTGCCATTTATTTGTGAACTTCATTGACATATCTTTCTCAATTACACATAAGTAAAAAGGAGCAGTCTAGAAACTATTGACAGTGGATCTCTTATGGTATTTCAGCTTTCTTGTAATCTGTGATCTTCCCCAATCAAAGAAAAACAACTAATGCTACCGTCCAAGCTGGTGTAGGTAAAAAACCGGCTTCGGAAACGAGCCTAATAGAAACTTGACCATTCCACTGTTTAAAAGTTTCTTTTGCTGATACAGGAGCAATTCTGAATACCCAGAGAAAAAACTTTTACTACTGCACCTGTTCTTTGTTTCTCTTTCAGTCCCTCCATTGTATGGGTTCTTGGGTTTATACTCCTCAGTTTTCAATCACTCAGAAAATCTTTTACCTCAGCATCGAAGCGGGAAATTTTTAGCAGGCTTTCTCACTGGATATTCATCTTTTCCCTCCCATTTTAGTGATTTTCCTCACCAAAAGTGCACTGAAAGCCTGGGGTTTAAGAGGTTGTGAAATCCAGTCTTAGCCATGTTGTCAACTAATAGTCTACCTACGGGGGCTCTTCTTCAATGGTTCTCATCAGACATAAAAAGCTCTCTTTCAAAAAAGAGACAGCTCATGATAAATGAGCTTCAGAAAATGCTTACGAAAAAGTTCTTTGTGACTTCATTGACAGAGGACGACAACTATTGTCTGATCAGTTGCAAGTATGTAAATCTATGCATGTACCAAGGTGAAAGAGCGTTTGGAAATCAGCAAATTGATCAACAGTTGAATGTTGTTTTTCTGCTAATTAAGACTCTGTGTGTTATCGAAAGCATTTTTAAACTTTTTCCGCTCACGTTTTTGATGAGAATAGCATCCGCTACACGATTGATGTTTGACACACAAATAGAAAAATTGCTCACAAAGAAATTGAAATGTTAATTGAATTTTTTCTTCCATCTTGGGTAGTCGGTGCTCAATCAGGGATTTTTTTACAAGTTGACTGCCACTTTATAATAAGACTGGAACTATGATTGACAATCTAAAATAGAAAAATTACTAGTGTAAAAATTAAGACTTGAAATGAAGAGAAAAACCTTACTTGTTTGATACTAATAAATAGACTACCAATAAAATTTTTCCAAAGTCTTACATCTTAAATTAAAGTTGCTTCTGATCTTTTTTTGGGAATAAATGAAACGCCGATCTTCTCATTGCAAAACAATTCCAAAATGAGTAGAAGTTATGTCTAATTAGGAACCTAAAATAAAAACATAATAGAAAAGACAATGTTTGTGTTTTACCACTTAGTAAATAATACCCATCAACATATTTTGCAACTAGACTGTTACAAATGTTTTTTAAACACTTACTTATCAATGAAAACTTTCAGTGATATTAGGGTAATTGGAAATTGAATACCTTTTGATGATAAAAGGGTTTGATCATATCAGCGATAATGAACACTTTCTATTAAAACTTAAAAATCCAGTTAATATACTCAACAACTGTCAAACTAAATTCTATATTGTTTTGAAGGCTATTCTGTTAGATTTTAGGTTAAAATTTTTTAAGTGTAAATTACACAATGAAATGTAATGAAAAATAAGCCTACAAAAACTATTTTACTCTCTGGGAAGTTTCTCTGTATTTACCAACCGCAAATACTTTGCAGTCATGAAAGAAAAAGTTTCAAACTCGAAGAAAATTCATTCCAACATGGAATTTGGTCTTGTTTCTAAGAAATTCCTCTAGTCTCAAGTACTGCACCTCGTTCCAGAGGGGAAACTGTGCTGCTTGACATGGCATAGGCAGAGCTCATGGCAAAACAAACTACATGAAGTCTGGTTTGAATAATGGCTTTATTCCTCAACATCTTAGTCCTAGGGTGACTATCCACTAGGGTGATTGGCAAGACATGAGTGATTGAATGCAATGAGTACATACAATTCCAGCCATTTTATAGGCAGCTGGCAGGAAATTATTAATATATTATCATATAAAGGTAAAGGCACAGGAAGTAACTAGACCAGTGCGAATACATATATAAATGGTAGGCAAATCATACAGTGAATGAGGGTTAAATGTAATGGGCGCCAAACGGCTAAAGGCGGAGTCCTATCTCCTATTGTCCAATAGTACATCTCTGCAGGGCTCAAAAGCTACTTCTAGGTTGTAGTTACCGTATTCGCCATTCCGAGGAATGGTACTTCCTGTGGTTGCTCTAGAGTAGGACCTAGATGGTTCTGAAGATCTTCCACTATGATGGCCATCTTTGACCGGTCCTGTGTCACCATACCGGGTTGGTAAGGGGTCAATCACGGCCCTGCAGGGGTCAATACTGGTCCTGCATGCTGTGCCACCGGCACAGTAAGGCTTTCCGCTGACACAGCATATTCAAATGACTGTGGGTGAAATATTAAGGCATTGGTGCGGAGATAGGAGAGGTAAGAAACCAGTTTATCACTGCCATTCATCAAAATCAACCACAATCAGGTACATAAAGACATTTGAATCAAAAACTACCATTTTTGGAGTAAAATTCCATAAAAATGCTATCAAAAAGTGTCTATGAAGGCTCTCCCATCATCCACAGCATGGTCAAAACGTTTGGTAACATATGTCAAGTCAAATCTCTCATGAAGAAAATGAAAACTGACAAGCTAGGGCCGGTGCAATTCGATGTGCCAAAGTTGGTGGTCTTCGTGGGAAACCATAAAAAAAAACTCTCCCTTACCCAATCAGGTTTCCCGCAGATATAATGGTGGATGACGCCAATCAAATAATCCGGCTAATAAAAAATAAAAACCTTCGACTAGTTGTTCGAGATGATCCGTATTGCAAGTCTGTCTCAATTTTCCGTAGGCAGCAGGATTAGGTTTGATGCACCCCAAATTGTGCAACACATGACTTTATGAAATGCAAAAGTGGTGATGAATGCTCTGCTAGTGAGCTGCAGATGCTTGCAATATGGTGGGTCGGGGATGGGAGCTTTGTACATACCCAAAAAAAATGCTGGGATGTAAGATGAATTAAAAACGGTGTCATCCTTCTGCAAAACTGAAAAACTATTAGATTCTGTCATGCTTGACCTGACATCAATGTATTTACACCGCTGCAGCCATTGAATGAAAATCAAAACATAAACAACAAACCAGATGAGTCCAAGAATTTGAGATGCTTTGCCTCAGATGAAACTGTTGAGGACAACACGTTAGTGCTTTCAATGGGAAATATCCTTACATACCGAGTTTGAATACCGAAACTTACAATACAAGGATTGTGGTCAGCGAGTTCATGACATCCAATCCCAATTGGTGCTGAATTATTGTACCTTTCTCTGTTAAATGTTACCTTTTATCAATTGGAATTTAACATTTTGGCTCAATCCAGTGTAAAACCTTTACCTGTTGCAATAACTTTTTACCAAGTTATTTTTATTTGTTTTAGATATAGGAAACAAGAAGTAAATGTCACAAGGTTTCTAAAAATACCACACTATTATCATTCAAGTCTCAGTAAAAGTCTACAATTAGCATGAAAATTCTGATTAGACAAAACTATATCTGAATCATTCAGCAACAAAAGGCTCTCAGTTTCTTTTAATCAACAATTACTTATTAGGTAGCTGTTGTCTGCCGGCACAACAAGACAATCAGCCTCTCAAGGTCTAACAATGAACAATCAACCTCTACCCAGAGGTGCCCCTGTGCTAGTATGGCACTTGCAACTAGTTGTAAAGGAGAACCCTCAACTTTAGCAACTGCAATCAGCCCTCGGCTCAGACATACACTCAGCGCTTTTTAGTAGTTTCAGCAGTTTTTTCTTGTAAGAGTGTAAAGTGGTAACACAACAATGACATATAATGAACTGCTATAATCTACTGCACTGAATTTAGCCAAGGCTCTGCTTTTTGTAGGCAGAGTTATAAGGAGTGACAGGAAGTGCTTGGCCTAGTTTTTCAAACACTCAAATCACCTATAGGAATTACAAGAGTTGACCAATAACAATATTTATAAAAAATATTAGCCAATACTAGATAAGTAAATAAGTTAAAAGAAACTGGTGCCCAGAAGTAAGTGGCATAGTCTATGGCATTCTAACCGGGAATAGCCTGACATTTCTTTATCCAATAGTTATTGGTCTTTTACGGCGCTTCATCCTAGTTTCTTCACTTCAGTGGATGGTAATCTGCTGCATGGAGGTCGTAGAGATCTTCAGGGTTGAATTTTTCCTCAGGCTATGTCAATGACCTTGTTGCCAGCCTGGGATAGCTACCAAGGGTCAGGGTAGTAATGTAATGGGTTTTAACATAGGTGGTCACTCATTGATTAGCGCTATGGCCTAGGACGATATGAACTACTAGTGAATGTAATGCGTACGCCTAGCAGGTTAGTTAGTGTGTGATACTAGCTACGCAAGACTGCCCTCAGCTGAACCAGCACAGATTTTATGCATACTGCAGTGCCTGCCTATGAAGACACTCTAGGGCCTCAAGCTAGGGATTCCTGCCTCACTGGATAAGTTAACTGTGTGCGTTTGAACTTTGGACTCCTTATTATTACTAAATATATGTTGTTATTGCGCCTGCTTGTTTGTGTTTATGCTTGTATGGCCTGATGATTTTATACCAATCATATTTTAGTATTTTCAACCACTCTATTTACATAGTATCCTATTGCATAAATGTAGTGACATGTAGCCCAGTGGGCAGAGTTGATTGTGCGCTTGCTGAGAGAACACCTCTGAGTAAGCTTTTGTATATTGAGCTAAGAAAGTATTCATTTCTATAACCCGGTGTGTTTAGTTGGCAGGTTGCCCAATGTTTCACATCGTGTGTAATAGAAGGCAGTGAGCATCCTTCTCTCAGAGGAAAATCACCACTGGTGTAGGTGAATTCCAAGCGCAAATCGTCTATAAGTGTGTAAAGGATTCTGGAGGGTATACCTTTACAATTTTGTGCCATAACTATTCATAATTCATTTGTTACTTGCCTTTGTAGTATCTTGAACATGGCTCGAGAACTAAAAGAAGATGCAAAATCTTCAACTGTGCTAACTATAAAACGTGATCGACTTGAGCATGCGCGAGCCTCAAAAAAAGTGCGCGCTGACAAAAACTGGACAAGGCGGCTTGACAGAGAGTTTCTTGCAGTGAATTTGGGAGAAGCATTGTCGTGGCTTGCACATGAAGATTTTGATCAGTAAGTCAAATGAAACTTTTCAGCGCAAAAATTGAGTCGATTTTTTTGGATATTATGTGTAATCTTATTGCAGGTGATTGGCAATGAACAAAACAACACATCTTTGTAAATCAAGGCTTCACAAACAAAAAATAACAGTAGTAATATATGAGCAGATCTCCCTACCAAGTGTTTTTTTGCGGGGTTAAAATCTGGGGTGATGCAATGGGTTATGGCGTTGAATGAATTCGCCGAGTTTATATTGTATTTTATTTGAGGGGCATTTGAGTGGCATATGAGTGGCATTTAAGTGGCATTTGAGTTTTGATTATTTTTTTACTTAATTTGAACTTATATGGCGTATGGATTTTGAATGTATGGTATTTAAGTCATGATAATTTTTTTACATAATTGTATACATAATTATAACTCATAGGGCATCTAGATTTTGAATGTAAGGCATTTAAGGTTTGATAATTTTTTGTAATTCCGACTCATATGATATCTTGAGAGAGGAGAGATGAAAAGAGGAGAGAGAGGAGAGAGGAGATATATCTACATTGAATAAATACAGTGATTAAAAATGAAACAATATGTGAATATATACATTTATTGTGTAATAAGTAGGGAATATCTCATATAATATAGCTAGAGTCAGTAAAAATTAAATAATACAAAACACTACAACTTGTAATGACAATCAATGCATAAGCTTCTACTGAAAAAAAAATATCTTGAGAACCTTCAAACATGATCCCAAATGGAAAAAAATGGATGAAGTTAGATATTCATCTATTTGTATACATCTACAAAAAAGAGGTATTTGGTGAAATGTTCTTTCATATCATTCAATTTTCATTAATTTTTTTGCAAAAAGAAATCATCCTCTAAATGATTAAATTTCATCTAATTGTACAAATTTACAAAAAAACAGACTTTTGGTAAAATATTCTTTCATTTCATTAAATTTTCTCTCTAAATGGTTAAATTTTATATATTTGTACAAATTTACAAAAAAAACAGGGTATTTGGTAAAATATTCTTTCATTTCATTAAATTTTCATTATTTTTTTGCAATAAAAAATCACCCTCTAAATGGTTAAATTTTATCTGTTTGTATATCTTTAAAAAAAAAACAGGGTATTTGGTAAAATATTTCCTTTGTTCTATTCAATTTTCATTAATTTTTTCAATAATTGCTTAAATATACATTATTCATTATTTTCTTATTGTTAGGTAAGCAACCTATATGACAAAATTAGTTTCTTGAGTGAGGGTTTTATCCCACATTTTCCTTTTGAATTTTTTTAAAAATTTACCATTTTTTCAAAACAATCATTTATATATACAATTTCCATTATTTTTTTAAACAGAACAATCTCTATCTCTGAGAGGTTGGAGATATTGGGGTAGAGAACTTAGACATGATGATGAGAAGGCTATGGATTTACCCATTCAAGAACAAACCATTTTCGATCGCAATTTCAATTCTGAAAACTAAATCAATGTAAATTGTTTTTCAAAATGCAATCATCAGAAAACTTCTGTCATGATGATGAGGAGGTTATGGATTTACCCATTCAAGAACAAACCATTTTCGATGACAACTTCAATTCTAAAAACTAAATCAATGTAACTTTTTATTCTTTGTCTCCCATGAAATTTTTCAAACGAATTAGAACTGAAGTATGTGGTATTATGTAATCATTTTTTTTAAAGAAAAAAAACATCAAAATCGACAAATTACTCCTCTAGATAGTTTTAATTTACAATATTTGAGAATTAATCGCAATAGAAACATTAGGCTACTTGATAATAAAGAATTTGAGTGTTAAATTTGACTAATTGATTCAATGATATTATATGGATCTTTTGAAAATAAACATTTCAATGAAAACACCATATTTAGTCTTTGACACATTTGAAACCATTTTACAGTAAATTTCGCCAACATTATTTTAGAAATGTTTACTATATATTTACAAGAAAAATGCGGTATTTGGTAAAATATTCTTTTATTCCATTCAATTTTCATTAACTTTTTGAGCGAGGGTTTTATCCTACAGCATCCTTTTAACTTTTTTATGTTTTAAAACAGGGTTTTATTACAAAGTTTTTTTTTGTTTTTTCAACTCTTTTAAAAAAATAATTAAAATATATAGTTTTCGATACTTTTTTAGAAAAATATATATAGAGATTTTCACTTTATATTCTTTCATTCCATTCAATTTTCAACAAATTTTTGAGTGAGGATTTTATCTTACACCTTCCTTTTATTTTTTTTATGTTTTAAAACAGGGTCTTATTACAAGACTTTTTTTCTTTTTTTAACTTTTTAAAAAATAATCATTGAAATAAATAGTTTTCGATAATTTTTTAAAAACGATATATATAGAGATTTTCACTTTATATTTACAAAATTTTGGTATTTGGGAAAATATTCTTTTATTCCATTCAATTTTCAATAATTTTTGAGTGAGGATTTTATCCTACACCATCCTTTTAAATTTTTTATATTTCAAAACAGGGTTTTATTACATGGTTTTTTTTGTTTTTTTGAACTTTTTAAAAAATAATCATTGAAATATATGGTTTTCGATATTTTTTTAAAAAATATACATAGAGATTTTCACTTTATATTTACAAAAATTTGGTATTTGGGAAAATACTCTTTTATTCCATTCAATTTTCATTAATTTTTTGAGTGAAGGTTTATCCTACACCTTCCTTTTAAATTTTTTATGTTTCAAAACAGGGTTTTATTACATACCTTTTTTTAACTTTTTTGTACTTTTAACTTTTTTAAAAAAACAATCCTTAAAATATGTAGTTTTTGATATTTTTTTTAAAAACTGTCAAAAATCACCAAATTACTCCTCTAGATGAATAAAACTTACAGGAGAACAATTGTAATAGAAAATACCATATCTAGTTTTTATATTCATAAAACTGTTTTATAGTAAATTTTCTGTAATACAAACTACTATAGCTTACGATATCAATGATTACAAAGCATTTTTCTTGAACAATATCTTCTTTGATGTTCTGCTGATATATTATTAGTCTCCAGGGGCGTTTTGAGTTAAAAATTCAACCCCCTAACAAAATATAACCGCGCGAAGCGCGGAAAATTTTTTGTTAGGGGGTTGGAGGAATTTGTTAGGGGGTTGCCTGTTAGGGGGTTCACCATGAATGTTAGGGGGTCGAGTTTTGTTAATGTCATACTATATTATTATTTAATAGCTAATCATTATTCTTTTTTTTAATTTTTGTAGTTTATTAATGATGATATTAATAATAATTACTATTATTTTATTAATTATTTATATGTGTTTCATTATTTTGATTACTTATTGTTATTATTAATATTTTTATTTATTATTATTATAATAATAAATAATAATATAATTTGACTGCTTCAAATTATTATTAACTGTTATTTATAACAATTATTATAAATAATAATAATAATGATAATCATAATAAATAATAATTAATTAATTAATAACAATCAAATGATGGTTATAAATAATTAATAGTAGTAGTGAAGTGGGGAAAAACCCAATCATTATTAATTATAATAATAGTTACAGTAGTAGTAATAATAATTTTAACCACCAAGCCACATACAGACAGTTGTTAGTTGTTGCATAGCAGCTTTATTTGCGTGTTGTTTAATAATGTAAAGAAACATTTCTTTATGGTAGAGCTCTTATCCAAAAGCACGAATATTCATTTATTTGATTGGTCAACCATATGTTCATGAGCCAATGATGTGCCTTGTTAGTTTTTTGATAACTTTATTGTTTTATCACAAGGGTGGGTCAAGGTCAATCCACAAAAAAGTAAAAGCATGTAGTTGGGCTAGGTCTATGTTTCATGTTGTAATGCTAAGATAACTCCAAACAATCATTAGAAGAAAAACCAATCCCCGCAAACCAAAACAATACCCGACAAATTCGACCCCCTAACGTTAGGGGGTTGGGAGTTGTACCCCCGACTGTTCGGGGGGTCGGGGGTACTCAATACGCCTCTGTTAGTCTCAGAGAGGAATTCCTGTATTCCGTATTCTTTTTGATCCAATAATGGACTAAAATACAAAATTTATTCATTATATAAATAAATTTTACCGAATTTGAATTTTACTCTTAGCTACATTAGATAGTTTACATTATATATAACAGGAAAATAACTCACTGAGTTACATCATTCAGCTCATTATTTTTTTAGGGAAAGTCCTTTATTCTGTTTTCTTTTTACGATCTAATGGACTAAAAATAAAAAGTGATGTATTAGTACAGCATGATTAAAAATTAATGTAAAATAATTATAAACTTTTGCTATTTTTTCAACTTCTATGTAAAAAAATACACTGATTACACAAAAAAGGCCTTTTTTAATCCGAAATATATATAATTTAAAAATGTTTTACAAAAAATGTTCATGAGTTGATCATTTATGTGAAAAATTAAGCATTTTTTGTAAAATAGTTATAACCTTTTGTTATTTTTTTAACTTTTATGTAAAAAAAATACACTGATGACACAAAAAAGTCATTTTTTAATCCAAAATATATATAATTTAAAAATGTTTTACAAAAAATGTTCATGAGTTGATCATTTATGTGAAAAATTAAGCATTTTTTGTAAAATAATTATAACCTTTTGGTATTTTTTCAACTTTTATGTAAAAAATACAATGAAGACACAAAAAAATCCTTTTTTAATCCGAAATATATATAATTTAAAAATGTTTTACAGAAATGTTTTACAAAAAATGTTCACAATGATCATTTACGTGATAAATCGTTTTACTGTTGTTATTTACGTGAAAAAGAGAAATTAAGTGGTTTTTCATTGTAAGAATACACAAAATTTTCACAAATCAACTTTTTTAAATTATGGTAAAAATTAATAAAACTTACCTATAGTGAATCCCTTCAGTTATAGATTAGCTTCTCGAGAGTTTGTTCTCCACAGTCTTCTTTTTCAGTATGCTCGAAGTGGTTGAGAAAATCCTCAGATTTTGGATTATCAGTCAGTTCCGAGGCTTGGATGAAGGCTTGATGAGCCGCGAGTACACTGATGTTGTAGAAAATTGAATTGTCTGCGTTTCGACTCAATCCCTTGAACAGAATAACTCCAAATCTTTCCGATGTCACAGCAGAAGCTATTCGATGAGGAATGCGCATATCTCCGATCAGTAATTCTTCATCTACAACACTTCTGTATTGAACTAGAAGAGTCTCTTCATTCCCATTCCATCGCCTGTCAGATTTTGTTATCACTTCAGGGTTTTGGAAACATATGACACTATCTGTTGGAAAATCCTGAAGATGAGCTACCTCGAAATAAGCATTGATTTGTCTCATACTCTTCTCTGGTAATACATCAAACGCATTCTTTCACCTCAAAGTAGATCCTGTTTCTGTAGCGGCACAAAAAATCGCTTCTCCAGTCTTTTCAACACCCATGTAGATCAAAACCAGTGGTCTTATTTGCGAAGCTTCATTAACAAGTAATCCTGCTGCTAATGGAATAGTGCTCTTCACTCTAACTATCTTTCCATCCTTTTTATAGTTGTAGATGATGGTGCAGTTCGTTTCATCATGGAACTCGACGGTTAACACCTGCATAACTGTAGGTATTGGTAAATCTTCAACTTTGACTATGTTTTCAATGTTTCTTCTGGAAGCTGGAGATAGAGTACTTAACAGAGAGGAGCTTTTGATGATGAGAGTTGCCAGAGTATTCAGACTGGCGCTTTGAAAGTGAATCGTAGTGCGTTGAAGAAGTACATTGTCATCAATTGCCTTTTTCTCTTGTGAAGGTGTTGGTTCTTTATTATTCAGTTGTTTTGTATTGACTTGTGTCGACATTCTAAAAGATAAAGTAAAAATCCTTGTTATGATTTTTTGATTTTTTTTTCAAACCAACTTGAAATTATATATATATATATATATATATATATACATATATATATATATATATATATATATATATATATATATATATATATATATATATATATATATATATATATATATATATATATATATATATATATATATATGTATATATATATATATATATATATATATATAAATATATATATATTTATATAAATATATATATATTTATATAAATATATATATATATATATATATATATATATATATATATATATATATATATATATATATATATATATATATATATATACATATATATATATATATACATATATATATATATATATATATATATATATATATATATATATATATATATATATATATATATATATATATATATATATATATATATATATATATATATATATATATGTATATATATATATGTATATATATATATGTATATATATATATATATATATATATATATATCTTTATATATATATATATATATATATATATATATATATATATATATATATATATATATTTATATGAATATATATATATTTATATATATATATATACATACAACTGGTCAATTGTGGGTTCCGATAAAAATTCAACACTATCAGTACCCATAAAAGTTCTGGCTTATGGGGTTGCAATATATATATATATATCCCCCAGAGTGTGTTTGAAATACACAGAGTGTATTATACAAAAAAGAGCAGACAAATTCTTTAAATATATTGAAGCATTTGGTTATGGTGATGAAGAGTGTGCTCATGCGTGTATGAGTGACAAATATGACTATTTTTTGCCCATACAAAAGTAGAGGTGTACAGTGAATTTAGGTGTGCAATCTTACTAACTTTTGAGTGATAAACCATTAAAAAAAACATCAATATTGTGATCCAAAAGTACAAGTTTCCTGTCGAGCATTCATTACCTGTTTTACAGTGTATTTTACACCCACATCATTAGTTGTCTAATTTATTTAACTGTATCTGCACTAGCTTGAAGACCTAATTATATATATGCATGCATTTTTTTCGAGCATGACTATAACATAATGTTATGGTCTTTCAGGATCAGTTGAATAAATATAGGATTTTTTTCAGAATCTGCGCACGGCTATGACATGGCTAGTTTACAATTCATTGTTTTAAAGCAGTACATATACATGTATGTAAACATTTTCGTTGGTTATAACTTACTTTGTATTAGTCATATAGACAAGTGGGTTCAAATTATCTCAATTGAAAACATGTAGTACTTAAATATCAAAACTACGAGACTTTTGAATCTATTATGCACATGTTCAAAAATCGTTTTCTGGACTTTCATGTAGAGCATAACTTACAAATCATTTAAGCAAGGATAGCATTTTTGTAAACTAACACATCAATAAAGATTAAAATCAACTGCAAATTTATCATCCTATATGACAGAATATTAGCTCAGTAAAAAATTGCAATGCGCAAACATGAAAAAAATAATGTAAATATGTCTCACCTAATACAGCTTTGTCAGAGAGTGCAGGCAGGTTATCACCCATGGTCTGTGTACTATGGGACACCTCGTTTTCGATATCTTCTTCTACTGCAAATGCATAAATATACTTATACACATGATATTCAATTGAGATGTTTAGCAAGAAGGAGAGCCCCACTAAATGCATACGCCATATATGTATACAACAGTGTATACACCGTCATCTTAACATTGGGAGCAATAGTGAGTCCAATAAAAATGCATTAAATTGCCATCCAGCTTATTCAATGAAACCTCTAATACCAAATCCAAACTAGACGAATTGGTAAATACAAGTTTTCCATTTAATATTGTCAACTTCACCATCAATTCTATGGGTGATGAGTAATTAGTGAAGCCAAAATAGTTACTCCAACAAACATATTAAGAAATAGCTACCTGAAACCTCCTCAACTAGATTTTCATCTGCGACATCAATATCCTCGAAATCTACCTTCTTGTCAGGTTTTGAGATTGCTCCTGTTGAAACAGCTGAAAGCACTTTTGCCACTCTTGATCGTTCCAATAGATCAGTCTGCATTGCATAGTGTTGTAGATGAATATTGTAGTCATGACCCATATGAGACGCTAACAAGCGACTTTCAGCTGCGTCCATCTTTAGCACCTAACATTAGGATAAAAATTGATAAGTACAACCAAGTTTGCTTGGTTATATCAGTTTTTCATCTAATAATGAAGAATTGTCTTTCCAAGTCAAAATCATTTACATACACTGGTAAAAATATTGTTGTAGTTTTAGTGTAAATCTTAACTCACTTTTGTGAAGCACATCTTTATGAAATTGCATTATTCATTATGTACACAAAATTGTTAGACATTGACATACTTGACATGTTGTTGCCAAATAGGTTCTCAGTTTTCTAGCATTTATTCTTTCTGGGTTAGTCAGCTCGGGGCACCAGGTGATCACCTCTTTGAGAACTTCTGTTCCAGAGAATGGTCGTTCAGAGTATGGTCTGCAATCCCAAATGCAAGAGGCTACACTCTTCATGGTTAAACACTACATATCGCAGTTTTATAACTGCGCCGAGTTCAGTTAAATTCAATGTGTGCGTCCACCTTACTCATTATGCAAGGGCATCTTCTCATGTTAAAAAGTTGGACCAACAAAAAACAAATGTTCCCAACGCTCACCATCAAAATCATGACTTTGCCATTGAAATATAAAATTTTCAGTGCCCTTTGAAGCAGACCAACTTATTAATTGAGCATAACCATGTTTTTTATACTGACTCTGTTAAGACAAATGTTTAAATCTACTCGTCCAATTAGCTAACACAAACAAAAAGTTATCAACTCACCGGGAAAACATGAAGTTGGAACAGCTGTACGTGTCAGGTCTTATCAGTATCATTCTGTTGATAGCTTTAACAATGTCTTGGTCTATTAGCACATATACCGGGCGTATTCCACGAACTGACTTTCCTTTGACCTGAACTGCATGGGTTCTACAAATAAATTATTGCTTTCCAAACTTTACTAAATTATAGGCTTTCAAATATAGTTTTTGTAAAATAATATATTTGAAAAAAACAGCGAAACTGTAAAACCAATAGATTTGAAGCCGGAACTGAACTATAAAACTAAAACGACAAAATACCTTTTAGCAAGCGCTTTCTCCTCAGGACTTAGGTTGGCTAATATTTCTTGACGATCTTCTTGGTTCTCAAAGGAAATTTGGTACTCTGGTACTGTAAGCTCGGTGACTTCAGCGGGTCTGCGCTTGTTAAAGAGTATTGAATGTGACAGTACAAGTTTTTGCAATCGTACATGATCTGAACTTTCCTTACGTATCTCAGAGTCAATAAACTTAGTCAGCTTTATCAAGATCTTCAACTGTAGGCAGTACCACTTTCTTGTTCACTTTTGCTAGCTGCTGCATCCGCACTGTTGAAGACGCAACTTCTTCTGACCATGAGCTATTGTACAGGTCCAGAAACTCGCGCGTTTCTTTTTTGCTTTCGTCATCTTGTGCTTTGATTGCTTCAGACAGCTTCAAGTAGCATAACTTCCTTACATAATGGCCAAGGGTAAATGCCATTTGCTTGTTGGATTCTCGGACGCGTAAAACAGCCGTAACAAATACATCGTAGTATTTGGGTGCTAGTAGATCAGTTAATGTCATTGCTGCATCACCTGTTGCTTTGTAAATCTCTTTGAATAATCGAGCAATAAATCTTAGCTTTGATCTGATTTGATTTTGTTCTGCGAAAGAGACTGTATCAACTTTTCTCAGCAGCTGATGTCTGGCAAACAATCTAATGAGGCGATCTTTAGCGACTATCTCTAAGCAACCTATACATTAAATATAACGAAATGTGTCAGCAAGAGATATTAAGTAAGGAAATTGAAGCCACATTCACATCTTTAGCAAAAAAAAGATATGGAATTCTATTTTTCTACTACTTTCCACTGCCTTTGATGTTTTCAAAAAGATTTCACAAACCAGCTTTTGCATTCCTGCATCCTGTATGTTAGGGAACATTTCTGGAAAGAAAATAGGCAGTGAATAGTTAAAAGAGGGACCTTTGTCTTTCGATTCAGCAGAAATGTTACACTTCTCTATCTTTGACAAATGCAGTTCCATCAAATGCGTCAAATGCAGTTGATAGTTTGATATAAGTGATACCTCAGCCAAATATAGCATGAAAGAGAAAAAAAACTTGATGACGGAGGCATTTATGTAGATAAAGCAACCAATTGAGCTAAGCTTTAGTTTATGTTGCAAATTGGGGCATTCAAAGAAGCAGAACAATTGGCAATCTTCTAAGAATTTGCAAAAAAAATTGCATAGCCTGGCTGAAACTGCATGCAACGGATGCATTTGTATGCAATTATATGCTACAAAATACTACATGAATTACAGCTTTTTGATAGTACATGTATTCATTCTGACAATGAGCCGTAGCATGGCAGAAAGGAATCCATTGTAAAATCTCTAGATTAAAACTGTGCAAATACAGTCAGAGTTTCGTATTGTTTTGTCAATGTTTGATCATGATAGTAGCAGCTTCGTTTGTAAATTTGGTGTCAAAAAAGCTAATGTCTGCTCACATCAATAAGTTTATTTTTTTGTTTTACAGGAATCAATCATGTTTATTAGTTGATAGTTTGTTTTATGTGGCCCAATCCCTTCTTGAGAAGACCAATTCTTAACGATTCGTTACCGATGAGATAATATTTAGCCTGCTAGGCTATTAACTAATCTCCCTTAACTTTGTATTATGTCTCTTTCTTTCTCTATTACTTTGTATTATGTCTTTAT
>OX183133.1:7926805-7999805 GCA_945261195.1 Cryptosula pallasiana
AGTTTTTAAACAGTGGGGAAACCTCAATTAATTACGGGGATTTTCCGATTAGAGAAAAACGGCACAGTCTGAGAAAGTTTTCAAACAGCATTGGAAACCCAAAATAACTACCGAGATTTCCAGAGTTTGTCGACTGTCCTAATAAGCCCGCAATAATTATTTTTTGAGTTTCTCCAGTAATAAATATTTTGCTCAGGTTGCGCGTTTTTTCCCTATTAAAGTTGAACTACTTGCCCTATAATCTTCAGTTCGAAATCCAATATGAAACGCAATCGACTTAGGCTCATAGACAAAAGCTTAGTAAAGGCAAAGGCGATGATTTCAAGTTCCATAAATGTTATGCTTGCTCCATTGAGTTTACAGGATGGGACAACTTGGAACAACACCAAAACTCGCGCATCAAGAAAAAGGTTAAAAAAATCTTTAAAATGGAACTTCTTTTGTTGTTCCTGCAACTCTATTAGAAACCTTTTGGTGAGAGAACCACTTGTGTGGTCAATTTGGCTAAACCTATAAACAGTTCAAAGATTACCAAAATGTAAAATAAGACTTTTTCAATGAAGAATGTTTTTAGTAGAAACCATTGATTTTCTATTTACCGCTAGTCAGTATTGTTTAGTTAGCAAGTTGAAAATGTTTCTTCTCTTCATTAAGCCTGGTTCACATACATTGTAGATGCTCGCAAGTGATCGCGGATCCTTCGTGCGATGGATCTGCGATACGTGTTCACATAAACTTGGCAAACCCACGATCGCAAGAGGTATAATTGCTCTCTTGACCGGGATGTAATAAAATCTCTAAGCACTTCTTCACCGACCAACGACTATATACATACTAAATGAATTATCGTTGTTCAATTACACCAAATAATTTATTATTTTTACCAGTTATAAAAAATATATTACATTTTTTCCTCATATTATCATCAAATGTTTTTCCATGTTTTTAATAAAATTTTTAACTCTTGTTCAATGGTGCATTATCATCTTTTTGCCATCTCTTAACATAAAATTTTGAATCTCAATTTATAATAATCTACTAATTATGCTATTATATAAAAATTCAAAGAAAATATACATATTTATACATTTAGATCAATAAAAGTCAATATTTGAAATGAAACAACAATAATTTTAGTGTTTATTATAATTTCTTTATGGCAGTCATTTTTACATGAGTAGCCTTGACATGAATGTGGTTTTTGAGAAGCAAAGTAAGAAAATCGTATGACGGTCGCACGAAAGTTTGTTCGGGTGAACTTTTCCACCTGCCTCTACGACGTCGTACAAGCCACAGGAAATTCAGGTTCACATACATCGCAGATGCTCGTACGAGGGATCCACGATCACTTGCGATCATCTATGATATGTATGTGAACCAGGCTTTATCTTAATCTCTGTTGCACAGAAAAAATAAATTTGAGATACGACGACAGACTACAAACAGTTTGAAGAATAGCTGATTGATGAGGCATCACTGTATTTAGAAAAGTAAAATGCTTTCAATTTATTATTTTCTCACGCTTAATGTTATAACTTAGCTATTACCATTGTTAAAATAAACGCAATAGCGTACAACCTGACTTTAGTATTCAAGACTGTACACTAATTATTTTTACTCCAAAAGCTACCGCACCAGAAACTGTTCACATCAACATATAAATCATTGGTATCCATGATAGTTTTGACAACCATGCAATTAGTTATCAAATTCAACAGTTTGGGCAAGGAATGTAAAAGTTTCTCAAGAGGCTAGAGGTCCATGTTCCAAAAGCAATCAAAAGTTGGGATTTTGTAGTAAACTTACAGTTTACTAATATTGTTCATTAAAATCTATCACAATATCCACTCAGTGCTTTCAAATGATCTGTAGTAACCTTTATTCATGCCCAGAATACAATGTGGCAATGCAATGCAAGGCTTAGAGGTAATGCAATGAGTTAAATATGCTCTACCTTTTATAGCGGAGATACAGAAAACATTCTGGAAGCTTTTCATCATGCACATAAAGCATGACAGGAAGCAATATAATATATACAAAGTAACATTGTCCGATAGAATGTGAACAAACAGGTTAAAGTAAACTGCCGCCCAGAAGTAAGGGGTGGTGTCTATGGCTAGCTGTTCAGTAGTAAGCGGATATCCCATTTAGGTATGGTAAGCCTTTGGTTCCACATTTCCAACACGTAAGGTTAGCCAGCTCCTGAATTAGGTCTCTGAAGTTTCTTGAGCTATAGCTGCTCCCTCATGTTATGGCAGCCATCTAGATGCCAGCCCGGGATAGCTACCCAGGGCCGGGATAGTAAAATACCCTGTGCCGGTATGGTTAATTAGTAAAGTTTATAGCCTAAAGAGCAATATGTTTATTAAAATAGAACACGGTCTTGCCTATTGTGTCTAAGGGAGGCATGCCTGTGATAGCTACCATCAGGAGACTTTTGCGCAGTAGTGGTCACTGTTTGGATTCAGTAAAATCCACTACATATTGTTCCACCAAAAATCCAAAAGAGGAAAGAATCCATGTGCCAAAAGCTGGAGAGAAATGGTAAAAATTTCCAAGATAAAGGTGTAACCACGTGTGAGAGGACTCATGAGATAATCATTAGTATCAAGAGCCATTCATGTGTCGGAACGTGTCAAGATTGACGATTAACTTTGTGGTGTGAGCCTTACCTTTTACTAAAACTTTCTTAACTACATGATCAACAAACTACCTTAAACAAACTTGTTAACTTTCCAAAGACTCACGAGACAATTATTTTCTTTTTTTTCCTTTTCTTTCCTTTCTTGCTGTATAAACCCTATAAGATTATACATGTACCTTTATATACTTTCACATTCCTCCTCACTTTCTTTGCACTAGTAAGTACGCACGTCATAGGTTTTCTAACATGTTGGAAAGGGGGGGGGGGGGGGAATACTCAAAAGATGCTAATTATCAATGATGTTATGAAAATATAGAGATCAATTGAATTTTGACGAGGTTGATATTTGAAGCACTTCATAATGACATATCAATGACATATCCGATAAATATAGAAATGACCGGAGGAATTCTTTAATAAGAGTATTTGCCACCTCTGTTTGCCAAACACTTTGCAATGAAAATAATCACACTGGCAATAAAGTTAATCAATCAATAACCATTTTGCTTGGAATTCATGGTTCAACAAAAAGTACCTCACTGAATCTTTATATATTTTGAATGTTTAGTATATTACTTGCTCGTTGAACATTATGCCACAAGTAACTCATGGTGATATCCTTATCAATTGTTAACCTTCCAAAAATTGATGCACAAACTGAGATTGTGTTTGCAGCAATCTTAATGATTACGAGGATTCAGATGGAGAACCAGAACAACCAACGCAATCCGCAAGCCAAAATATCTTATATCCATTTCTTCTTGGATATGTTGAGTGAGTACATATCCGACACATTTGCATTGTTATATGCTGTGACTTGTGAAAGAGACATTTACCATGTTTTGACGTTTTTCAAACCTATTATTCATTTTTGGAATTTTTTTGATTTACTAAAGTTTCGGTGTGAGACACATAGGATAACAAGCAATTGAATGAAGTGGAATGATTCTGCTATCAAATGTCTATGTTAAGTTTCTTCTTCATTCTTACATTTTAAATAGGAGGGAATAGTTTTGAGTCCAGTTTGAAATCTGATAAGTTATCAAAAAGGTTTAACGAGAAGTTTTCAAATGAAGAAATTTTTCAGCTGGCTACCTTTGGTGTTCATAAAATAGTAATGCTCTGGTGGAACTTGGTAGAACTGGTAGAACTTTGTGTTTTGTGAAAGTGCCGTGATGGTCCTTGATATCCGAGCTGCATAAGCTAGCATTGCATAGAATACACTAAATAAGTGCGTGTTGCTATAATGTCTCTGAAGCATTCTATACTGGCCTTGCAGCACTGCATACAGGCTTTGTATGGCTATATGGATTGGCACCAAGATCTGCTCCTATATTACTACTACTGTTTTTTTCTAATCTGTGATGCAACCTAATTGGATGTTTGGGTCCTTACTATTTTGATTATGGGGCTATCCGGATTAAGACCTTTTCAAATTACAGAGAGTTTGATGAGCACCGCAAGAGAGTTGCTGCGCATAGAAATCCAGAAATCATATCCGGAAAACTATTGGCGAGCATGCCTGAGGAAGACTACATTGCCTTTCTTCAACGAAACAAAATACCAAGAGCTCTGTTTGATTCACTAACATGTCTTACTGAAGTTCATCTGACACTAAATCGCCGTGGTATAGTGATGTAAGTAAATGTTATAGAGATTTCTTGGGTGCTTTAACTGCTCATGTAAAGAGAGCTGCACTGTAACTATGATTGTCTTTGTACTTTAACACACTCAAACTAAACTCAACTTAGACTGGATCTAGACTTGACCTCAAGTTGACCTAGGCCCCGGATTTGCCTCGACCTAGACTCAACTTGCCAACCACTAAATAGGACCGGATATGTAACCAATCAATTGGCAACAGAAGTGTATACAACATATTTATTCAAGTTTAATGGTATAAAAAATAACAAAACTAACAAGTACGAATTTTGCACTAGCAAAATGAACTAACCAGTAAGTAATACAATTATGGTGCTCTTGTTTATAGATTTCAGGGGCAGTTGAAACACTGTCACTCTATTGGTTCTCTAACAAGCAGGCGGATTGTAATCAATCTCCTTCCTTTTCTCTAGTACGTCAACTTGTGAAGAGTATTTAATTTATAGATTCTCCAATAAATCAGTTTAGGGTGCATAAGTTGCAATACTGGGTATCTTCTGTTTCTTTGGGGATTGTAAACCCAAGGAGAGACGTCTATTCATGTTTGACAATGGATAGGGATACTTCTAGTTACATTACAGCGTTGTATTTTGGGAAGATAAAAGGGAAGGGGTGGTAGGTATAGACTGTATAGGTCAGTGGTTACCAGTCTTTTTTGACCCATTCCCCATTCCACCACACTTAATGGGATTTTACCCCTTCCCTAGTCTCCTGCTCCGACACTGTCATATACCTCCGAGAGTGAGATAAGTGCAGGAGCAAAATATTTTGGAATGTGCTGTGGTGAACCAGGAAAGTATCGGTTTGCCAGATCATTTGACTGTGTTGTGAGCATGGGGAGGGGGCTGGGTTGGTGTTGAGGGACAGGGTATGTTGTTGTGGGACAATTAGTTGGGCCCTAATTCTCACCACGTTATCAGATAGCCGATTTAAACATTGTTCGCAATGCTGGGTAACTAACTTGTATCAGAAGTTCAAACTGTATCACAATAAAAATAACTATTCTCATTTATACTGTGCTATAAAATCATTTTCAAAACTTTAACGCAATTCTGTATAGAAAAATTGAAGAATTATATTCTTCTGAGACACGGAAGCTTGTACAACATAAACATAGATAGCTACGACGTAACCTGCTTGTTGAGTTGTGTAACTTGCATGAATTTTAAAAGAATCGTTAATTTTTTTATTGATCACTAAACCTTGTCATTGTTGCCAGGTTCCTTTATTCTTTTTATCAAAATCGCTGCTTCGTAGTAAGTACTGCATGCCAGTTTCGACCAGTTAAATAAGCATTAAGACACAAGCCAACACAAATGGATTGACTACAGTATGCTCTAACGAGCAGTCCCAATTGATCTGAGAGTTTTATGAATTGCCCACCCTTGATCGCATTATGTGCATAGTTTCCATGATTTGCACCCATGTCAATAATCAAATACATATGATATATTTTCGCTGCCCAATGGTCAATGAGTATAGCGTCTCACATAAACTCATCTTTCGATCAACATGGCCGACAATAGTGTTGTTGTCTGCTTAATTATTATTTTTAATGCAATTGATAATGATTAAAACTAGGCATTTTATGATGATGCTCAGGATACCATGCATACATTAGTCATCTATGAATATGTTGACACTTGCTATTGTTCAGCGAAGAAGGAGGCTTGAGGAAGTTGGTAATAGTGATCAAAAGCGGAAAATACCCAATTGATTCTGGATGAGTTGGAAATCGGTCAATGAGTGTCATACTGATTTCAAATCATTGAACTGTGTAACCTTTGAGAAGCGTATCGGATAATACTGTCTAAAATTATCAGGCAGACAAACTACTGTGATGGATTTTGGATATAGCGTAGCCATTGCATGAGCAGCCTGCAAATAATATTTGCTTGAAATAAGCACTAAGCTGATTCAGTGTACAGTAGTGAGTCGATGAAAAGCACTAGCCACCACACCAGGCGTGTCTGATCGATAGCATCATTAGGCATGTGGGCTGCCTTGAGCAGATGGTACTAAGGAATTCTTCTCTACTACTCATGGCTACTAGCTATTGGAATATGAGGGGGGCTGGGGGTGGTGGCTGATTTTCTAATCTAATCACGTTACAGTATTTTCAACATTATTTCAACTGCAAGCGTTTTTTATAAATAACGAGACATTCAGCCCTTAGAGCAGAGTTGTTTGTGAGCTTGTATAGGAAGCATATCCTGCAAGCTTTTGAATGCTATTATAATAAAGTGCTTTGTAACTTAAACTGATTGTAATTAGTTTGGCAGTTTGCCTGTTATCTTGTTGGTTCTTCCATACGCGGCAAAACATGATTTGTCTTCATTCACATAGAGATACAGAGAAGCCATTACTACTGTTGCAGTAGCGCTCTCTAGTAAGAATTGACTTTTTCTCAACCCGGTACAGCTATGCCTAGTTGCTACCATGCATTGAGATATTGCTAATTGCACGGTAAGTGTGTTAGTTGTCTGCGACATTGCAACCGGGTATACTCTTTAGCAGCTGTTCGGTAAAGGCGCAGCAACATCTTTCACACTGGTTGCAGCAGTGGGACTGTGCAAACTTTTAAACACTACTAGAGAGAAGTTGCTAACAGCCATACACCACCTTTACTCATTACCCCTGCCCCAGATAGTGGGGCTTTCCCATTATGTAACAGTTGTCCTGTAGCAGCCAAGCTACCGCCCCATAGACACTGCTACACCCTTTCCCTCTGATCCGGTGGTACTTTCACCCCACCGGGCAGTACACCCTCATCCACCTGCAGGGTTTGAAGAGAGAAAATAACTTGTGGTAGTCACCTTTCACTGTGAACTCGTTAGTCACTGTACTGATTGCGAAAGGTTGTACAGACGCTTCTTCCAAACCCTGGGTAACCCTCTTAGCACAATGTACACCTCTTGATTTGATAAGATTCCTTCTGTATACCCTAGAGAAGTGATCCAGAAACTGTCGTTGCCTTCCTAACAGATACAGCCAGAGCTTGTGACACAGTGTTGTACACAGTGTACTTTCAGTCATCATGACAGTCATCCAACTTCCTTCTGGTACCCTCTCAACCCGGGGTTGTCTCATTCCGTGCTGAAAGTATCCTGCTAATTGCTGAAGATTATCCTTTCCTTTAAAGGCTGCCCGGAAGGCCAGGAGTGCTGAACGACTGCCAGCAAGCACGACAGAAGCTGAAGCTTTATATCGACTCACACAAACCCTGCAAGATGTGTTGCAGCCCTTTGCACTTCCTCCTTCTCCTTCGCAGAACTTCAAGCCTCCCAAGTTTAATGGACTAGGAGATGTGGATTATTTTATCACACGGTTCTTGGAGGTTGCTGAAGTAAATGACTGGAATGCCCACATAGCCCTCATCCATGTAAGAGAGGAGCTCTGTGAGGAAGCATTAGAATGTGGCAGACCTAACATCTTGCAAGCTGTGTTCACAGTACTCTGTGCTTGCTTTGACCTTACATGCCGTGAAGCCCTGCAGAGCATAACACACCTGAAGAAGGCACCAAATATTTCCCTCCAAGAGCATGCCAATGAGGCAGAGAGACTAGTACGAGTAGCCTATCAAAGTTTGCCAGACATACACATAAAACGCATGATACTAGAGACCTTCACATCTACTCTGGGTCACCCGTAGTTTCAAAGACATTTTTTTAGAAGTGGATCTATGAAGTCTTAAAAATACAGTTTGTGCCGGAGGAAAGTTCATTAACATTAAGACAGCCCCTGACTCTAAATAATCTAGAGTACGAGCCATAGAAGAGACTGAAGAGGAAGAAGAACTGTGCAAACTTTCCTTGACCCCATACCGTCATTCTTAGACTGCTTCCGTGGTGTCACAGGCTACAGGAGAGACGGCTCACCCCTCTCCAGTTGTCAGTGACTATCATCCAGTTACATATTCCCCGTCACCCTTGCAGCCAGTCTCTGTGCCTGAAAACTCCATGGCTCTTTATTCCAAGCAATACAGAGCCTGGTCGTGAAAATGCAACAGATGAAGCACTGGCAACGGGTAGTACATACACCTCCTGCAGTGACCCTGGGCTCCTTCCTTGTAGGACGACCACCTTCCTGATGTGCACCCTGCTACCACAATGATGCAACCTCCTAAATGGGTTCCCCACCATGCTCATCATGTGGTGCACAACCCTTTTCCTGCAACACCTACCATCCCACTCGTTGAACAGAATTCTCCACACATGGTGTTACAACCTGCTGCGGCACAGTTGATGCCCCCTCAGTGTAGGGGCTGTTGATAGATTGGCCGTTACACCAGAGGCTGCCCATCTAAACCAGAGGCCATCACTACGCCTACCGTAACACTCAAGTTGGGAAACGACAAGCGCTCACAGTAGTTACCCCCTCAACTAGTTGTAACAGGGCACAAGTTGAAGAAATAATTAGTAAAAATAGAGAAGCACAGTATTTGCCAGGTATGACAGCAGATGTACGCCATATGGTCAGGAGCTGTGAGGTCTGACAGAGAGCCAAGAGTGTTCACACTAAACCCAGCCCTGGCCACCAGCACATGTACTTTAGCCGCCCCTGACAGAAACTGGCCGTCGATTTGGTGGGCCCTTTCCCTAGTGTTGACTGACTACTTCACCAGGTTGCTAGATGCTCTGATTCTTCCAAATTCTACAGCCCCGGTGGTAGCTAGTGCTCTGGATTAGCAGGTCTTTTGCAATATGGGCATCCCTGAGCAGATGCACACAGACCAACGGGCTCAGTTTGAGTCCCACCTGATGCAGAAGTTGTGTGGTCTATAAAGTATAGAAAAGACCCGTACCACCCCCTACCAGGAGAGGAAAACCAGGTGTTAAGTGACCCCTACCGCCCCTACTCTTGAAACGCAGTCCTGGTTGCTGAGACTTACTGCTCCCTCAACTGATGAGGGCCGTCAGAGCCACCCCCATTCCACTACTGGCAAAACCGCCAACTACATGATGCTGGGCAGGGAGCTTTGACTACCATATCAAGCACCCTACCACTCCCCTCTGACTGATGGAATGCCAGTGCGTGAGTATGCCCAGAACCTCAAATTGGGACTGGAAGAGGTGCACGAGACTCTGAGAGATCGGCAAATGGAAATCAGACCAAAAAAAAGTAGAAGAACACGGCTTATACGCGGTTGGAGACCAGGTGTGATTGGAGAACCGTAGTAAATACTGTGAGGAGAACCCCGAGCTAAAGGCCAAGTTCATCGGCCCTTTTGAGATTGGGAAAGCGAAAAGTTGGGTGCAACATCACGGCTCAGCCTGTAACCGTCTTCTCTCAAGCAATCCCTTTCTTAGTGGTGCCCTTGCAGTGAGGAGGCAGTAGAGAGGAAGGGAACTCTGTGGAGTGCCACTGTGCTGGCTGAGAACAATCCCACCAACAGCCAGAGTGTTGCAAAGCATGTCGCCACTCCTCCCTCTTCCAGTAGCTCTCCTACTCCCTTCCGGGTACTGAGTGCTTCCACCCCGACCCGAGGTCCCTACACTGACCCAGGGTCCCCTACAACACCTACTGTTGAGGAAGAGCTAGTGGCCCCTCACATAGTCGGAAAGAAACCCCCCTCCTTGTTCGGCAACTCCTTCAGTGGATTTCCCCAAGTATAGTGAAGTCCATACAGGAGCAGTTGAAGAGAACGCATCAAAGTATCTGCTCACTATGCAGGTCCCCTGCTAAGAACAAGAGGAAGCTATCAGTGCACGCCCACCAGCACTATGTGCATTCTTTTTGCCGTTGCCGGTACTCTAGTAGTAGCCGAGACAGTGTGTATGTATGGCCTGATGTTTTGTAGCCAATCCGGAGCCTATTATTTCAACAACCTTCTCTACATATTTTACCGCATAAATGTAGAGACATTTAGTCTGGTGGAAAGAGTTGATTATGAGATTGGACAGAGAGCATCTTGACAAGCTTTCGTATCTTAAGCTGAGTAAAGTATTCGTAATCTGAAAATCTGTGTGTTTGGTTTGGCAGGTTGCCTGGTATTGTAGTTCATCTGCACTTGACAGAACCCAGAGCTATCTTTATAAGGAGTAATACATGAGCAGATCTCCCTACTAAGTGTTTTTTGTGGGGTTTAGGCCCGGAGTGTACGCAATGGGTTACTGCGTTGACTAGAGTCGCCGAGTCAATATTGTATGGCATTTAAGTTTTGATACTTTTTTTTACGTAATTCGAACTCATATGGCATCTTGAGAGAATTGTATGGCATTTGATTTTTTGACAGTTTTTTACATTGTATAAAAATGAAACGTGGTATGATTGTATTGTTATTAGAAGCTAAGATGTCGACAGAGGATGATGTTGAGATGAGACCGATGAAAGAATTTGATATTGTTGATGGTACTACAAGCGATATGCTAGATATTTTACCAAGTATGAAGCGTAAAGCGTTGATAGTTATGATGATTTTGGTATTTGTCGTAGGATTTTCTACTTTTGGAGGTGTTACTGAGTTTATTATGTATGAAGAAGCTATGCAAGAAACACAAAAAGCGAGAAAATCTCCTGTTGGAATCATAAATGAAACTACTGTTGGTTGATGAGCATCTTTTTATGATGAATGGGAAACCTGAATATTATGACCTAAGGATGCATTCTCCTTTTACGGCAATGACTGCAGGACCAACTGGATCGGGAAAGACACGAGCGATTTTTCGAATGATTGAAGTTAGTCAGACCATAGCTCACCCTCTACCAACAGAAATTCACTACTGCTATGGAGCCTATCAAAGAGCCTTTGATGATGTACCAGGAGTGATTTTTCATGAAGGCATGACAGATATAACAGTTAGTTTTCCCAGAGATGGACAAAATCGATGGTTGATAATTGATGATCTTATGGATGAAGTTTCTGGTAAAGCTGATGCCAATGCTTTGTATACAAAACATAGTCATCATTAGAACATGAGTGTATTTTTTATTGTTCATAATTTGTTTTTAAAAATGAATCGTACAATTTCCTTGAATAGTCATAATTTTTTTTCTTTTTAAAAACCGTAGAGATGCTTCTTCTATTTCCTATTTGGCTCGAGAATGTTTTCCCTCAAGAGTAAAATATGTACAAGAGACTTTTGAGGACGCAACAAAAAAACCATACTCTTATCTACGAATAGACACGACTCAGCAAATGGATGTTCAACACAGACTATTGGGAAACTTTACATCAGATCTCCCTATGATATTATATGTACCCAAGTAAAAGGATAGAAATACAATCACTATTCGTTTCACCTCATACATACTTTGTTATTCAACAACGTAGCACGAAAGCGGTATAATGACTCAAGTTTTGGAGAAAAAACTAAAAAGAAATGCTGCTGTGTTTTTATCGCTCAACAATGCAACCTTTGTTATTCAAAAGTCTGTTATAGCCAAAGCCAAAAAGGAGCTTATTATGACTCTAATGGAATGCGCTAAAGCTATTATAAATGGAACGATCCCATTGACAACATCTCAGTATAATCAGTTGCAGCGGAACGCGGAGGATATTAGCGCTTTAGTAAGAAGATCAACGTTAGATGATAAGAAATTTGTATTGCAAAAAGGAGGATTTTTATCTGCTCTACTACGACTTATTATCAGCACTGTAGTTCTTGGGATATTGAAAAGTGTGCTAGGAGAATTAGGAGGAGCGAGAAGATAAAGATGAAAGTCTCAACACGAATGATGTGGAATAGAATGGCGATTTTATCTCTGGATGATCTGAGTAAGAGAGGAAAAATCGCTATAGTCGAAAAGGCTAACTCAGATTTGTTTCAATCATTGATAGAAAGTGTTAAAAATATTATATTAGGTAACGTTCCTCTTGATTCTGAGCAGTTTATTGAGTTGCAGCGTTACAAGAAGTAACTACATAAACTAAGTGCTAGAGGAACAGTTAATGGTAAGGGTAAAATTTTGACTCAGACTGGTAGAGGCAATCTTTTGGACGCTATTATAACCCCTATTGTATCTGTTTTATCATCAATAAAAAGATGAATCGTCAACCTTTAACATTCTCCAGACGTGTTTTTATACTCCCTGAAAACAAATACTATAGATTAATGGAAAAGAATGAGAATTAAACAGTGGTAAAGGAAGAGAAGACCAGACCTCCATTGTATTATAATCCTATGGAAGCTATAACAGTGAGAGATATGAAGAGAAAGCGAAATGCTCTACTGGAAACAGCTTATGATTCTGACTTATCCTCACACGAAAAGATAGATGGAAATGTTCAAAACCTGCGTAGGTGTTTGTTTGATGTCAAAAAGATTAAAAATAATCAAAATCAACCACAAGTGGTTGGTTGGAGTCCCATTAAGAAAAAAAAGATAGTCTACTTTTTCTTTGGCCAATAGCACAGTTATTGATGATAAACCTAACGTCTCTTCACCGAATGCTGTTGATGACATCTGGTTAGAATCAGTAAAAACGAATGATGATGAAATTGGGTTAGAATCAGTAAAAACGAAGCTGTTTGATAGTGAAGACTCAACCCTACTTGGAAAAACATTTGTCACTGATGGAGAAGATGAGCATGATAGTAAAAGCAGTTTTTTTTAAAAGAGTTTGAAAAAAAGATATCTGATTGAACAAAAAAAACAATGATCAAACGATTGCCGTCAGAATGTTGAACAATCTGAGTAAAAGTGGTAGATTTGACTCAGAGAGGAACAGACTGAAAATTGGAGAACGTTGATTGAATCCTAAGGCTTCCAAAACTTTACTACGAGATGTTCTAACCGAAGGAAGTAAAATACAATTGGGAAAAACTAATTACAGTAAATTTAAAAACTTGCTAGCTGATGAAGGAATCGCAACTGTCAGGAAATCCCCACGCCAAACACCTGAGAACCAGAAGAAAAAGTTGTTCATTCGCGGTAATAATTTATTTACATCGACACGCTAAAAGAGCTGTATTACAATCCTGCATTACATACATCTCTACGAGGAGCTAGAACCTTACTGAAAACTCGTAGAAAATGAGAGGGGGAAAAAAGAATTCGTGAATGGTTGAGTGGGGAAGATGCCTACACGTTATATAAAAGAGCTGTAACGAAGTTTAAGCGTCGTCCTACAATTGTAGCAGGAATAGGGGAACAGATACAGATAGATTTGATGGATGTTCGATCTCGAAAAGAAGAAAATGATAATGCAGCATTTTTACTGACTGGTTTTGATTCTCTATCTAGAAAAGGATGGGCCGTACCACTCATCTCCAAATCAGGACGGGTTGTAGTCGGAGGATTGAGAAGAATACTAAAAGGGGAAAACTATAAAGCTGTACAATCTGATAAAGGTAAAGAGTTTGACAATGTCAATGTCAAGACTCTCCTGGCGAAAAAAAAATCAAACGCTTTACAACCGAAAATGAGACTATAAAGTCATCAATGGTGGAACGTTTTAACAGAACTTTAAAAGAAAAGATATACAGATATCAGACATATAAAGATGATGACAGATACATTGATGTTTTACTAGAAATGGTTAATGCATACAACAACACTGTTCATGGTGTTAAAGGTATGAGACCAAATGATGTGAATTTTCAAAATCAGGAACTCGTATGGAATTGTGTGTATGAAGGAGGTGAACACAGTTTAACTCAAGGAGCAAAATTAAAGATTGGGGATTATGTGAGAATAAATAAGGCAAGAGGAGCGTTTGAAAGAGGATACACCCCGAATTGGACGATTGAGATTTTTATAATCACCGATGTACTTACTGATGAAAGATCTGTTGTATATAGGGTAAAAGATTTGGCTGAGGAGATAATCGATGGCACCTTTTACGAAAAAGAGTTGCAAAAAGTAAGAAAACCCACGAGTTTCAGAATTGAAAAGATATTGAAAGAAGAACGAGAAGAGGTAAAAGACAGATTCTGGTTAAGTGGTTAGGGTACGGAGAAAAGTTCAACGAGTGGGTGGATGAATAGCTTATAAGGAAAGAACGTTCGATATAAACATCATACATTGGGAAAATGTTGATGCTGATAACTTTACCCTCGAACTCTAGCGCTGAAAAGTTTCCTGATAACAGCAATTCTGAATTTTCAGTGAGACTGTATAAATATTTGGTTATCAATGGTGGTAAATGGGAGGTAGGTATGCTAGATGCTAGTGTATCCTCGTGGTAGATACAATAATGTTTCACCTCCGGATAGAAATTCCGGACTAACCTTTCTGTATGTCTATTCCAACATTGTTGATAATAGAATGGTAGGAGATACGAATGTACCTTTACTGAGAGTAGTTCCGGTTCAAGGAAAGAAGAATAGTGTTGTGTATCAAGAATTTAAAAATCCTCACTATGTCAACGCTTCATCACTAAATAGTGATCTGATTCAAGTACTTATAATGAGTGACGATGGTGAGCGAATACCAATTGATGGTGGAAAGGTCATGTTGGCGGTTCACTTCGATGAAAAACAATTATAATGAGTTTGGTACGATACAACCCTGAGGACTCGAAAGATTTTTTCGATGAGTACTACAAAATACAAGCTGGAAATGGAATTGGAGTGTATAGCGGACGACGGGTGATGAGAAGAAATGGACTTAGTAGTATTTTTTCAAGTATACTCAAATCCGCAGCACCAATGCTAAAAAGAGGAGCAATTAGTCTGGGAAAGAGAGCGCTCTCTGTAGGTGGTAATGTAGCGCGAGATGTCATCGATGGACATAGCTTTCCAGCATCGGCAAAGAAGAGGGGATTGGAAGAGCTGAATGATCTGGGGGGAGATGTGCTCAGCGCAGTCCGCCCAGATTGTGTGAAAATGAGAAAAACAAGAGGTGGAAAGAAAAGGAGAGGTGTTGGTAATCGTTCCATAGTTTAATATCAACATAATCCAGTATAAAGACACCAGAGCTTGATATCTATATTCATTAAGTGATAACGCTTCAAGCAATCATCACTCGCAAAAGATGGCTAGTCTAAACGGAAGAACAGGTAATAAGTTGGAAGGTTCTTCTTACAACATAAATCCATCGTTGGATGTGTTTGCTACGGAGCCAACAAGCATATCGGTAGAGAGATCGAAATACGTTGTCATCAGACCTGATAGGTTAGATCCTTATGGTAGTATTGAGTTAACCTTGTCAGGGAGCACTGAACATTACACATATCTCTACAACTCGTTTTTGCAAGTTGAAGCCACAGTCGTTCAACATGATAAAACCAATATTGGTGGTACTGATGATAATGCAGTTGTGTGGATGGGGAATTCAATGCACGCATTATTCAGCAAGTTGAAAATGTCGATAGAAGGAACTACTGTTAAATTTGCTAACAATTACGGTTTACGCTTCTACTTTTCACAACTACTCGAAAACAGTGCAGACAGAAAGAAATATCAAGGTAAGATGGAAGGATGGTTGTATGATGATTCGAAGAGCAAAGACGCTGATGATCACAAAACTTCAGATACGAAAAAGAGGAGAGCTCTAGTCAGAGATGGGAAGGTAATGGAATTAACTGGAAAACCTCATCTCGCGTTATTTCAGCAAAAAAACTAATACTCCCTGGATCTAGTATGCAGCTAGAGTTTGAGCGCGCCTCCGGCAAACTAGCCTTATTTGCTGCAGATGAGGCACCCGCAGGAGGAGCGAAGATTAGAATTGATAAATTTGAACTTCATCTTTGTAAAGTTAAGGTGAATCATACAACAAAAAACTCCCAACTCAGTTTGGCATTGGAAGGTCACAACTACATTTATCCAGTTGATCGAAAATGGATAAAGCTATATGGAATCCGCGCTGGTGTTACGCAGACTGACATCACTTTGAAAGAAAACAAACAAAAACGTAAACAAATATATTTAGGTTTAATTGATCACAACTCTATGAACGGACATTTTGCCTTGAATCCGTATAAAATGCAACACGCTAATGTTGATAGTATTGTATTGAGAGTTGGTGATCGTCCAATTGGAAGGAGTTTTGAGCCAGATTATGCTAGAGAGGTTTTTGGAAGAGAATATCATCAGTTTCTACACACTACCGGAACTTTGCTCGATGGTGATAGTCTTGGTATTACGAAAAAACGATACCTTGATGGTACTACACTTTATGGATTTGATTTGACTGGAGATTTTCTTAAAAAAGGATTTTGCTCTATGAAAGATGTCACAACAAGTGTGGAAATTAGTTTTAGCACTAACATGCCTGATGGATTATCCCTGGTAGCATACTTTGTAAAAGATGGTGTGTCGGAGATGGATAGCATTCTTCAATTAGCTATCGCGGGAGACGCAGTGCTCTAAACAGAAAGCTAGAGATGAATACCATACAGATTCGTTCAATCTTATCTTCAGATGATTTATGTCAAAGTGTAGGGATTCATGTTGGAGCTAGAGATCAGTTTTGGAAGAAAATTTGCAATTTTCCAACAGGATGTTTTGTATTCAACACCCATTATTTTCACCAAGCTGGAGAGCATTGGTTGGCTGTGTATGCTAATGATTCAGAGGTGGGTTTTTTCGGCTCGTTTGGACGTTCTGTTTCCTTTTACCCAGATGTAAATGAAACACTAAGTATTCACGGAGGACATGAAACAATACAAAGTAATGAAACACAACTACAAAATTTTTTGTCAGCGGTATATGGCGATTATTGTGTATACTTTTGTTTACTGAGAAGTAGAGGTTGGAGTATGGATGAAATTGTTAGAAGTTTACGAGATATAGGAGATAGTGAGATGAGAGATCACTCAATACGGAGATTTATCATACAGACTTGTTCTAACTTCAAGGTCATACAAGATAATACAGTAGAAGGAATAGATGGGGTGCATATACAAGGAACTAATTTACTAAGTAAATTGTTAAATTAATTAGGATAATTGAATTTTATTTGTTATAACAAATAAAATGAATAAAATACAACTTATCTCAGTATTTGTGCTAAATACTACAGAATCTACAAAAAATTATGTAACTTAAATGCCATACAATATTAACTCGGCAACTTTAGTCAACGCCGTAACCCATTGCATTCACTCCGGGATTTAATCCCACAAAAAAACACTTGGTAGGGAGATCTGCTCATATATTACTACTTTTATATACAGATAGCCTATAAGAGAGCCATCACTACTTTCATAAATAGTGCACTGGAGCAATTATTGTGGACTTGCCGACTCGGTACCTTTTCCTATTAGCTGTTCAGTGAAGGTGTGGCAAACTTCTATACATTAATACTGGATTACTTATGAAACCAAGTATGTAGATGTCAAAGTGCAGAAATAAATTGAAATTAGTTAATTTCTGCAAAATTCAAGAGTGCAAGCATTTAAATTTGTTGCGCATTATGATGTTTACTTTTTGACCTATTGACCTGTGGCATGTCAGTATTACAGCTCTCAAGCCTGGAAGTTTCCTCGATTATATACTAAAATTGTTTTCACAAATTTTAACTTCCAGTGAAGTTTACAATATCACATGTTTCACAACGAATGTAATTTCTAAGTTGTTTAATGAGAACCTTAGAAATTTTTCGCATAAGCATACATTCTTATTTCCCTTTAGGAAAAAAGAATTTGCAATGCCATGGCTTTTTCTCACAATGAACCACGCAGAACGAAACCTATTCCTACAACGGGCAGAACGTTCTCCACTAGAAATACGAAGAGAAACGGATGTGAGGAATGTGGGCCAGCTTCGGGAATGGATTATCTCAAAGTCACCACAGTAAGGTTTAGATGACACTGTTTGGATAAAACTTGCATACTTCACATTATAGCTTTCGTTATTTCAATTAACACAGCCTGATTTGTATTTATACAAGGCAACCTCCCTATGACTAGCCTCAGGCTACATATAATGTATGGCTGTTAGTAATCAAAATGTGTCGATGGGAGTAATATATAGGGAGCAGATCTCTGGAGGGCTCATTTAGCAACATGTGACATGGGGGGAATATATAAAGTAAGTTATGTGTTGCAACGGGGGGGGGGGGGGGGGGGGGGGGGGGGGGGTTATCTTATATATAGATCTCACTTTTATATTGATTTGCTTGTTTGATGAGTTTAGTGTAACTGGTGAAGGATTTCATGGGAAGAGAGATTTTTTGTATACCAGGTGGTATGTATTATGTCTAAATCCAGGTTTGTATATTAGTCAGAATATTGGTTAGAATGCTAACACATGGATTTACAAAGTATAAAGTAATAGTTGCAGTTTATGGAACATATTACAGTTTGTTATGGTGGCATGTAACATGTATAAAACAGTTCAATAATTAAAAACACTTATTAAACAAATGTGCTTTGTTTTGTAATGCATGCGCAACAATATCTGCTTGATAGCTTTATATACATAAAAGGTTGCATTTGTTGTTCAACAGCTGCTTATACTGGCACGGGGTAGCTTGGAGATAAAATTGGAAGGTAGCACACAGGGTATACTGGCACGGTATAGCTTCGGGGTCGGGGGGAAGGATATAGTGAAATGGCCGGCACTGTATGGCATCCATCTTCTTTCTTCCTTCTCCTCTACGTTGTGTCACTCTGTTCACCTGTAATTCCACCACTGCCACCAATGCAGTTGTTTTCCTCCTTCCACTACAGGCACAATGACATCAACTTCAAACAAACTGTATCAACTTTTTTGGAATCTTTGACCGAAACAACCACCCAGATTTTGGTACGAATAAATTCAGTTATTCTGTCATGCTATATAGAAATACAACATAGCTACTACACAAATTCCACTAGATTTTTGCTTTTGCCGCAACACACGGGATAATTTTATCATTTTATAGGAAAAAAACCAGGAACAATCAGCCCCTTACCAGTGGTGAGCTAATCACACATAGCAAGAGGAAGAATGCACAAATTGAAACATGTAATACAATTACTGCTTCCGCCCCCCCCCCCCCCTCCCCTTTCTAAAGTAATATAAAGTTTCCACTCCTTATAAGGTCTTTTACTTCATTGGTCTCTGTTCCTATAGTCTTTAACATCTTGGATCATTCTCTGGTGGTGGCCAGCTGACTACTTCGGTCTCAGGCTATCCATTCCAGCCATCTTTGTTGGTTGACCCGGAGAGCTGCCCCGGGGTAACCAGTTATAGGTCGTATATGGTATATAGAGCAGATTTAGGGTCAGAACAGGCTCGGTATAGACCCCGGTATAGCTGGTATTGTCAACACGGTATTGGTCATATGTGTTATAAAGAACAGAACCCTTGGTCCACCTATGACTAATGTTAGGAGATAGGTGGAGTGGGAGGGGGATCTAAGGTAAGGAGAAGGTGAGGGTAGGTGTCAAAATGCTTCTTTATCTTAAAAATCTCTCACAAAAGTGTAAGACAACGTCTCTTTCCACATATTCATTGATGTATTTATCAATGTTGTTGGTGTAGAAGAATCTATTTGAGTTGAAAGATATAGTCCTCAATAGCAACACAGTTGTGCCATTCAGCTTCAAACTGTTTGCACTTTTGGCATCAACTTTTAAATTTTTTTCACTTGATGTCTAGCTCAACATTTATACTACATTGACTCTTGGCTAATTCATGTCAATCATATCTCTTGGAGGTATTCGACGTCCTGTTCAGTTCAGTGAAATGTAACTATAGCTCTATCTGCACTTGAAACAATTAGATTTGCAAGGGTGACCATCAAAATGCCCATAGTTGTTTTAAAGCTGAAATATCCACTAAATCACTGATCTCTGCCTCTTCCAAACATTAATTCACATAGTCCAGATCAAAGTCTCTTTTCAGATTTGAAAAATCTATCGGAACAGCAACATTGCAACATGATGGGTCGGGGATGGGATCTTTGTACATAGCCAAGGAAAATGTGCGGATGTAAAATTAATTAAAAACCGGTGTCATCCTTCTGCAAAACTGAAAAACTATTAGATTCTGTCATGCTTGACTTGACATCAATGTGTTTACACCGCTGCAGCCATTGAATGAAAATCAAAACATAAACAACAAACCAGATGAGTCCAAGAATTTGAGATCCTTTGCCTCAGATGAAACTGTTGAGGACAACACGCTAGTGCTTTCAATGGGAAATATCCTTACATATCGAGTTTGAATACTGAAACTTATAATACAAGGATTGTGGTCAGCGAGTTCATGACATCCAATCCCATTTGGTGCTGAATTATCGTACCTTTCTCTGTTAAATTTTATCTTTTATCAATTGTAATTTAACATGTTGGCTCAATCTAACGTAAAACCTTTACCCACTGCAATAAATTTTTTACCAAATTATTTTTATCTATCTTAGATATAGGAAACAAGGGTTCCACCGGGTTTCTAAAGGACCACACTATTATCATCCAAGTTTTAGTAAAAGTCTACAATGAGCATGAAAATTCTGATTAGAAAAAAATACATCTGAATTACTCAGCAAAAAAGTTTTCGGTTTCTTTTAATCAACAATTACTTATTAGGTAGCTGTTGTCTGCCGGCACAACAAGACAATCAGCCTCTCAAGGTCTAACAATGAACAATCAACCTCTACCCAGAGGTGCCCCTGTGCTAGTATGACACTTGCAACTAGTTGTAAAGGAGGACCCTCAACTTTAGCAACTGCAATCAGCCCTCGGCTCAGACATACACTCAGCACTTTTTAGTAGTTTCAGCAGTTTTTTCTTACAAGACTCAAAGTGGCTACATAACAATGACGTATAATGAACTGCTATAATCTACTGCACTGAATTTAGCCAAGGCTCTGCTTTTTGTCGGCAGATTTATAAGGAGTGACAGGAAGTGCTTGGCCTAGTTTTTCAAACACTCAAATCACCTATAAGAATTACAAGAGTTGACCAATAACAATATTTATAAACAGTACTAGCCAATACTAGATAAGTAAATAAGTCAAAGGAAACTGGTGTCCAGAAGTAAGTGGCATGGTCTATGGCATTCTAACTGGGAATAGCCGGACGTTTCTCTGTCTAACAGTTATTGGTCTTTTACGGCGTTTGATCCTGACTTCTTCACTTCAGTGGATGGTAATCTGCTGGATACAAGTCCTAGAGATCTTTAGGTTGGGCTTTTTCCTCAGGCTATGTCAGCCACCTTGTTGCCGGCCTGGGATAGCTACCCAGGGGTAGTAAGTACCCTGTGCCGGTAGAGTAAAACAATGATTTCATAGCTTTCATGAGCAAACAGGTTAATTATAATTATTACAGGACTTGTTAATTGCTTATAGGAGGCATGCCTGAAGCCTGCAGGCTACCACCAGGGCCTTAGAAGGTGGTGGTCACTTACGGTGACTTCTAAAATCCTATGCACGCTCATGGGCTATTGGATGTTATGGGTATATTGTGCAATTTTTATTCAGACAAAAAATTTGTGTATAAAACAGGGACGAGAATGAAAAACAAATTTAGTACCCATGAAGGCAAGACAAAAAAAAACATGGGGTAGACAAACCCAATAGCGTGTGCGCATACAACTCAGTACAGTATGTAAACTGGCAGAAAAACCTCCAGCAGAATCAAAAGTAACCAAATAATAAATATCGGACAGGTCTGTGCGACTGCATCAATTATGATTAACATAACCTATTAAGGATAAGAGTAGTGATATGTGAGCAGATCTCCCTACCAAGTATTTTATTGTGGGGTGAGCACCCGGTGTCGATGCAATGGGTTACGGCGTTGATTAGAGCAGTGGGTTAATACTTTACGGCAATTATTTTTTGATTTTTGTTTTACGTAATTATTTTGTCTGATGGTGTATTGAGTGTAAACAACTTTTTTGGTTTCTATAAATTCATGTATACATGTACATATTTATGGGTATATTTATATCTACATTGAATAAAAATGAATCGTTTTATGATTATATAAATAGATATTTATTACATAATGAGTATATTGAACGCTATAAAATATCTTGAAAAACTTCTAACATGATTTCAAATAAAAAGTTGATGAAGTTAGGCATTCATCTATTTGTATATATCTACAATTGTCAATATATCAATGAGTTGTGTCTGGTCTATATTGTATAGGGGAAATCTCCCCATGTAACATGGCTAGAGTCAGTAAATACTGAGTAATACGAAGTACTACTACTTGTAATGACAACCAATGCATTGCCTTCTCCTTTACAATGTCATCTTCTTTGATGTACTGATGATATATATTAGGGAGGAAGACCTCTATTCCATGTTCTTTTGATTCCGTAATGAACTAAAATAAAAAGTTATGTATTAGTATAGGATGATTAAACAGTAATGTAAAATAATTACAAACTTTTTTATTTTTTGTCTCCTACTAAATAGTGTTTTTATTAATTCTTACCTCATCAGCAAGAAATTGGCTGTTAACTAGACTTTTTTGTAGTTCGTTGTGTCCTACGTTGTTGATTCCTTACTCTTCTGGCTTTCCTTAGAGCGGACTCTTGGTGTACAGTTCTCCTTTTTAGAGCAAGCTCTTCACATGCATGTTCGATAGAAATAGGTGTGTTTACCTGCTTTATTTGATGTCGTCGTTGTTGTAATTGATAATGCAGCCTCTGAATGTGTGGTGTAGCATCATTCCCTAGGAGCTTTATTGTTGGAAAAGGCTCAGTTTGATAACTGTTTAACTGTTCTATCAAGTCTTTCTGTATGAATTTACAATTGTTCGAGAGAATCCGCACTCTCTCTTCAATTCTTCTATTGCATAAGTGTTGTGAAAGTTTGAAGCCCTCTTCATTCACAAGTTTAGGCTGGGTTTCTGCTTTTACGTTGTTAACTATTTCCATTTTTATGACTGAATCTAGAAAAAAATGGATGACTGATTTTTATGTGTCTTAGTATAATAAATAATGTATGATTAAAAAACTCTAATTTATCAAGTTTTTGCAGTTAATCTTAAATATTAATTTGTTTTACCTTGTTGCTGAGAGATTTAGTCAATGTAGTAGCAGTAGTAGAAGCACATGTTGTTCCTTCAGATGCCTGAGATGAAATGGATGAATTTTACATGAAACAGAGCTGTTTAAATGGCTAATGGCACCCTGAATGATATAGCTTTTCAATAGGTATATATATATTCACGTAAAAAAATAATTTTACTCTTGCGAAAGCATTGGTTTTCTTCGCGGGAATAAATTGTTTATTTCACACAGAAACTTTCATGTTTATTCGCGTGAAAAAAGACTTTTATTCATCATTAATCGCGAGAAAATTTAGTAAACTGTTCATGTTTTATCCGCGTGGAAATAATTATTTTATTTTCGCAATAGCATTGGTTTTTGAATAAATTTCTTATTTCACGCAGAGATTTTTATTTTTCTGAAGCTTTGGTATATGTTATCAAGAGATTTTCCAGCGAACAAGACGAAAAAACATCATTTGGTTTTGTGGGAATAAAATAATTGTTTTTACACGAATAAAACATGAGAAACAATCCAATTTTTCATGCGGATAACAGTACACAAAACTCTATTTTTTCATACGAATGCAACAATTTTTCACATGGATAAAAAAATTAGTTTAATGCTAAAAAACATGTTTTTCACGCAAAAAAAACAGTATTTCGCTGGAATAAAATTGCCATTTTCATGTGAATGAAACATGAAAAACAAACCAATTTTTCATGCAAATAACAGTGAATGAAAGTCTCTTTTTTCACGCGAATGCAACAATTTTTCACATGGATAAAAAAAAATTAGTTTAATACTAAAAAACATGTTTTTAACGCAAAAAAACCAGGCTTTTGCGGGAATAAAATTAATTATTTTCTTGCAAATAAAACATGAAAAACAATCCAATTTTTCACGTGATTAAAATTAGATAAAAGTCTGTTTTTTCACGCAAAGAACAGTAAAAGTCTCGGCGTGAGATAAACATTTTTTTTTCACGCGAAGAAAACCAATGCTTTTGCGTGAAATCAAAACCTGTTATTCATCATTATTCACAAGGAAATTGGGTAATTTTTACTGTTTTATTTTCATGAAAATAATTATTCTATTCCCGCGAAAGCATTGGTTTTCTTCTCGTGAAAAAACAATGGTTTATTTTGTGTGGAGACTTTTATTGTTTTTCGCGTGAAAAAAGAGACTTTTATTTACTGTTATTCGCGTAAAAAATTTGGATTGTTTTTCATGCTTTATTCGCGTGAAAATAATTATTTTATTCCCGCGAAAGAATTTGTTTTCCTTGCGTGAAAAAATTGTTTATTTCACGCGGAGACTTTTGTTTTTCTTTGTGTTAAATAAAAGACTGTTGTCCGCAGGAAAATACTGTTTATTTTTCATCTTTTATTCGCGTGGAAATAATTATTTCGTTCCCGCGAAAGCATTGATTTTCTTCGCGTGAAAACATGCTGATTCATAGATGTATTATGGAGAAGGTTTTTACGAGATGGTTTTCATAGGGTTAATCAGTGCAACTTTAGCTATTTAAGGGCAACTGTTTCACACAGAAAACATCCAGTTCTACAACAGCGAGCGAAGAAGCAACATCTACTACAGCTACTAGGATAGCAACCAGTATCAAGGTAAGAAGCGCTAAAATACTTATTTGTCTGTAGTTAATTAAATCATCAATTTTTTTGGAACTATTTTTTTCAAAAAGCTTATGCTTTTAATAAAGCACTAATATTTTCAATATATTTTTACCATTAAACTAAGGTATTTATGTTTTTTTGCAGACATATTGACTTCACACTCCAAAACGCTTCCTAAGCTTTGTATTGAACCAAATGCAACTAACACAAACACCAACACTATCTCCACTACAACCACTCCTTCCACCAACAACAGCATCAACATTTATGATAGAACAGTCAACCCTAACACCTTCAATGCTACATCCTCTTCCTGCTCAAACAGCAACACTTGCCCTGATATAATGATGAAACATCATTAGGTTCAGCTGACTCTCCTTTGAGCCCTACACCAGATTACACATATCTGCACAATAAGAAGGAAGTCAAGCGATCAGAGGATAACAAGAAACCACCAGCAAAATTATCTCAGGCTTCAGTTTCCTTTTTATTCAGCGATGCCAAGAATAATACCACGAGTAAACTTAAAGAGTTCGAGTTGATCGAAATAGCAGTAATAATGACAGGAGCTATGCAGAAATGATTGTTGAAAATAGGGAGTTTCGTGAGTCTAGTAGATTTACCAATTCCTATGATATTGGAGGTTTTCTATGTCAATTACTTTGAAGATTATGGTATCTTGTATTATGAATACGTTTCAACAAACATTCATCGGATTCGAGTGAAGTCACTGATTGACAAAAAACTTATGGTAGAGTTACAGGATCTCAATCACCATTCCTCACATACAGTAGTGTACATGGGAACGCTAGAAGAGAATCAACTCGATCTTCGTATTGTAGGAGACAGCCGTCACCAGGGACTAGAACAACAGCGAGCTATTGTCAAAAACTTGAGAAACCAATCACTGAAACAATTGAATGCGTATTTTGATATCATCACTTTCGATAATACTCCTGTCAACACTCTTCTGACATTCACCGGATTCTCAGGTTGGATAAATTTGAAGTTGAAACAGCAGTCAGTTTGGAAACGAAAACAAGACACCACACCTCTACGTATCACTCACACTGTCACCTACAGATACATGATAAATGACGGACCTTTGATGAGTGGAAAGATTTTCATTGCGCCTGAGAATGTTTTAAAGATCAAAAAGTATCGACGAGGTATGATCCACTATAAAAGCATGATGTCAACTCAAAGTAGAGTAAAAAAAACACATTCTCACAATTCTGACAGTTGAAGCCTTAATGCTATTGTCTACATTGGGTGAAAAAGAAGGGAGAGCCTTCAGATTTTTTCTATTTGATCATGCTGGGGAGGTGAAAAGCCATGATGATGATACCGTTGATGCTTATGCTGACGATGAAACCGTTGATGCTTATGCTGACGATGATACCGTTGATGCTTATGCTGACGATGATACCGTTGATGCTTATGCTGACGATGATACCGTTGATGCTTATGCTGACGATGATACCGTTGATGCTTATGCTGACGATGATACCGTTGATGCTTATGCTGACGATGATACCGTTGATGCTTATGCTGACGATGATACCGTTGATGCTTATGCTGACGATGATACTGTTGATGCTTATGCTGACGATGATACCGTTGATGCTTATGCTGACGATGATACCGTCGATGCTTATGCTGACGATGACGATGACGGTGACGGTGACGGTGACGGTGAAGGTGACGGTGACGGTGACGATGACAATGATTATGATAATAATAATAATAATAATATGTTGGATGATAGCTCTGAAAACAAAAGTTTTGAGGAAAGAGATGAAGTTTTCGACGTCGTTGGTGAGAAAAGCTATGAAGACAATACTCGCATTTAAAGTAAAACTAACAGGATACTGATATCAGAAATCTGATTAAGGTACGTAAATCTTTTTACTAGTAATAAGTAAGTAGTAATAACAGTATTTTTCACCATGCTACGATGTAATTGTTTTATCAACGTCTATGTATGCTTTTAGATAGAATATATGTACAAGTGAGTGACTGATGACTCGCTACATCTACCCGCAACAACTCATGGACACTAAATTATATACAATTCAACTCATTATTTGTATTGTACAATAATTTGTATATATTTACCGTAATGAAATATTTTTATTTATATTAACATCGGGAAATAGTCAAATTGTAAAAGCTTTGGGCTTAAAACTCCGAAAATTTTACAAAATTTCAATGTTTCACCCCGAAAATAAATATTCGAAGTTATCGTCACATTTTGTTAAAGTCTTAAGACAACTCCAATTTATAAAATTGCCAATTTTTTTTGTAATTTGTCAGAAAACCAAGTTACTAGAAGGATTCCTTACAACCACAAGCATTTAACTCTAGGTTTTACAGTTTTGCGAGTGGGGTACTGATAGTTTTTTCATGGTATCACACGATAATCAAATAATTATAGCCTTTTCATGATCATTTTATAGATTCAGCAATACAGATGCAAAACTTGTTCTGTTTCATAACTCAGTTGTATTATGAAGTTAGATAACACTATATTTATTTTGTAATATTATACAAAGTATAAATGAGTACAGTAAGAATGAAGCGTATAGGGGTTCTCAATAAAAAAACGAATAGAATAATGTATTAGGTAAGCTAATGACAGAACATTTTCTACAGTGAGACTGGAATGTATACAAGCATGCAATAACAAAAATGAATAGAGTATTCATAAAAACAGTCTATTGACTGTATAGACTATATATATATATGTGTGAGTATAGAGTTTTTTGTGGTACGAGATTATAAAATAGGACACCTGCATAAAGGCTATTCCAGAGCAATGATAATACTAAAAAATATAGCAAAATAAATTATTTAAAGTTCACCTAACAGTGCAGTTAAAACAAGAATTTTTGGTTGAGAAAATTCCAAATTTTTTCGCATTTTTCGTCTAATAGAAGGTGATTTTAATTTAACAGAGTCATTAAAACCCTTTTTTTCTCTCCATCTTGTATATTCAAAATTATTTTAACTGAACTTAAATCAATTTTTTTGCTATCAATGTTTTGGCTTTCTTGTAAATCTACTTGAGCTTGTGGGTTATCTGTCACGATATTAGATTTTAAAACACTGGTTTTTGGACTGCACTGTGTACTAGTGTTAGAAGCAAATTCATTGTTTAGTTTCTTCTTCAGTTTCTGAAAGATCAGAACTTGAAGAAGATATAAGTGCCCTCATATTTTCCAATTTTTTAAACTGGTTTTTAAGTACAATTGTCAGATCTCCAACAACTGGTTTTTCAGTTATTGCCAACCATTTACCCCCTAATTCAAAATCTAAATCGATGTTTCCAAAAAAATACCCTTCTATTGGATAAAAATATCCTAATGCAAACCATTTTGAAAAAGTGACATGCTTAACAACTCAAAACATTTTTTGTTGATAAATAAAATAAATTATTATAACTAGCAATATCAACAATGAAAAACGTTTTAGATTTCAAAATACAGTTATGTTGCTAGAGATCTCTCTGAGTTGTATTTGATTTTCCACATAAACAATAAAAAATAAACAAGTGAACAAGGAAATGTCGGGAAAGCACTCTACCGGGTTCATGCGAGCGTCCTATTTTAAATTTCTTACCACAAAATATGCAGCTTATGCTATCTTCTCTTCCTTCCAGTGCTTTGCTAAGTAACTTTGTGCAATGTGCTATCGGCGTCATTGAAAGCACTGAAAAGAAGTACCTTGGTTTTTTGTTATCGATATCTACAAACAAATAAAAAATTCATGCTATATATACAGATAGATAGTATTCTTGATCGTGCTATGTATACAGACAGATAGTACTCTTGAAAAAAATTTTAAAACTAATTTTTAAATACATTTTACACATGCATATAACTTACACTTGGAGCAGTCTCTATCTTGTTTTATTCGGCGATCTACAACATTCCTCTCTTTATACTTGAATAAACTAAGGTTTTCTGCTTTGACTAAAATGAAAAATACAATCATTGTTATTTATTTTTTTAGAAATTTAATAAATTAAATGAGTATGTAGTGAAAAATCTTCTCATTACACTTACATTCAAATCTATGTCCATCGTAATAGAGGAAGGACTCATCCTTCCCCATGTATTGCCCGCTAGCAATGAAACGCGTAGTTACTTTTTATGCAAAAATAATACAAGTATGAGAACCTCATTATTTTACCTACAGACAAATTTAAATTTTCCATAAAACAAAAAATACTCACTCATGGCTATATGTGTAAGTGCCTTACTATTCTCTACAACATATTGCAAAAATATTAATCTATAGTTATCATTCACTTCATATATTAAATTACAAACGTTGTTCACAATTTCTGTATACAAACCCAACATACTTTTGACTAACACCTTTTCTTTTCCTCTCCCTTGACTCTTTTTTGCCGCATCATCACTTTTAACTTTGCTCTCCCTTGGTTCGCCAACACAAGTTTCTATAAACTTTAGGTTTCCTTGTCAGTAAAACTTGAAAAAACATTAAAACAAGGTTGTGAACAATTATGAACTCCATATAATACATTTGAATAAAATAATAAGAATTCTCAATATTATACGTACATATTGGCAAAATCTATTTCATTCACATTTATGCGCAGTATTTCTTCATTCAAGGATGTCGATCTACAAGTAATATTGTTGGGGAAACGATCAAGCAATGTAACAATCTCAGTCGACTCTGTCCATGGCTAAACAACCAATACAAACATTTATTATTATTTACCATATTATCATATATTTCTGTAAACATACACTTGTGGTGCTGTGAGATCAGCCGTGACAAGGGATCACCCTCTTTATGTTCTATGAGCCAATCAGGCCAGATAGGTGTAGCCTATTTTTTTGTCTACAGATACTTGTGCATTTCTTTTGTTCTGTTATATCGTAAAAATATGTGTGCATTCAATAATAAAATCAGAGTTAACCTGACTCTCACATAGCTTGATGATTCTTTCTACACAGCACAAGTGACTACATGCAAAGAATAGATAACAAGCGAAGCATAACAAACACAAGTGACCAGATGCAAAGAATAAATAACAAGCAAAAGTATAGCAAAGTAATCACACACACATAACGACCAAATAAACAAGTGGCTACTTGGACAAGTTGGCTAACAGCACGAACAATAGTCAGTAGAAAGTATTCAGTCAAATTGACTTACACTGCATACGACCTACTGGCGTGTGATACTGGAACGATTGTTCCACCTGTTAGTTCGACCCTACACGGCTATTCTTTCAACTAAAAAATCAGTGTAAAGTGAGGTAGTTGTGACAACTCCTCACTGTGTATACCTTGTGAGCTTGCAACGCTACAAATCTTGATCGACCAGTCTAGACTGTTGACCTTGAGCTCCCTAGAGTCAGTTCTTACACTACCTAGAGCTCACTCACCAAACGTAAACCTTACAAATTCCTGTATATTGGTGGCAGCAGTGGGATAGAGAAGGACCCACACAAAGATGACCCCACGGAACAGTGAACTAAGGCAAGAAGCGACAAAGAATCAAGATGACCAGTAACGCCGAGTCGTGAGCTCCGACCGAGATGGCTCTCCCCTACAAATAATGGGTCCATTAGCGGTTATCCTCGACCGCATGTCCACCAACAACGGACGAGACCGTTTTCGGATCCCCCCCCCCCCCCCCCCCCGTTCAATGGGGAAGGAGACGTAAATTATTTTATCCAAAGATTTGAGGAAGTGGCCCGAGCCAACCGATGGCTACCAGAAGAAACTACTATCCACCTAAGGCAAGCCTTGACTGGAAAGGAGAGCAGTGTGGGAGAGGGCTCGACCCAGTAGCCATCATTCAGGCACTAAGAGCAAGCTTCGGACTAACCCGCACAGAAGCTCAACATAGACTGACCACGTACCAAAAAGCACATAGGGAAACCCTGAGGGAGCATGCACTCCAAGTAGAACGGTTGGTGGAAGCCGCCTATGGCAATTTTCCAATCCAAAACCAGGTAGAACTTACACTACAGACATTCCAGAGCACCCTGGGACATGTTTACCTACAAAGGCACCTGCTAGCGATGCGACCTACCGACCTGGAGGAGGCCGTCCAAGCGGGGAATGAGTTTTTACAGGTGCAACACCAACCCCCTGTACAATCCAACGTCCGTACCATACAAGAAGGGGAACTAGATGGGACGCACCCACCCCCAGAGGCCAAACTCAAGTGTCAGGAGGTGGATGGTCCTCTGACAAAAATATTAAAGACTATAGAACATCTGAGCAAAGAAGTGGCCGATCTGAAAGGGAAGGCTACCGGCCCACCCCCTAAACGATGCTAGGGTTGCCAGCGCACGGTCCATTTACGTAGCCAATGCAAGACGGCACCATGGCACACAAGACAGGGAAACGAATAGGGCCCGCAGCGGTAGGCACCCCTACTGGCTGCAAATGGCCTCCAACAGCCAACCGAAAAAGGGAGAACCCAGTCAGATGACTAATGGACAAAACAGAAACCCTTCTGCTACACAATCGATTCAGCCCCTTGGCCGCAGAGGAGATAGAGGTGGATGGCATGGACCACCAGGAACAAGTCCCACCCAAACCACAGAGAAAGGAGCGGGTTCAAGAAAAAAGACCCCCACAAGAGAAGGTCACCAAAAAGCCCATCACAATCCATCTGAACCAAGTAGAATGGCCATACAAGTCGAGTTATTACTTGCCCGGCCGAGTGAAAGGACGGGCGATCACCTACTTGATCGACACGAGGTGTAATACGAATCTACTATCAAAAAGGATATTTGACTTACTCACCCCCCAGAACCATCAAAGTCTGCAGGAGTACAACTCCGATGGACTAATGGCCAACGGCACCAAGCTGCCTTTCTACGGACTGCTTACCTTAACTAGACGCATACGGCACATAAAGTATGAGAAAACTTTTGTGGTGAGCCAGATCAACGAGGACGTAATCCTAGGGATGCTGTTCCTTGCCAAACAGAACTGTCAGATGGGCTTCGACCGGCCAATCTTCCGCGTCCAAGGGAAAGAACTAACCTGCACCGACAGGCACAGACGGGACCTGGTGTCAAGGGTACAAGTCCAGAGAGATACCCATATTCCCCCACAGACAGAAGCCACTGTACCCTGCCACTTGGCTAGCCGAACCCCATGTACGCAGGGGGTGATAGAGAGCATAGGAGGAGGCCTATTGTTGGCCACAAGCATCAACTCCCCAGACGAACGCAGGCGAGTACTCGTCCGATGCATGAATCCACCCCAAGGCAGTCTCCGAGTTCCTGCAGGAGAGGTGATTGGCACCTTCACAGGAATAGGACCCAGCGAGGTGCAACCTCTACAAGACCACGTCCAAGAGCAAGGGTATCCGGGAGGACAGCTACCCTCCCACCTCATACAGCTATTCACCCAAGCAAGGAAGGGATGTCAGAACGCCAGAGAGGAGTGCCAACTCCGAGACCTACTCATCCGCTATCAAGAAGTGTTCAGCCAACACGACGGGGATATCGGCCGTACCCAACTCGCCAAACGCTCCAATTCCGTGGCACCAGGAAAGCTACCAATACGCTCAGAACCTCCCCCCCCCCCCGACAGCTTAGGCGCCGAAAATGAGGCAGAGGCCGAGAGACAAGTGAAGAAAGTGCTCGCAAAAAAGCTCATCGAACCTGCCGAAGGAGGCTGGAGTTCCCCGGTGGTACTAGTGCGGGAAAAAGACGGCTCTTGGAGATTTTGCGTCAATTATCGGAAGTTAAACGATGTCACCCAGCAAGACGCGTACCCCATACCCTGTATTGACGACTCTTTGGACGCCCTAGCAGGCAGAAGGTACTTTGGCACCCTAGACTTGACCAGTGGATACTGGCAAGTGCCCCTGGACGAAGATGCCCAAGATAAAGCCGCCTTTATCACCCGCAGTGGCCTCTGGCGGTGGAAGGTGTTACCCTTCGGGCTCACCTCTGCCCCAGCCACATTTCAGCGACTTATGGAGCGAGTATTAAAAGGCCTCCACTGGAAGACGTTACTACTATACCTAGACGACGTGATATTCAGCGCCCCTGACTTCACGTCACACATACAAATGTTAGAAAAAGTGTTACAACGCCTCCAGAGTGCCCACCTGAAGGTAAGCCTTCAAAATTCGAGCTCCTGAGTCCCCAGGTACGCTACTTAGGACATATAGTCAGCGCAAAGGCAGTAGCCACGGACCCGGACAAAGTTGAAGCGGTCAAGAATTGGCATGAACCCATAGATGTAAAGACCCTACAGGCGTTCCTCGGGACAGCTGGCTATTACAGGCAATATTTACCAGATTACGCCACCACTGCCAAACCACTCACAGTCCTGACCGAAAAGGATGTCCCATGGAAATGGGGGACCATAGAGCAACAGTCATTTGAACAGCTAAAGACGGGTTTGAGTCAAGCCCCGATACTGGGGTACCCAAACCCCGCACTTCCATACATAGTGGACACAGACGCAAGTGCTGTCAGAGTAGGAGGAGTGCTATCCCAAGTCCAAGAAGGGCAAGAGAGGGTAATCGCATATTACAGCAAAACCATAGCCCCGCAGAGAGGAATTACTGTGTGACTCGGAAAGAGCTCCTGGCCGTAATCAAAGCCGTCAAGCATTTCCGGCCATACCTCTATGGGCGGGAATTCAAACTACACACGGACCACGCTTTCCTCTGCTGGCCCTGTAGGAGGAAGGGACCCTCCAACCAAATAGCCCGGTGGCTAGAGACCCTGGCTGAGTTTAAGTTCAAACTCGAACACCGTCCTGGAGCTCAACATGGTAACGCAGATGGCCTGAGTTGGCAAGACTACTGCAGGGACTGCAAGCAGTTTCGGTCCATCGCGCAGAGGGACGGAGGCCCCTCCCAGGCTGAAATCATTGAAGAGGGACTGGAAGAACAGGTTAACTGGACAATCACCAACCCTACAGAAAGTGCCAAGGAACTAGAACGGGCCCAGCAAGCAGGGCGACACCCCGTTGCCAAGATATACGCAGCTGTCTAAGCAGGAAAGCAGCTCTCAGCCAGAGAACTGAAGGAAGGAGATACCGTGTTGCGGACCCTACACGACAGGATAGAGGCAATGAGCCTCCGACCAGACGGGACCCTTGTAATCAAGTCAGACCACCAGGGAAGGGTCAGAACCTGTTCGGTGTGTCCACCCTCCTGGAGACACAATGTCATGTGGGACACGCACCTGATGGCACATGCCGGTATCAATCGAACCCGCAATCAACTACAGCTAGACTGGCACTGGCCAGGGATGTCTGGACTAACACGCAGGCTCGTAAATAGCTGTGAAGTGTACCAGGTGGCAAAAAGAAGTAGAAGACCCACTGCACCTGACGGACAGAGGCTTTTCGCAGGACGGCACTTCCAAAAACTGGCCGTTGACCTCGTGGGGCCCCCTCCCCTCACCAAAAGGAAGAATCGGTGGATATTGGTGCTCACTGAGCATTTCACCCGCTGGCAAGATGCCATAGCTCTACCCGACACTACCGCCCCCACAGTGGCCATTGCCCTCGATGAACGAGTCTTTAGCTACTGGGGACTCCCCGAGCAACTACACTCGGACCAAGCGGCTCAATTCGAGTCCACTTTACTAGAAAAGCTCTGTGCACTGTGGGGAATACGCAAGACACGCACCACCCCCTACCACCCCCAATGGAATGGCATGGTGGAGCGACAGAATAGGACGCTGGGAGACACCCTAAAAACTGTAATACTGAGCAAGGGCTAAGATGAATAGTACAGATTACTTCCCCAGATCATGCGAGCCTGCAGAGCCACACCCAACTCTACCACCGGGAGACCCCGAACCTGCTCATGTTGGGGAGAGAGGTACGACTGCCCGACCAACTAACTGGATCACCACCCTCGCCGGACCCCATAGCATGACCGAACCTGACCTCCGAATACAAGGAGACCTGGCCATCGCACATGAATATGTAAGGAATCAGCAAACAAAAATCCGACAGGAAGAAACTGGAGAACCTCCCTGGTTCAGCAAAGATGAGCTGGTAGTGATAGAAAATAAGCGGCGAACAAAGGGCAGTAACCCCAAACTACAACCAAGTTATGTAGGCCCTTATAGTATAACAGAGACCTACCCTAACCACAGCTATCGCCTGGAAAGAAATGGGCAGGGCTTCACCAAAAAATGGGCGCCGAATAAAGGAATATTGGACCTGTCGAGAGGCCATAGGGAGAGCGCCACCTAGTCGAGAGCAGGCCGTCCGGCCAAACATGAGAGGGGCATACCAAAGGCAAACACTCACGTCCAGAATGGACAATGATGATCCGATGCCCAACATACCAAGGGAGAGAGGACCAAAAGGCCCACCAACTCCCGAAGAGCCGGTGGAGAACGAGCCACCACCACCACCTCCAGAACCAGCAGCCACAACCCTGGTAGAGCCAGCCAAAAAACGACCCCCTACCCCTCCAGGACCTCCGATGGAGGAGACACCCACTGAATGCCCTACCGAAAACGTACACTGGCCACCCCTCACCCAGGAGCCAGAGAGAACCGAAGAAAGGAGTCGACCCATGAGAGTAAGGAAACCCCCGATCAATTTTACTGATTGTCAATGCTATCAAACAAGAGAAGAAAGGGGACCTACCACCAAAATTATGCAGGTAAATGGGTGAGGACCAGAGCCAGAAGAAAGAGCAGAAAAAATGGCACAGATACCCTGGGACAACGCCGAAGAGATACGCTACAAGTTAGGTTTAAATAGCAATAATCAACAGCTAGCTAATATCGGTAGGGGTACTGGAAAAGGGGGGACCAAAGAAATGAAGAGCAGGGGCAGGCAACTACCACACAGGAACAAAATTGAAAAAATAAAAAACAAGAATGGACAACTCCCACTATGAAATCCATAGATGTACCCCACCAACCTCCGAACGATAGAGGGAGGAGCCTAGACCCCATACGTCACACCACCTGGCCACCGAAACAAAAGAATAACCAAACCAATCAAGTGACGAGCGGCAATACAAATAACCAACTCACGAACATAGACCCACAGTGCGCAGTCAGCAAACAACAATTAATCAACAACAACGGAAAAGCAGCAACAAGAATGGCAGAGAATAACAACTGTCATCTATCGACAGAATAGGACCCAGCAATTGTCGCAGCCATTACTGCCGAACCTGCAAAGAGAAGGCACAGAATACCACACAAAGAGATGCCGACGTCCCTTATACGAATCGACAGAGTGAGAGTTAAAGAAGAAGGAACAGCTAGATGCCACCCCAGGCACCACCAGCCAGCCGCACCCCCTCCTCCTACACACAGCCACCAACCAAAGGGGACATGGCTGTCAGAAAAAGAAATTAATCAAATACGACAGGCAGTAAAGCCAACGGAGGATAGCAATAAGTGGAAATGTGACATTTGCCAGTTACAGCTTGATAAAAAGCGTATTAATTACCACATAAGACAGCACTGTGTGTTCTTTTTCTGTGCGTGCGGACACAAAAGTGCCTCCAGGGATACAATCCTAAAGCACATTAGGCAACAGAACGGTGCAGCTGAACATGGTGGATTGGACCGACCCCCTCTATGAAGTAGACAAAATTTCATACGCCGAATTTTGCCAGGTTATGAGTTGGCTGAATCCACCGCTATTCGGCACACCCACTCCCATCAAAGAGAGATCGAACAGCCCCACCAACCGGAAACCCATCAAGAGAAGATTGGGAGACAAAGTAACAGAAACGTCACCGAAAGTGATGAAGATCGAACTAAGACCAGAGGAAGAGGAACAAAAGGTGAGAGAAAGGTCGAGTAGGAGAGAGTCCAGAGAAAGAAGCATGTCCTATCGACGAAAAACGAACAGCAAAGAGAGGCGAGTGGAAAGACAGTTGGAGGAGGAAAGACGGGAAGAAAGGTATAGGAAGATTAAGAGATATGAGGAAGAATTATATCAAGACACAAGAGAAGCATTTAAACATCTATAGCGAGCCTAGGAGTTGAAGGCTGCTATACGACGAGCATGGGACTTTTTCTAAAAACTTCAGGACATTCCCCAATACCAATTTATTGGCCCTACAAGTGCCAATGGGGCGGAGTGTGTTGGGGAAACGATCGACCAACATAACGATCTCAGTCGACTCTGTACATAGCTAAACAACCATTACAAAAATTTATTATTATTTACCATATTATCATATATTTCTGTAAGCATACACTTGTGGTTCTGTGAGATCAGCCATGACAAGGGACCACCCTCTTTATGTTCTATGAGCCACTCAGGCCAGATAGGCGTAGCCTATTCTTTTATCTACAGATACTTGTGTTTTTCTTTTGTTCTATTATATCGTATAAATATGTGTGCATTCAATAATAAAATCAGAGTTAACCTGACTCTCACACAGCTTGATGATTCTCTCTACACAGCGCAAGTAACTACATGCAAGAAACGGATAACAAGCAAAGCATAGCAAACACAAGTGACTAGATGCAAAGAATAAATAACGAGCAAGAGTATAGCAAAGTAATCACATGCACATAATGACTAAATAAACGAGCGGCTACTTGGGCAAGTTGGCTAACAGCACAAACAATAGTCAGTAGAAAGTGTTCAGTCAAATCGACTTACACCGCATATGATCTACGGGCGTGTGATACTGGAACGATTGTTCCACCTGTTAGTTCGACCTTACACAGCTATTCTTTCGACTAAGAAATCAGTGGAAAGTGAGGTAGTTGTGAGAACTCCTCACTGTGTATAGCTTACGAGCTTGCAACGCTGCAAGTCTTGATCGACCAGTCTAGACTGTTGACCTTGAGCTTGCTAGAGTCAGTCGCTACACTGCCTACAGGTGGACAGCTACCACTACACTTTACAAAATCCTGTAGAATATATGCATATAATTAATATATAAATGTAAGTCGGTTTGCGCGATGTTAGCTTAAAACTCCGGCACTACTAAATTAATCTTAAAAAAAAAATACATATTCAGAGTCGTCGTTACATTCTCTAAGTTATAAGACACTTGAATTTTCATTTTGCTACAGGATCGCAGCAATATTTCCAATAGAAACCTCATTCTCATCAGTTACACCAAGTTATATCCGGCCATATTTTTCTGCCTTTCATGACATGTTCGGTTTAATTTGATTATATTCCGACATGCTACAGCCTTTCGATTCTTGGAAATATAATCAATGCTTTATGACGATCTCCTTTGGTGGGTAAATAAACTAAAAAAACATGCTTTTTACCCCCTGGAATATCTAGACTCGAGATATTACGAAAGAGTTGAACGTTCAACTCTTCAAAAAGAAAAGTCAACGTTTTTGCAAGTTGTTGTTATGGGTGGTGGTGTGCAATAGGTAGAGCAATGTGTTGCATGGAACAACCGTTACACTTCTTCAGATGTTGTGTAATTATGATCAAAGATTCAATTATGTTATGAAGCAGGAGGGAAGTTTGCACAGCCATGCGGCTATAAATTTATAATTAGTGCAGACAAAAATTTTCCAAGATCTGTTAGATGCTCTGACAGCACATTTTGTAAAATATGTAACCAGTTACATAATGATTGAAACATGTAGACAAATTGAGCAACCTCAAGCTAATTGGCAAGCCAAAACTGGAGAAAAACTCCATAGCACTGGCGCCTCTTGATCTCCTTAACATCGTTTTCACACTTTTATGTTATTTCCACGAGAAACGCCGGGTATTTTTGCTAGTATATATATATATACATTTGTATAAACTTATAAATGTAACTGTAACAGACAAAGTTATGTAAAAAATAGTATAAAATAACTTACTCATTTGCTGTTGATGAGCGGTTGCTAGCCATCTTTTGTCGTTTAGTAAATAGCGCTTGAAACACAAAGAAAACTGATGCTGTTTAGAGAAAATACATTCTCTTATATACAAAATATTAGAGTCGTTTATCAAAACACTAATCTGTGGACTATTTGGGTATTATTACTATGTTAATTGTTTTGGTTTAGAAAAGTGGAAATCGAATTAAGGATTTAAAGATAGAATCGGAAGTCAGTTAGAGATTAAATAGATGTGACACTGCGGTTAATAAGTCCATATTCATACAGTCTCCTTTATTTAGCCAAATCTTTTGGTTGTAGGGTAGATGATCAAATTTTATAAGTCAACAAGTGCTTATAAGCTTGTATGTATAGTGGATGATAAAATTTTGCAAGCCAACAACTATTTACAAGCCCAGGGCTGATACTCCTTCAAATATACCCACCTGACTAGGCCAAAACTTACAAAATGTATCCTATTCACTTGTTTGTCAGTCCAACCCACACCCCCTAAGCACTTGGTGACCCCTGTCCCACTGTAAGAGGTTAGCATAGGTTATGAGCATAATAAATACTCTAAATGTACCTGGTTGTGTTTAAATATGCAACTGCATGCCAATTTAGTGTGTGTCCAGGAATTAAGAACACTTTACAACAATAGAGTGTAGTATGTAACATGTAACCCTTGGTTCATTGGGCAAAATACCCCTCAAAGTAGCAAATCCACTATGCGTGTACCTTGCATAAAAACACCTCCTAAAACTGGTTTTTAGGCCAAGCCTTATGGACCATTTTAAGGGAAGTATCAACCCTGGGCTAACAAGCTTGTAAGGCACTCCAATCAATAGTTGTAAGTCTAACAAAAACAAGTAGATAAGTAGATAAAACCATGTTTTGTTCACACTTTTTAGATGAAATAGAATTAGTATTTCTTAAAAAAACTCGAGTCCAACTCATGCTATATAGAAAAATGATAGCGGGGGTTATCTAGAGCTCTAACCACAAACCAATTTAGGATTAGGTTTCGGTGGAAGTGGAACAATTTAGGATTAGGTTTTGGTGGAAGTGGAAGACTGTACCTGTATTAAGTAATGTGTAATAAATAACAAAAAAACAGGAGACAAATGTAATCACTTACTTTTCCTTCTAATTTATTCACTGGAATTACAGTAAATAAACACGGTCTACTATACTTAATTAATGAAGTATACATGCTATATTTCCACCAGCTGTATTTCTATCACAACAATAACGAATAACAGAACTTTTGTTTGTACTTTTGTAAATCTGCTCCCTCAGGGCTGATATTCCTTCAAATACACCCATCTGGCTAGAGCAACACTTACAAAATATAACCCTATGCACTTAGTTGTCAGTTCAACCTACACTCCCTAAATACTTGACAACCTATATCCCACTGTACTATGTTAGCATGGACTATGGGTATAATAAATGTAAATGATCTACATATATCTAGATGTGTTTTAAATATTTAACTGTACGTCAATTCAGTCCATAAACTGGAGTTGAGAACACTTTACAGCAATAGAGTGTCACATGTAAACCTTGGTTCATCAGGCAAAATACTCTCCTAAAGTAGCAAATCAACTATGTGCACACCTTGCACAACATTCAACTAAAAAATGGATTTTGTAATCCAAAAAGTGTAGGCGTCTGTTTTTTTTGCTAGATATGTCATTGGAAGATTAAAACACGCAATAATAGACGAAAGTTAGTGATTAATGACTTTTCTCAGGTGAATTTATGAGCAAAGCAAGACTAGTGCTATATTATAATTAATTATTTTTTAAAAGCCTACGAAAATGGGGTTTAAACGTTAAGTCGACTAAAACCATACCTGAAAAACGGCTCGCATAAAGTTTGCAACGACTAAAAACGTGATGAAGACTTTGAGGCGAGTACAAAATATCGTAAAGCGCGATAGCGGATATTCTAAAAAGTTTTCCAAAATAGATTTTCTCGTTGATAAAAAACAGTGCAAGTGTCTTTAACGGATATTACAGCGTTTCCAATTGGTTTTCCTAACTGCATCGCTTAGTCATCCTTTGATAACTGCTTTCATGAATACTTGTTACGAAGTAATGTAGAAAATAAATAATGTAGTAGATACTAAATTGGCGCAAATTTCATTCATATGATTTTAAAACATAATACAGTTTTTACAGGGAGTAATAATAATAATTACACACATTAGCTAATGAATTTTTCATTTTGAAGAAAACCGAAAACTAGTACTGATTGCATGCGTGGTAGACACAACAGTTGTAAATAAATAATGCAATAGATATTAAATTGATGCAAATTTCATTCAAAGGATAAAAAATGTTAGCATACACTCGAATAAAGCAAGGACTCGCATATTTTTTATGCTAAAAGACGAGGGTGTTCTGATGGAGTATCTACCTAACCTACTTTTTGAATTTTTGAGAGATAGAAAATTATTTACACTCATGATGCCATCAGAGATTGAATTATGTAAGAAATTATCAAAAATTAAATGCCATAAAGTATTAAACCGCTGCTCTAATCAACACCGTAACCCATTGCATCCACACCGGAGTTACCCCACACAAAAAAAACACTTGGTAGGGAGATCTGCCCATACATTACTACTCATAGGTTTTTTGTACCGGTATAAGTATACTGAAAGTTTAAAGTCTGTAAAAATATTCATACCAAAATACAGCAACAATGTAATGTGTTAGCAGGTCTGTTTTCTCATCGACACCCGCTCACATTATATTAAACATTCTTAACGGTAAAAAACGGCATCTGACAGGTCTGCGACGTCGCACATACAACATATTAAACACATATTTTACGACAAGTATGTCCAATTTTATTTGTTGTCAGGCCCCTTACTCCACTGTGATCTGGTCCTATCATACTACTTATGATGTTCAATTCTTCTTTAGAATATTTCTCTATGAATAAAACCATGAATGCATTGCTGCATCAGATATAGTTAAGGTTAGTAGTAATATCCTGCCACAGCTTGTCGACTAGCACCAGAGCTCAGAGTTGTTACTCAGAGTGTGTTGCAAGGCTACATTTGAATTGCATTACTACTGGATTGTTAGTAGTGTCAACCCTAGTGTATAGACAAATACAATTATCTCTACATACACAATCTATCTTGGTATCCAGGCGAGGTGCCCTACTGATGGCAACAGCTTGAATCCAACCTTTTTACACTGTTTCCCTGTTTTTGTAAAAGAAGGCAGTGAGCATCCTTTTCCCAGCGGAAAACCTCTAATAGTGTAGGTTAAATCCAAGCACAAATCATCTAGAAATGTGTAAAGGATTCTGGAGGGTATACCTTTACAATTTTGTGTCACAACTATTCATAATTCATTTGTTACTTGCCTTTGTAGTATCTTGAACATGGCTCGAGAACTAAAAGAAGATGCAAAATCTTCAACTGTGCTAACTATAAAAATTGATCGACTTAAGCAGGCGCAAGCCTCAAAAGAAGTGCAGGCAGACCAAAACTGGACAGGGCGGCTTGACAGAGAGTTTCTCTCACCGAATTTGGGAGAAGCATTGAGGTGGCTTGGACAGGAAGATTTTGATCAGTAAGTCAGATGAAATTTTCCCGCGCAAAAAACTGAGTTGAGCTTTTGGATATTATGTGTAATCTTATTGCAGTTTATTGACAATGTACAAAACATAACATATCTTTGTAAATCAAGACTTTACAAAAAACAAGACATATCTCTGTAAATCAAGACTTTACAAACAAAACTTAACATATATTTCTAAATCAAGACATGACAAACAAAGCATAACATGTCTTTGTAAATCGAGACTTCACAAACAAAACATAACATTTCAGTAGTAATAAGGGAGCAGATCTCTGCCATGGAGTCTAAGGAGAAGGTTATTCTGGTTCCAGGTACTTGAAGTATGCACCAGTTACCATGAGAACATGTGGGATACATTTTTGTGCACACCAGTTGTTTAGAATGCGTGGTAATTTTATAGTGTAAAATGTTGATTTATACATTGGCTTGAGGTTGTGGACTGCTGGAGGTTCTCCTGGAGGTATTCCTGGAGGTTCTCCTGGAGGTTATCCTGGAAGTTATGCTGGAGGCTCTCCTGGAGGTTCTCCTGGTCCATTGGGTGCCTTTTTGTGTGCACCTGGTGTTTAGAATGTATGCGTCATTAATTGGTGAGGTATAATGGTGCTTTTTCGCGTGCACCAGGTATTTTGAATGTTTTGGTATGATTATGATGTTAGATTGGGGGTTTGAGTATTGGGATTGAGTATTGTAGAGAACTTAAGCGTTGTATTATTGCATAACGTTATTATATAAAAAAAAAGTTATAAATAAGTGTTGAATGCTTCTGACATTAATTCGAAAGTACGAACAGAAGAAGATAGCTCTACATCTATTTGCGTGTAATAATAAACATGAGATCGGAACTTTAATAAGTTTTCTTACCCTAAGTCATTTTATATAATTTCTTGAAATCTCAAACGGTATACAGCTTCTTCTTATACAATCTCATTGTCCCTCCTATATTTATGATAATATTCTGAAAAGAAGTCTTTTATGTAGATTGTTTTTGATGCCAATCGTTCTAAAGTATAAATATATACGTTAGTAAAAAGTGATAAATAAACAAGTAAAATAGTTAGAGTTTTTTCATTTTTTTAACTACAACTAAATAGTATTTCATTAATTCTTACGCTTTCACCGAGAATCTTACTTATAGCTGCGTGATGCATAGTGTAGTAGATGATTCTTTAGAAGTTATTGCTGGAGGAATGATTTCTGTGTAAAGAGAACAGTTCTTATATACTAAAAGTTACATCTACCTATTAACCCTACAACCAATGAGAAAAACTATTTCTAATGATTTTATTCACGCAAAAATCGTTTACCTTCTGTGTATATATAGGAGGAGAAACACTAGGTCTGCACTTCAATGGCTTAATAACGCCAAACACAAAAGTAACTCTTTTTTCATCTGCTTTGATGTAGCAGAGTTCTACCCATCCATCACTGAAGAGACCCTGGATAAGGGCTTAATTTTTGCCTCTAAACACACCTCCATTTCCCAGGATGAAATTTACATCATTAAACACTCCAAAAAGTCCCTACTATTTAACAATAAGCAACCATGGACCAAAACATCATCAAATAGTCACTTTGACACCACCATGGGAAGCTTCGATACAGATGACACCTGTGAATTAGTCGGGTGTATGACTCTATCCCAACTAGCTAAACTGTATGGCAATTCCATCGGCCTTTACAGAGATGATGGCTTGGCTATATTTAATGAAACACCACGCAAGATAGAAATCATTTAAAAAAAACGGCTGCAAAATCTTTAATAAATACAACCTCAAGGTCACCATCAAAGCTAATAAGAAAGTAGTGGAATTTTTACATGTCACCGTAGACCTAAACACCGGCAAACATCGCCCATATAATAAGCCTAATAACATCCCCCAATATATCCAGAAACCATCAAACCACCCACCCTCCATCATTCGCAACGTACCTTTAAGCATAAATGAAAGACTTTCCGAACTATCATCTGACAAAAAGATTTTCGACAACGCCAAAGTTTTATATCAAAACGCCTTACATAAAAGTGGATACAACTACAACCTTTCTTTTAAACCCGCCCATACCTCCTTACAAACTAAAAAAAAAAGGCGCAGAAACATCACCGGGTACAACCCATCTTTTGACCTCAACGTGTCCACCAACATCACGTGCATGGGTTTCTTAAAGCAGTTGAAGAGTGTTTCCCCAACAACCATCCTTTGGGTCATATTTTTAACAAAAACACCGTTAAACTCAGTTATGCTGCATGCCCAATATCAAAACAATCATACAAGGGCACAATAATAAGATCTTTAACAACACTAACAATACCACCACTAATAAATGCAACTGGAAAAATAGAGCTGAGTGTCCCCTCGAGGGCAACTGCCAGACTAAAAGTATTATTTACCAGGCTAGAGGCACAGCTAATAACAAAGTCGAAACATATGTCGGCTTAACTGAAAGAGAATTTAAAACTAGGTATAGAAACGACAAAACATCTTTTAATATTGCAAGCCAAAGAAATTCCATCGAGCTGAGCAAACATATTTGGTTACTTAAAGACCCATCCACCCAATTCAACATCAAATGGAGAATTGTATCCCATGCCAGAGCGTTTTCTAACACAGATAAGAAATGTCACCTTTGTACGGCTGAAAAATTCTATATCATCTTTCAACCAGAGTTGTCTTCCCTCAACAGCAGGAGTGAAGTTGTCACCACCTGCCGACACTAATAAATTTACTCCCAGCCAGGCGTATCTCTATGCCCTTGGCCACTTTTGACGCCCTTGCACCCTTACCACCATATTAATAATAAACAACGATCCTTGTGCACTTAATATTTTCGGTCTGAGCTTACTGTTTCCTGTTTCATCTTCATTTTTACAGTTGTGAGCCGACCTGACAATTGTGCCTAGAATTATTTTCCTTTTACATCTTTTTTTCTAGCACATGAAACAATTTGTAATCAGCCAATAGTTTTAACATCTTTTACTATTTTACCTTTTAGTACCTAGCACCTCTATTTTTTCTTGTTGAGCACTGTTTTACTTGCTTCAGTCTTGACTGATTTTTCTCATCTCTTGGGCTACTAATAATAATAATTAATTATTTGTTATTTATTTATTTGATTGTTTCTATTTAGTCTAAGCCCTGTGCACACCTTGTGCCCCAGTGATACTTTTACTTATTTATTTATATATATATATATATTTGTCGTTCGGCAACATCCGTTGTCTTCAGCAGAACAAAAAATTGCTTTTCCAGTCCTTCTATCACCCATCTGGATCAAAATCGCTAGTATTGGTTGCGTAGCTTTATTAACAAGTATTCCTACCTCACTTGAAACAGTATTCTTTGCTCTAACCATCTTTTTATCCTTTTTACAGTTGTAGATGATGGTGCAGTTCGCTTAATCATGAAATTCAATGGTTAAGACCTGCATAACCGTCGGTATTGCTAGGTCACCAATCTCAACTGTTTTTCAATGTTTTTTTTGGCAACATGGAGGCAGAATATTTAACAGAGAAGCGCTCTTGAAGGTGAGGGCAGGAAGGTTGTTGACTCCAGTGCCTTGAAAGGAAACCTTAGTTTATCGAAGAATTACATTGTCGTCAACATCCATCACATCTCTTTTTTTAGGAGTTCGAGTAATCCCCAACTTTTTTTATTGCTTGAGAACGTAGAACTCTGTTTGAAGATAGATCGGTAATGGGAGAAGACTGTGGAGAATAAACTTGCTGGGATTCTGCCTCTTCATCCTTTGAGTGTTTTGTTTTGCTTTGTTTATTCATTCTAAAAAGATGAAATAAAAATGCTAATTATTGAATTTTATTTCTTTGTAAATAGCCTGAAGGTATATACTCAATACCCTAATGAGTTGAGTATCTCAGCTAGTAAAAATAATTATGTATTATTTTTTACGTCAACACAAAGATTCCTTTCAGTAGTTTTGTAAGAAAATAAATAGTTTAAAGCACAAAAAGTGGCTGAAATATCAATATACACACAAACAAACATATAAGTTACAAAGGAAGCTAGGGAAAAACAAGCTGTCAGAATTGGGAATCTGCCAAGTTATTTTAGAAAAGAAAGACATGATGAAATATGTCGCAACCGTCAGTCGGAAAAAAAACTGGAATCTTGGAAATTTAGAAACCCAAGATAAATTTCGGAATGATGATGAGATAGGCTGCGCCTATGTAAGGAGCTCAGTTGTTTTTAAAACAGAAAGGCATGATAAAACATGTTGCAACCGTCAGTCGGGAAGAACTGAAGCTTGGAACTTTGGTAATCCAAGATAATTTTAGAGATCATGATGAAAGAAGCTGCAACTATATAAGGAGCATTGGAGCAGCAATGAAGCGTCAGTTGCTGTTTAATTTTCGGACAGTAATGTTGTGATTAGTTAGCAAACTTTAGCAGTTAGATGAGATGAACAGACACGTTCAAGCAAGACTACACAGTGATCAGGAACAAGCATGTTATTAAAGAGGAGTTTTCACTTATGGAATACAAGTATTGGAAGGAAAAATTGATTGGAGGAGATACCACAGGGCACGCTAACCTGTTTGGGATGAGTGATTTATTTTGACATTGAGCATTAGCGAGATAGAAGAGTGTTAGCGCATTAGCTGAAACATTGCCGACAGCCAGCAACAGTTGTGAAGAGAGGTGCTTGATGAATGAAACTGGTCGATAGATACAGAGATTTTTGTAATTAGGAATTTGGCAGTTTGATTTGATTGTTTTGACGACGTTCAGTATACATCAGAGTTTTTCTTGAAGAAAAGTATTTGGATTGTGGTATGGAGTATACATCTTGCAGTTATTTGATATACCGTTTACTTAAATTCAGACTTTACAGTCAACGACTTATTTTATAAAACAACTGTAACTGACACCAATTCCATTACGGTTTGGTAGGGTCCTGGTGTCAAATAGCTGAAATTTTTGGTTTGGCTTGCTATTTGGGGTTAGTTCTCTTTTTTTTAATGTTGGTTGGCTTGGGGTCGATTATAAACAATCATATTGGTTCCATTTTCGATAATCTTATTGATATAAATTATAAAAAGAACGTTTTACTCAGTTATCAGTTTGATAATTGTTTTTGTTTACATATTAATCTCATTGGTATTGACTAGTCAGTCAGACAGGTTGTTTTGACAACCATCTTCAGATTGCCGTATAACATGTATAATGTATAAAGCTTGCTTAGGAAGTGTTTTTTTTATATATTTACTAGCAGAAATACCCGGCGTTGCTCGTGGAGATACCAAAAAAGTGTTAAAACGATGTTAGGGAGATCAAGAGGGGCTAGTGTTATGGAGTTTTTCTCCAGTTTTGACTTGCCAGTTGGCTCGAGGATGCTCAATTTGTCTACATGTTTCAATCATTATGTAACTGGTTATATATTTTCCGAAATGTGCTGTCAGAGCATCTAACAGTTCTTGGTAAATTTTTGTCCGCACTAATTATAAATTTATAGCCGCATGGCTGTGCCAACTTCCCTCTTGCTTCATAACATAATTGAATCTTTGAACATAATACACAGCATCTGCATAAGTGTAACAGTTGTTCCATGCAACACATTGTTCTCCCTATTACACACCACCACCCATAACAACAACTTGCAAAAACGTTCACTTTTCTTTTTGAAGAGTTGAGCGTGCAACTCTTCCGTAATAGCTCGAGTCTATATATTCCCGGGGGTAAAAGCATTTTTTTAAGTTTATTTACCCACCAAAGGAGATCGTCATAAAGCATTGATTATATTTCCAAAAATTCAACTCAAGGCTTTGCTGTAGTTGTGCATTTAGTGAAAAATCAACTTAAAGAATCTGGTGGATACTCAAGTATTTGTATTTTAAATTTCCATATCAAAACATATGCTTAGTGTCTGTGCAACCCATTGGTCAACATTTCGAATACGTATTTTAGAATGCTGCATCAACTGTGTAAGTAAATCAGCTAAGCATGCACTGTTCACAGTGTGGCAATTACAACGCAATTGTAACCAAAACTCTCGATCATTTTTATTTTCTCTGAATTTACGCAGACCTTGTGGAGTTGGAGAAAAATAAGCGAGCCAATTCTTTTTCATGGTATGCTGAGCAGCAGGTAAAGTCAAATATCAATAAAATAAACAAATTTTGTACAAATTTTGCACAAATTACGGATTAAGTTTCTCAAATGACTATTTTTGTCACTCTTTTTATGCAATTTTTGTAAAATTTGTATAATACTTTGTATCTTTTATCAACCGCCTACCATCGGTATTTCAACTATGATGATTATGACCAATTTTGTGGAGAGATAGGTTGATTAATTATTATTAAATGCAGGAGTAGCAATAATAATGAAAATTAATTAAAAACCTTTAGTCAAATATATTGCAAGTCTTTAAACCTAAACTTGCTTTACGCTGCTGTTGTAGACCTTCTCATAATTATTAAGTATTTTTTGTCATGGTAAACAACTTTAAAAACGACAAAAAAATAAATAAGAAAAAGTACTACTGCTGAACAGAGCCAGAGAAATTGAGAACAACTCTGATACATTGGGTTCCTTTTGATTACTTTTCTTTTTATTGCGGCATTTATCATTGTTTTGTATGCATTACCAGTATTTCTCATTCATTGTTGTTATTATTATTGTTATGATACACTATGGCTTTTGTTCATAAGTTTCAATGCTTATGATATTTACTTGTATCAAAGTTGTTTGTGCTTAAATTGAGGAATATAATGATATGGAAGAGATGAGAGTATATAGCAGTATTAATATTAATGAGCAGTATTCAACCACAGTGTTATTAACTAAAAATTATTTTAAAACAAAAAATAAAAACAACTACTCTTATACAACAATGATAAAAAATTATACTAATAAAAACAGTAACAGCAGTAATAATAGCATTAATAATAATCAACGACTAATAATTAATATTTTTGTTCTTTTTAGTTTTACTAAATAAATAAGAGCTAGTTTTGTTATTATTATTACTTTTATTCTTACTCTTTATATAGTCATAGTAATTAATAGTAAAAGGAATGAAAACAACAAAAAAATAACCATAAAAAACAATTATAAAATTAATAATGATAAAAATCATAATAGAGATGATAAAAAAATAATACTGATAACAATAAAAATAATAAAAGTTACTCAAGCATAAAAGTAACAATGCAGGAGGAGATGGTGTTTATTAATTGTAATCTTGATTATTGTTAAAACCAACAACTATTTATTGTTGTTATATATTATTATCATTACAATAATTAGTTTAATAATATAGCCACAGGCTTCAAGAAAATTGCTAAACAACAATATCAGGCTGGAATAAGCAATGAAATAATGTTCGAATGTGAAAGGCAAGTACAGTTGATAGGTGAGTCGTGGAGAAGCAATTATAAGATCGAAAAAAGCTAGCAAAAACAATTCTGTTTGGCGCACAGATATCAATACTTGATTCGCTGTGGCACTGCTGACTAATCAAAAGGCTGCAGCATGTCGGAATATAACCAAAATAAACCGAACATGTCATGAAAGGCAGAAAAATATGGCCGGGTATAACTTGGCACAACTGATGAGAATGAGGCTTCTATTCAAAATATTGCTGCGATCCTCTAGCAAAATAAAAATTCAAGAGTGTTATAACCTAGAGAATGTAATGACGACTCTGAATATGTATTTTTTATTAGGATTGATTTAGTAGTGCCGGAGTTTTAAGCTAACATCGCGAAAACCGACTTACATTTATATATTGGATAATTGCCAGAGGGTAGGGACAGGCTGAAAATGTGCAAAAGATGTTGTTTTTTTTTGGCGTGAATAAGATTTCATTTTCCTATATGGAAAGTATTTTTTATTTGTGTTGAAAAATTGGTTTTTTCCGTTCAAAGCATGTGAATTTTTTTAAGCTGAAAATGAGTTTTTTTCATGCAAATCATAACTTTTTCTAGCGCGGAAAAATGAGGTTGGTTTCCGCATGAAAAAAACATAATTTTTTTTCTACCTGATAAAGTGTTTTTGCGTGAAAAAATGGTTTTTTGTTGTTGGGGAATAAAAACTTATTTGTCGAAAAAAAAAATATATTCCTGTGAAACTTAAGGGTTTTTCCACGCGAAAGATGTGTCTTCTTGGGCTAAAAACGTTTTTATTTGTGTGAAATAGGTTTTCTTTTTCCGCACCAATAAAACTTCATTTTCTTATATGAAAAATATTTTTATTCACGCGTAAAAATTTGTTTCCCCGCACAAAGCATGTGTCTTTAGCTAAGGTAAAAATTCGCTTTTCATGCGAATCATAACTTTTTCTCACGAGGAAAAATGACGTCGGTACCGGCGCTAATAAAACTCCACTTTTCCTACCTGGCAAAGTGTTTTCGGGCGAAAAAATGGGTCTTTCAGTTAAAGAATGTTTTTCTTAGCTCTAATAACATAGTTTTTCCACGCAAATAAAAAATTATTTACCTATATGAAAAACTATTTTTGTTCAGGCGAAACATTGCTTTTTCCCCATACGTAAGACAAGACTTTTTTGAGCTAAATATGCTTTTCATTCATGCGAACAATGTCAGTTTTTCTGCGCCAAAAACACTTTAATTTTCTATGTGGAAAGTATTTTCTAATCATGTGAAGAAATTGTTTTCCCAGCGCAAAGCATGTGTATTTTTTTAGCTAAAAAATTCGTTTTTTTCATAGTCATAATACATTTTTCTCGAGCGAAAAACTGCGTTGATTTCCACGCGAATAAAACATAAATTGTTCCACCTGGTAAAGTATTTTCACGCAAAAGAATGTTTTTTCTCTGCGTGAGCAAATGAATTTTTGTTTCCGCGCGAAGGATGGGTCTTTCCCAGTTATAATCGTATTTTTTTCAAGCGAATGATGTAGTTTTTTCAGTGAGACTACAAAATAATTTCTCAATATGACAAAATATTTATTTTCGTGTGAAAAATAAGGTTTTGTTTTCTTTTCGAAAAATGTGTCTTGTTCAGCTAAAGAATGTTTTTTATTGGCGCCAGTAATGTTGTTCTTTTTTGCGCAATGAAAACTTCATTTTACTACGTGAAAATTATTTTGTACATGAAAAAAATGTTCACGCAAAAAAATTTTTTTTGTACGAAAACTTCCGTTGTGTTTCACGCGAATAAGACTTGTTTTCAGCTGGAAGAGATTTATTCTTCGCGCGGAAAACAGTTTTTCTCGCGGATAAAACTTCTATGGCATATACACATTCTTAGGTTGGAGAAAAATGTTTTTCGCTTTAGCAAATGTAGAGTTATTATAAGAAATATTTCAGACAAAAAAACCACCATTCTCCATGCGGAAATCTTTTATGTTACATACCAATTTTTTTCACATGGAAAAAAATTTTTCTTTTCATGAACAAAATACAGTATTTGCCTAAAAACCCTATGTCAATCAGTACAACTTTTACTATTTAAGAAGTATTGCTTCTACACAAAAATCAACCATTTCAGCAACAGCATTCGAAGAAGCAACATCTACTACATCACCTACTATTAATGCTAAAGGTTTCTCAGTTAATAATCAAAAGTCTCATAGTACTAAGGTAAAGTTTAATAAACTAACATTATTTACCAAAAGTTGGTATTAGTCAACTGGCAACGTCGTAAAGTCTCAGATAGTTGACAACTTAGTTTTAAATTTTTACTTTTAGTTGCGTTTGAAAAGTAAACAGAATGTTTTATTTGTTCATATTATTGCAAATATTTTCCTTTTGTTTTTTATATAACTATGGATGAACTTTCCGAGGCTCTCCTGTGAACGGATCTAAATCCAACAGAAAGCAAAGAGAAACCAACTAAGAAGCTTCTTAAGAAAAAGAAACCTGTTCCGAAAAAGCCAGTAGTAAGAAAACGAACTCTCCAAGATAAGTCAACAATGATCTTTGCGGAGAAAGCTCAAAAACTGATTGGGTTTCTTAAAAGATGGAAAGCGAGTGAATTGTGAAAATCTGGAGCTTTATCAAATGAGTAAAGAAACCAAAGGTTGGAACTTACCAAGCGCTAACAAATTTTCGTATCCCAACAGCTACGGAAGTTTTTCTGTGAATTGTAAAAGTATGCATTATGATTATTATGAACTCCACTACTTTGGTAATCCGGATTTAAATAAGTTTGATCAAAAAAAAGTTTTTTGTCCGGTTAGAGTAGTTGAAAACTTAAATCTTGATAATAATTCATTACCTTGTGCCGTTGTGTACTTAGCCAGAAAGGAAAATTTGAAAAATAAAAATACCACTTGCTACGATGTCAAACGTGTCAGCACAAAACACCTAACCATGCGCGAAGACGCTGAGGAAACACAACAATTGAGAAAGATGACTAAGGACAAACTCAAATGCAGCTTGAACACCAAAACTCTCAGTAATTTCAATCAATACTCAATTTTTCCTTACGTTGATGTTGTTGAGACATTAGTTCCTCATCGATTCAATGGAAAAGAATCTGTCGTAAATTGCATCCGTTAAGTTTTGCAAAAAAATGGAGAGAGAGAGTTGAGGACACTTCTCTTACCGAACTGATACGTCGCAGAAGCTAAAAAATATGTTCCGGGTGTGATGATTTACAAAGGAAAACAAAGGAGTGAGAGTTCTAATGCATCTCAAGGTATCGCGTTTCTCTCTCCATTTAATCGTACTGATGTGGAACAAGAACACAATCAAGCAAAATACAATGAGGATATATCAAAATCGAATGTTGAAGCTGATCTTAACGATCTCTTACACAAGGAATTTGATGATTTTGAAGCAGGACTCAGCGCTGATGAAAATGAATAGACTATTTTTAAAATTCAATGAAATAGTTTGCTAAAGTATTGCGAATAGTATGTTAAACTCTTATATATTCTATGTACAATATGATTAAAAAAATATTGGTACGTAATCGAACCTTATGTTTATAAATACAAATAAATAAATGAAAAGCCATCTTCTGTACATACTTTTGAACTTATGACAAAAATATTCCATAACTATATATACCACTTCCTATATAATAAAATTATACACTACTCGCCCCCCCCCCCCCTCCCCAGTCTAACATCATCATCGTACCAAAACATTCAAAACACTTGGTGCGCACAAAAAAGGCACCTGGTGGACCAGGAGAAGCTCCAGGATAACTTCCAAGATAACTACCAGGAGAACCTCCAGCAGTCCACAACCTCAAGCCAATGTATAAATCAACATTCAACACCATAAAATTATATACATTCTAAACAACTGTTGCACACAAAAAGGTACATCACAGTTTCTCATAGTAACTGGTGCATATTCGAAGTACCTGGACCCAGGAGAACCTTCTCCTTAGACTCCATGACAGAGATCTGCTCCCTTTTTACTACTCATATCTTTGTAAATCAAGACTTTACAAACAAAACAAGACATATCTTCGTAGATCAATAGCTTACAAACAAAACATAACATCAATTTACGGCAACATAATAACTGAATAAATATTTGCATATTGCAGAGTAATCCATAACAAATAAATCCCAACTTACAAAAAAAAATAGAACTGGCAGCGTCTAAGCATATATAGCTGGTAAAAGTTGCCCTTTTTGACATGATATACTTTTCAAAATGGTAGTGAGATTAATAAATTTAGCCAATGACTCACTTGTTATAACTCATTCAGTGTTCTGTTTCATTTGTAACTTACGTAAAACATTCGAACCGCCCTTTGAACATATTGTCATTTAGTGAGCTACTTTTGGCTGAGACATGAGCGCCAATTCTGTAATGCTAAGAGTATTTGTTGCCTCTGTCCGCCAAACAAATAGTGCTACCAATAAGTGGAATGGCAATGAATTCATTCAGTAAACAATCATTTTGTTCGGCAAAAAGTGGCTCATTAAACAAATGAAAATAATGAACAGCATATATTTATTATTCTTTGTAGTTTGCGAATGGAGCAAAACACTAATTGAATTATAATGAGCGAGCTTAGTTCATTTTCATAAACCAATTAATGTCCTTGAAAAAACGTTATACAAAATTATGATGCTTGCAACTTTACAAAATCATGAGAGCAGCTTCACAACTAATTTAGTCTTTCTGATTACTTCGCAAACTGTGAGTTACCTTCATTAAGGTTTATTTCGTAATTTACAACAAATCACTTTGTCCTTTGTGGGACTAACAAGCTGCAAACACTCTTTTTGTTTATTAGTAGTAAAATATGAGTAGATTTTCAAAGATTTAAACAAGGCAATTGGGCTCTCCTAACTAATACTCAAAGGTCCTTTGTTGTGCACCAGGTACCAGGTTTGTAGACTGGTAGGCATGTACAGGATTTTTTGTTGTTACTTGATAGCTATGCACCTGTAGAATTCCCACTGCTAGGTCGAACCACAAATAATTGTGTAAATCTTGTAATTAATTATGTGTGTTTGTTCTGTGCATTGGAATGGCTTACTGCCAAATTGGGCTCTTACAGAAAGCGCCATGAGGGCAACTAACTGTTCCGACTGTCCAGTGAAAAACAAGAGGCAAATATTGTCGAATGCGGTGGCCGTGAGTGTGAGAGGTCGAATCGACCTTGCACTCTTTCGACTAGGCTCTTGTTTGTTCACCGTAGGTCGGGCGACCTGTGGGTGTGTTAGTTAAGACTGTTCCTGTGTGTATTCCTCTTTTCAGCAATGGTACATCTGAGAATCAGGTTAACTCTGATTTATTCTGAGGTTGCGCGAGATTAAATACAGGACTGAGACAAGGGATGCGCACAAGCTACGCTTTGTGCTTACATAATAAAAACATTTATTTCAAATATTTTTGTGGAAAACTATTCTAAATAAAATCTAAAATAGTAATAATTTATTGAGATGTAGAATTGCAAGTTAAATAAATTTTCATGGTATATGTATGATTGTTACTACGGCTATGATCGTCCATGTTGTTTGTTGGCGTCCCCCACACACTCCACCCAATTGGCGACTGTGTGGCCAATAAATATAGTAGAGGGTCGCCTGTGCAGGCTACTCAAGTTAATGTACATAGAATGTTTATGCATAGAACGGTCCATAATAATGTCTCTACAGGAGGTACATTTCGGTTTTAATACATGTCTTTAGTTCCTCTGCTTTTTGTAGGTAACGGTATGCTTCTCTTGTCATTCTGTGTAGCTCTTCCTCACATCTCTCAATCTTCCTGTACCTTTCTTCTCTCCTTTCCTCATTGACTCTCTTTTCCTCTCCCCATTTGTTTCTTTCTCTGTCCTCTTGCCATTTGATCTTGTTCTGTCTTACTGTGGTGATGTGATCCTTTACTTCTCCGACTGGTCGAAAGGATATTGACGAACTGTTTTCTAGCGCCTCTTTCTTTCTTGCTGGAGTTCTGGTTGTTCTGTTCTGGCACCGGCTCCACTTTGGCCTTTTTCAAAGGTGGCTTTTCCGTTTTTGGTCCTAGCGCTTTTGGATGGGTAGTTTTTTATTCTTGTCTTTGATAGAGGACGGCGATCCAAATGCGGGCGGGTTCTTCCAGTGCATGAAAGTGCAGAACTCTGCATAATTTTCAGTGTCCACCTCGAATATTGGTCGGTCATCTCCTCCATGTGCTATGGCGCCATTATGATGTAGAACATGTTTCAATATTGTGTCTCTTGATGCACTTCTCTTTCCGCAGGCGCAAAATAACACCGAATAATGCTGGTGGATATGATATAAAATCCTCATTCTTGTATGTATAAGATCGCAGATGGTGCATTGCCACTAGTAGTAATATATGAGCAGATCTCACTACCAAGTGTTTTTTTGTGGGATGAATGCCCGGGGTTAATGAAATGGGTCACGGCGTTGACTAAAGTCGCCGAGTTAATATTGTATGGCATTAACAGTTTGATAATTTTTTTATATAATTGGAACTCATATGACATCTAAATTTCAAATGTATGGCATTTAAGTTTTGATAATTTTTTTACATAATTGCAACTCATATGGCATCTAGATTTTGAATGTATGGCATTTAAGTTCTGATAATTTTTTTGGATAGTTTTTTTACATAATTGGAACTCATATGGCATCTCTCTCGCTCCCTCTCCCCCTCTCCCCCCCCCTCCCCCCCTCCCCCCCTCCCCCCCTCCCCCCCTCCCCCCCTCCCCCCCCTCCCCCCTCCCCCCCCTCCCCCCTCCCCCCCTCCACCCCTCCACCCCTCCCCCCTCCCCCCCTCCCCCCTCCCACCCCTCCCCCCCTCCCCCCCCTCCCCCCCTCCCCCCCTCCCCCCCTCCCCCCCCCTCCCCCTCCCCCCCTCCCCCCCTCTCCCCCTCTCCCCCTCCCCCCTCCCCCCCCCCTCCTCCCCTCCCCCCCTCCCCCCTCCCCCCTCCCCCCTCCCCCCTCCCCCCTCCCCCTTCCCCCTCCTCCCTTCCCCCTCCCACTCCCCTCCCCCCCTCCCCCTCCCCTCCCCCCTCCCCCTCCCCTCCCCCTCCCCTCCCCCTCCCCCCTCCCCCTCCCTCTCCCTCTCCCTCTAGTTATAACAAAATCCTGCACATTGGTGGCAGCAGTGGGATCTGCGAATCCCCTGGCAAGAACCTCTTGGACAGGAAGGAGCAAGTAGCAGAACATGGCCAAAAGACAAGCCATGAGTGTGGATAGAGATCCGACCACCAGGATCATGGGTCAATTGACCAATATACTGGAGAAGCTGACGGACGCTCCGCCTAAAGCATCTCCCTTCAACGCACCAGTTCACGATGGCACTGGAGACGTACAGTACTTCCTGCAACGTTTCCAAGAAGTGTCAGAAGCCAACGACTGGGCCCCAGCCACCGCCATCATCCATCTGAGGCAGTCGCTTATAGGCAGGCAATACGGGCCCCAAGGTCGGGACGGTGGAGGTAGAAAAAAAACAAGAATGCCAGCAGGTAAAGGCCCAAGAGACGACCCCTGGGATGGAGACACACCTAGAGAGACTGGCCAAAGCGCTCAGCGCATTGACACAAGAAGTGGCCGCCCTCAAGACTGCCCAGCCAGACAGCACCCCTGCTAGGCTACCGAAAAAGGTGGTCAAGTGTTGGAGGTGCCAGCGGTTGGGGCACACACAGAAGGAATGTCGCCAAGAAACCTGGTCCACCAGCCAGGGAAACGCAACCGGCCGGCAGCAGTAGGGAGACCTACTGGCTGCAAATGGGCCCCGAGAACCAATAAGCAAGCCAGGTCTGGAGAACAGACCCCGGATGGGTGGCGAGAGGTTAGACGTCCAGTCCACACCCCACCCATGCCACAGCCAGCACCGGTTCTGACACAGAACAGGTTCACCCACCTGTCCACCCTGGAGGACGACCCATCAGACGATGAGGAATTACTGCCAATATCTACGGAGACATATGCCAGGAAAGAGAAGCCAAGAGAGCAGTGACGCAGACGAGTGCAGACTCCTGTCAGACACAGGAGAGAGCCCCAAGAGTCTTCGGAACTGCCACCAGAGGCTACCCCTCTTACCTCTTGTGTCAACCAGATGGAACGGCCACACAAATCAAGTTACTACCTGCCAGGCAAAGTGGAAGGAAAGACGGCGACCTATCTAGTAGACACGGGCTGCAGCACCAATATGTTAGCAAAGAGCGTGTACGACAAGTTGCCAGACAGTCGGAAAGCCACGCTACAAGAGTACGACTCCCATGGTTTAATGGCGGACGGCACCAAGTTGCCGTTCTACGGTCTACTCAGGGTGACAGGGCGAGTACGATCTGTGGCCTACACAGAGACGTTTGTCGTCACACAGATCAGCAAGGATGTCATCCTCGGAATGCCATTCTTGGCCAACCAGAAGTGCCGCATGGGCTTCGATCAGCCAGTACTGTTCATGCAGACAAAGAACTGGTGTGCACCGACTGCTATGGCCAAGCACTGATCGTTAAAGTTCAGGTGCTTCGGAAGACAGAGTTTCCCCCTCAGACGGAAGCTACCATAACGTGCCACCTTGCCGCACGGAGCTACTGTCCCCAGGGTGTGATCCAAAGTTTACCAGGGAGCCTACCTTTGGCTACCATCGTAAACTCGCCGGACGAACAAGGACGGGTGTTGGTCAGGTGCCTCAACCCTACCCCGAACGTGATAAGCCTGCCAGTTGGCGAGGTTATCGGAACGTTCACAGGGGTAGCGGCCGATGAGGTACAGCAAGCCACACCCAAGGTCCCATCCGGGTCGGACCCGACAGGTTCACCAGTGCCTGACCACTTGGGTGAACTGTATGAGCAGGCAAGCAGAGGGTGCAAGAACGAGCAACAGAGGGAACTACTGAAGGGTTTGCTGAGGAAGTACGAGGCGGTGTTTAGTAAACACAATGGAGATATTGGCCCTACCGACCTCGTGGAGCATGCCATTCCCATTGCTGAAGGCACTAGACCAGTTCGGTTGCCCCCCCCCCCACAGATTGGGACCTGAGAAGGAGGCTGAAGCCGAGCTGCAAGTGAAGGACCTGCTGGAGGAGGGGCTGATCGAGCCCGCAGACGGTGCTTGGAGTTCTTCTGTAGTGCTGGTACGTAAGAAGGACAGCACATGGCAATTTTGCATCGACTACAGGAGGCTAAATGATGTCACTAGGCAGGACGCCTATCCTATACCTAGGATAGACGAGTCTTTGGACGCCCTAGCTGGCAGCAAATACTTTAGCACTCTCGATCTGACCAGTGGTTACTGGCAGGTCCCTCTAAATGCAGACGCCAAGGACAAGTCGGCTTTCATCACCAGAAGTGGACTGTGGCGTTGGAAGGTGCTCCCCTTCGGGCTGACCTCAGCCCCTGCCACGTTCCAGCGTTTGATGGAACGTGTGCTGCAAGGGTTGCACTGGAAGCCACTACTGCTCTACCTGGATGACGTAATAGTGATAGCATCCGACTTCGAGACCCACCTGCAACAACTGGGAGAAGTGTTAAGTAGGCTACAACAGGCTAACCTCAAGGTCAAGCCGTCCAAATGCGAGCTGCTACAGCAACAGGTTAAATACAAAATGGGTACCCCCCAGGGACGTCAAAGGTTTACAAGCTTTTCTCGGCACAGCAGGGTACTACAGGCAGTATCTGCCCGGGTACGCCACCACTGTTAAGCCCTTAACTGTCCTGACCAGCAAGGACAACCTCTGGGGGTGGGGAGAGGAGGAACAGACTGCCTTTGAACGACTCAAGCAGGGACTCATGCAAGCACCAACACTAGGCTACCCGGATCCTGCAAAGACCTACATCCTGGACACAGACGCCAGTGCCGTTGGATTAGGGGCAGTGTTATCCCAGGTACAGAACGGACAAGAGAGGGTCATTGCTTATTATAGCAAGACCCTAGCACCCGCCGAACGGAATTACTGCGCGACACGGCGAGAGCTACTGGCTGTCGTCAAGGCAGTCAAACACTTTCGACCGTACCTCTACGGCCGGGAGTTTAAGCTCCGCGCCAACCACGCATCCTTGAGGCGGCTGTGCCAGCGGAAGGAGCCGTCCAATCAGATAGCAAGGTGGCTGGAGATTCTCGCCGAGTTTGTATACAAACTCGAGCACAGGGCTGGCAAACAGCATGGGAATGCTGATGGGTTGAGTAGGCGCGAACCCTGTATGGACTGCCGTCAGTGCAGTGCCATCGAACAGCGCAATGGTGGGCCGACCCATGCTGAACTTGCCAGGGCCCCTGGACCAGAACTCCAGTTAGCGAGGCCTCCTATATCAGCGGACGTGATACCAAGTAATCGACCAGAGAACCCTGTACCCCTGACAAGCCTAGAGAGAGAAGCAGACACACCAGAGTTGCGTGTAGTTACCAGCATAGAGCTGGTCGAGCAACAATACACTGGTCAGAACCCAGTGGCCAGGATATACCAGGAAGTGAACGGCGGCAGACCAGTAACCAAGAGAGTTGGAGGAAGGAAGCAGAGAGCTGTGGGCGTTCTACAGCCGCAGAGAGGGTATGGCAGTACAGCCAGATGGCATGCTGACCATGCAGATAGCTTCCCAGGGTCGAACTAGGCTGTGCGAAATCTGCCCAGCTGTACGACGCCAACAGGTGATATGGTAGATGCATGGGCTAGCCCATGCCGGTGTAAACCGCACCAGGAAGAGGATCCAACTCAACTAGTTCTGGCCCCGGATATCCGCTGAAGTACAAAGACTTGTCAAGTCTTGTGAAGTCTGTCAGGTAGCCAAAAAGGGGGGAATACAGCCCGCCCACGGAAGACAGAGGTTGTTCGCGGGCAGAACTTTCCAGAAGGTAGCCGTGGACCTTGTAGGACCACTCCCAGAGACCCGACGGAAGAACAAGTGGATCCTGGTGCTCTCAGACCATTTCACCCGGTGGCAGGATGCTATTGCCATTCCGGATGCTACCGCCCCCATGGTCGCCACGACTTTAGATGAGAGGGTATTTTGCTACTGGGGCCTACCCGAGGAGCTCCACACAGACCAAGGAGCACAGTTCGAGTCAAGAATTATGGCCCAACTATGTGTCCTGTGGAACGTGGAGAAGACCAGCACCGCACCATACCATCCCCAAGGCAACGGAGTAGTGGAGAGACAAAATCGGACCCTGGGCGACTCCTTGAGAACCCTGCTACTGAGGCGCGGACAAGAGGAATGGGATCTGCTGCTACCTCAGATAATGAGAGCATTTCGCGGCACCCCTCACTCTGCCACAGGAGAGACCCCAAACTACCTCATGTTTGGCAGGGTTAGACTACTCGGCCAACTAGACGGTAGACCCGCAGACCAGCAGCTGATGATCGAATACGCTCTCCAAATGCAAGAGGACCTGAGGGCAGCCCACGACTTACTCCGGGAACATCAGATAGAAATCCGTAAAGACGACACTGAAGAGCCCCTACTTTACGTGCCCGATGACCTAGTGGTCATCGAGAACAAGCGGAGGGTCAAGGGTAGCAATCCCAAGCTACAACCTAGCTTTGTTGGGCTGTACCGAGTGGTGGAGGCATACCCCAACCATACGTACCGAGTGGAGAAAGATGGGCAGACGTCCATACAGAACGAGCGACACCTGAAGGAGTATCGCCCCTGTCACAAGCCTGCGGGGAGAGCACCAACCAACAGGGAAGCCGCCCTACGCCCCGATATGAGGGGTGCAGTTAAACTGAGAGGCCGCCCCCGTGGGCCCAATATAAGGCAACCACCAGACCCGAGTGCCCAACCAGCTGAGGTGAGAAAGACACCAGAGAACAGAAAGGTCACCCAGACGGACCTGCGAGGCCTGGAGCGCCAGCTCAATCAGCTACCCGCCCTCATGGAGCAGGCCACTAGACAGGCCGAAACCCAGCACCCCCCAAACAGGAGCTGGGAGATGGAACCCAGCGATCACCCAAGGCTAAGCCGACACGAGCAATGGGAGAGAGATAGGGAGTGGCCAGCGCTGCCAGACAATGAGGCACCCAGTCCACCTCCCCCTCAAACTCCCACTACAACAGAAAATAGTGCTGATAACCAGGCAGTAGAGCCGACAAAAGACCTTGCCACAGAAGATCACCAGGCAGTGGAAGGAGGGCTAGCCATTGGTGAAGAGCCAACAGAGACGGGCAGGCCTAAGAGAACTACTAGGCCGCCGTCAAAGTTAGCCGATTACCAATGCTACCAGATGGCCAACGAAGAACCCACTCGTCCAAGTAACCAATTATTGCTACCATCAGTAATAAAGCAATGCCTAGTACCTTCAGAGCACAGTAACACTCCAAAAAATTTGTTATTGGAGTTAAAACAGTGCTCCGAAGATAAGGCATTGCCCAATTCATTGGAAAGTGCAAAAAATTATTGGAGAAAGTTAGCTGCACAACAAAATGAATTATTAAATAGTAAACTTACCTCTCACGATAATATCTTGGCTTGTGACGACAAACAGATGCCAGGGGAAAACAACCCCTAGCATAACTCTATTGCTGGAACAATAAATAATAACTCTATGTGCAATAGATCGGTTTCGGTACAGGGATACGCAGCTAAACTGCCAGGCAGTGACGTAGGAGAAATAACCACGTTGGTGGATGACGTCAAAGTAGAACCCTCCAATCAACAGAATGCTTACTCAGCACAGCGGCAAGTTTGTTCGCAGCAAAACAAGAAGCTGTCACTTGTCGGCAAACACTCAAGCAGCCCACTACAACTACTCTCTACACAGGAATTAATTATAATTGCAACAACAGCGCTGGACAGAATGAAACAGAAAAAACAGCTAGACGTATCATTGGAGGAGGACGCCTCTGTAGCCGAACAGATAGTGAGAGAAGAGTATCTAATGCAAGTAGCCAGCAAACTAGAGAAAAGACAGGCTCCCTGCATCAATCGAGTGGCGACAAAAGAAGAGGTGCACGCTAGAAAGCAAACACAGTTGGGAGAGAGGTCATTCACATCAATAAAGTCCCCATTGCAACGGAACCTAGAACAACAAGGCAGCCGGGCAAAAGTACAATGGCTCGTACTACGTGGCTGCCGGCTGACACTATCACAGCACTAAAAAATATGGTGACTAAAGTAGAGGGAACCGAGGATGAGTGGCAATGCAACAATTGCAGCTATACCAACGGCGGCAAACGAGTAGTGTATCATACACACAAGCATTTTGTCTACTACTTCTGCACTTGTGGAAAGAAGTCAGCGTCCAGAGATGCTCTCCGAAAACATATCACCAAACAGAACAAAGCAACGGCACATGGAGGACCACAGGCACCACTGTACGAAGTAGACACCGATTTGTACCCAGAGTTTGCACAGTTCATGACGTGGCCTCAGCCGCCACCCTTCGGACGCCCACAACCTGTGTCGGAGAAAAAGGAGAACAAGACGCCAGCACACAAGCGTGCCCCCTCCATACAAGATCGACTGGGAGCACCAAAACATGCCAGCAGTCCGATCAAGAAGTTGCCACGCAGCCTGTCACCACTATATAAACCGAAGAAGGTGGAGACAACAGCTGAGCAGGTGAGACGAACAGTACTGCTTAGTAAACAGCTAGACGAAAAGACGGAGAGGCGCCGGGAGACGCATCGTCGGACAGAAGGTGCTGCTGCTGCTGCAACCCGATGCCCCAGGGAGATATCACCAATGGAACTACAATGCAGAATCGTTCACACCTCTCCCCCGAGAGATGACGAACGTCACAGAGAACGGAGAGAGAGAGGAAGAAGGCTAGAGCATAAACTAGCCGAACTAAACAGGTTAACAGAGGAGGCATACAGATTGCTACGCCAAGCACAGGAAGTCAAGGAGCAGATAAAAAGCTTGGAAAGCCAGACGAACCAATAAACACGTAACACTTGTGACACTAGTTACCATACTTACTCATATTATCATAGCCGATCGTTGCAATTACTACATATGTTTATGTATATCATATAGTCTACTATCGTCGTGCTGCTACATGTTTCCATGTACACTTTTATTTTTATTTATCACGCTATTACCTGTTTCTATGTCTACTTATATTTTTATTATTATACTCTTGATGGTGTACATTTCTCTTGCCTTTTGCACATGGCCTTCTCGTTTTCGTACCTTCACATTGGTCCCCTACGACGACCAATGGAGGGGGCTGTGTAGAGGAAAAACATCGAACCATACCTGCAATAGAAAACAACATTAGTAACAGTTCTACTTACTACCTTTATTTCGGCCACGTGCTACGATCGATGCTTGTAGCCTCGATGCTTATTATTATTTTATTACACACTTCTTATTGCTATTTTTATAACGAGGCTATATTATTAGTACCGCCTCCTCTGTATATATTTGCTCGCAGAGCTCCTCACAAGGCAGTGTACCTGAGGAGATTCACTGATTTTATTTCTGCAAAGAATATAAGCAGTCACACACTCAATCAAGCTTATACTTGACACTCTGACAGACAATTATACTGCTCAAACGATAACTGCTCTAACGACCTTTTAGGTCCCAAAAGCAACCAATGTTGTTTAGCGAACAGTAGCAAAACGACAGGCCTGCTCGACAGACGATAGCCTACAGTGCTCTTCCCCCAGCAGATATGCTGTCGGGTGGACACCAATAAGCTCTCTGACCAGTAGACTGTCGGGATAAACAGATAGCTCTCTTGCCTAGAAGTAGTGTAGGTGGCTACCGGGATAACTAGTAAATAGTTATAAGTAGTAATATATGAGCAGATCTCCCTACCAAGTGTTTTTTTGTGGATCAAACCTTGGAGTTGAGGCAATGGGTTACGACGTTGGATGGATTCGCCGAGTTTATATTGTATTTTATTTGAGGGGCATTTGAGTGGCATTTGAGTGGCATTTAAGTGGCATTTGAGTTTTGATTATTTTTTACTTAATTTGAACTCATATGGCATCTACATTTTGAATGTATTGCATTTAAGTTATGATAATTTTTTTACATAATTGTATACATAATTATAACTCATAGGGTATCTAGATTTTGAATGTAAGGCATTTAAGGTTTGATAATTTTTTGTAATTCCGACTCATATGATATCTTGAGAGAGAGAGGAGAGATGAAAAGAGGAGAGAGAGGAGATATATCTACATTGAATAAATACAGTGATTAAAAATGAAACAATATGTGAATATATACATTTATTGTGTAATAAGTAGGGAAAATCTCATATAATATAGCTAGAGTCAGTAAATATTAAATAATACAAAACACTACAACTTGTAATGACAATCAATGCATAAGCTTTTACTAAAAAAAATATTTTGAAAACCTTCTAAACGTGATCCCAAATGGGAAAAAATGGATGAAGTTAGATATTCATCTATTTGTATACATCTACAAAAAAAGAGGTATTTGGTGAAATATTCTTTCATTTCATTCAATTTTCATTAACTTTTTTGCAAAAAGAAATCATCCTCTAAATGGTTAAATTTCATCTAATTGTACAAATTTACAAAAAAACAGGGTATTTGGTAAAACATTCTTTCATTTCATTAAATTTTCGTTATTTTTTTGCAAAAAAGAAATCACCCTCTAAATGGTTAACTTTTATCTGTTTGTATATCTTTACAAAAAAAACAGGGTATTTGGTAAAATATTATTTTATTCTATTCAATTTTCATTAACTTTTTCAATAATTGCTTAAATATACATTATTCATTATTTTCTTATTGTTAGGTAAGCAACCTATCATACAAAATTAGTTTCTTCAGTGAGGGTTTTATCCCACATTTTCCTTTTTGAATTTTTTCAAAAATTTACCATTTTTTCAAAACAATCATTTATATATACAATTTCCATTATTTTTTAAACAGAACATTCTCTATCTCTGAGAGGTTGGAGATATTGGGGTAGAAAACTTAGACATGATGATGAGAAGGCTATGGATTTACCCATTCAAGAAGAAACCATTTTCGATGGCAATTTCAATTCTGAAAACTAAATCAATGTAATTTGTTTTTCAAAATGCAATCATCAGAAAACTTCTGTCATGATGATGAGGAGGTTATGGATTTACCCATTCAAGAACAAACCATTCTCGATGGCAACTTCAATTCTAAAAACGAATTAGAACTGAAGTATGTGGTATTACGTAATCATTTTTTTTTAAAGAAAAAAAATTGTTTTTCAAAATGCAATCATCAGAAAACTTCTGTCATGATGATGAGAAGGCTATGGATTTACCCATTCAAGAACAAACCATTTTCGATGGCAACTTCAATTCTAAAAACTAAATCAATGTACCTTTTTATTCTTTGTCTCCCATGAAATTGTTCAAACGAATTAGAAATGAAGTATGTGGTATTACAAAATAATTTTTTTAAAAGAAAAAAACACATCAAAATCGACAAATTACTCCTCTAGATAGTTAAAATTTACAATATTTGAGAATTAATCGCAATAGAAACATTAAGCCTACTTGATAATAAAGAATTTGAGTGTTAAATTTGACTAATTGATTCAATGATATTATATGGATTTTTTGAAAATAAACATTTCAATGAAAACATCATATTTAGTCTTTGACACACTTGAAACCATTTTCCAGTAAATTTCACCAACAATATTTTAGAAATGTTTACTATATATTTACAAGAAAAATGCGGTATTTTGGTAAAATATTCTTTTATTCCATTCAATTTTCAATATATTTACAATAAAAATGCGGTATTTGGTAAAATATTCTTTTATTCCATTCAATTTTCATTAATTTTTTGAGCGAGGGTTTTATCCTACAGCATCCTTTTTAATTTTTTTATGTTTTAAAACAGGATTTTATTACAAAGTTTTTGTTTTTTTCAACTTTTTAGAAAAAATAATCATTAAAATATATAGTTTTCGATATTTTTTTTAAAAAAATATATATGTAGAGATTTTCACTTTATATTCTTTTATTCCATTCAATTTGCAATAATTTTTTGAGTGAGAATTTTATCCTACACCATCCTTTTAAATTTTTTATGTTTCAAAACAGGGTTTTATTACATGGGTTTTTTTTGTTTTTTTGAACATTTTAAAAAATAATCATTGAAATATATAGTTTTCGATATTTTTTTAAAAAATATATATAGAGATTTTCACTTTATATTTACAAAATTTTGGTATTCAGGAAAATATTCTTTTATCCCATTCAATTTTTATTAATTTTTTGAGTGAGGATTTTATCCTACACCTTCCTTTTCAATTTTTTATGTTTCAAAACAGGGTTTTATCACATAGCTTTTTTTTAACTTTTTTGCACTTTTAACTTTTTTAAAAACTGTCAAAAATCACCAAATTACTCCTCTAGATGAATAAAATTTACAGGTAAATAATTGTAATAGAAAACACCATATCTAGTTTTTACATTCATAAAACTGTTTTATAGTAAACTTTGTGTAATACAAACTACTATAGCTTACGATATCAATGGTTACAAAGCACTTTTCTTGAACAATATCTTCTTTGATGTTCTGCTGATATATTATTAGTCTCAGAGAGGAATTCCTGTATTCCGTATTCTTTTTGATCCAATAATTGACTAAAATACAAAAGTTATTCATTATATAAATAAATTTTACCGAATTTGAATTTTACTCTTAGCTACATTAGATAGTTTACATTATATATAACATGAAAATAACTCACTGAGTTACATCATTCAGCTCATTATTTTTTAGGGAAAGTACTTTATTCTGTTTTCTTTTTACGATATAATGGACTAAAATAAAAAGTGATGTATTAGTATAGTATGATTAAAAACTAATGTAAAATAATGATAAACTTTTGTTATTTTTTCAACTTCTATGTAAAAAATACACTGATTACACACGAAAAAGTCCTTTTTTTCATCTGGATCCGGAATATATATATCAATAAATATATATATATATATAATTTAAAAATGTTTTACAACAAACGCTCCTGAACTGACCATTTATGTGATAAAATGTGTTATTTACGTGAGAAATTAAGCATTTTTGTAAAATAATTATAACCTTTTGTGATTTTTTTTCAACTTTTAGCTAAAAAAATACACTGATTACACAAAAAAGTCCTTTTTTAATCCGAAATTCGTATAATTTAAAAATGTTTTACAAAAAATGTTTATGAGTTGATCATTTATGTGAAAAATTAAACATTTTTGTAAAATAATTATAACCTTTTGTTATTTTTTCAACTTTTATGTAAAAAAATACACTGATTACACAAAAAAGTTCTTTTTTAATCTGAAATATATATATAATTTAAAAATGTTTTACAAAAAATGTTTATGAGTTGATCATTTATGTGAAAAATTAATCATTTTTTGTAAAATAATTATAATCTTTTGTTATTTTTCCAACTTTTATGTAAAAAATATACACTGATGACACAAAAAAAATCATTTTTTAATGCGAAACATAAATATATAGTTTAAAAATGTTTTACAAAAATGTTTTACAAAAAATGTTCACAAATTGATCATTGACGTGATAAATCGTTTTACTGTTATTTACGTGAAAAAGAGAAATTAAGTGGTTTTTCATTGTAAGAATACACAAAATTTTCACAAATAAACTTTTTTAAATTATGGTAAAAATTAATAAAACTTACCTATAGTGATATGAATCCCTTGAGTTATAGATTAGCTTCTCGAGAGTTTGTTCTCCACAGTCTTCTTTTTCAGCATCATCGAAGTGGTTGAGAAAATCCTCAGATTTTATAATATCAGTCAGTTCCGAGGCTTGGACGAAGGCTTGATGAGCTGCGAGTACACTGATGTTGTAGAAAATTGAATTGTCTGCGTTTCGACTCAAACCCTTGAACAGAATCACTCCAAATCTTTCCGATGTCACAGCAGAAGCTATTTGATGAGGAATGCGCATATCTCCGATCAGTAATTCTTCATCTACAACACTTCTGTATTGAACTAGAAGAGTCTCTTCATTCCCATTCCATCGCCTGTCAGATTTTGTTATCACTTCGGGGTTTTGGAAACATATGACACTATCTGTTGGGAAATCTTGAAGATGAGCTACCTCGAAATAAGCATTGATTTGTCTCATACTTTTTTCTGGTAATACATCAAACGCATTCTTCCACCTCAAAGTAGATCCTGTTTCTGTAGCGGCACGAAAAATTGCTTTTCCAGTCTTTTCAACACCCATGTAGATCAAAACCAGTGGCCTTATTTGCGAAGCTTCATTAACAAGTAATCCTGCTGCTACTGGAATAGTGCTCTTCACTCTAACTATCTTTCCATCTTTTTTATAGTTGTAGATGATGGTGCAGTTCGTTTCATCATGGAACTCAACGGTTAACACCTGCATAACTGTAGGTATTGGTAAATCTTCAACTTTGACTATGTTTTCAATGTTTCTTCTGGAAGCTGGAGATAGAGTACTTAACAGAGAGGCACTTTTGATGATGAGAGTTGCCAGAGTATTCAGACTGGCACTTTGAAAGGGAATCGTAGTGCGTTGAAGAAGTACATTGTCATCAATCACCTTCTTGTCTTGTGAAGGTTTTGGTTCTTTATTCTTCAGTTGTTTTGTATTGACTTGTGTCGACATTCTGAAAGATAAGGTAAAAAACCATGTTATGATTTTTGATTTCTTTTTCAAACCAATTTGAAGATATATATATACATATATATATATATATATATATATATATATATATATATATATATATATATATATATATATATATATATATATATATATATATATATATATATATATATATATATATATATATATATATATATATATATATATATATATATATATATATATATATATATATATATATATATATATATATATATATATATATATATATATATATATATATATATATATATATAAGTAAAAGTATGAGTATGACTGGGGCACAGGGTGTGCACAGGGGCTTAGACTAAATAGAAACAATCAAATAAATAAATAATAAATAATTAATTATTAATATTAGTTGCCCGAGAGATGGAAAAACCAGTCAAGACTGAAGTAAGTAAAACAGTGCTCAACAAGAAAAAATCGAGGAGCTAGATACTAAAAGGTAAGATAGTAAAAGATGTTAAAACTACTGGCTGACTACAAGTTGTTTCATGTGCTAGAAAAAAAGATGGAAAAAGAAAATAGTTCTAGACACAATCATCAGGTCGGCTCTCAGCTGTTAAAAAATGGTGGAACAGGAAACAGTTAGTTCAGACCGAAAATATTAAGTGCACAAGGATCGTATAGTTAGTAAGTTGTTAAGGGTGCACGGGCGTCAAAGGTGGCTAAGGGCATAGAGCTACGCCTGGCTGAGAGTAAATTTATTAGAGTGTCGGCAGGTGGTGACAACTTCACTCCTGCTGTTGAGGGAAGACAACTCTGGTTGAAAGATAATATAGAATTTTTCAGCCGTACAAAGGTGGCATTTCTTATCAGTGTTAGAATACGCTCTGGCATGGGCTAAAATTCTCCATTTGATGTTAAATTGGGTGCATGATTCTTTAAGTAACCAGATATGCTTGCTCAGCTCAGTGGTGTTTCTTTTGCTGGCAGTATTAAAAGATGTTTTGTGGTTTCTATATCTAGTTTTAAATTCTCCTTCGGTTAGGCCAACATATGTTTCGACTTTGTTATTAGCTGTGACTGTAGCCTGGTAAATGACACTTTTAATCTGGCAGTTGCCTTCGAGGGGACACTCAGCTTTATTTCTACAGTTGCATTTATTAGTGGTGGTATTGTTGGTGTTGTTAGAGATCTTATTGTTGTGCCCTTGTATGATTGTTTTGATATTGGGCATGCAGCTATATATATATATATATATATATATATATATATATATATATATATATATATATATATATATATATATATATATATATATATATATATATATATATATATATATATATATATATATATATATATATATATATATATATATATATATATATATATATATATATATATATATATATATATATATATATATATATATATATATATATATATATATATATATATATATACTAAAAGGTAAAATAGTAGAAGATATTAAAACTATTGGCTGACTACAAGTTGTTTCATGTGCTAGAAAAAAAGATGGAAAAAGAAAATAATTTTAAGCACAATCATCAGGTCGGCTCTCCACTGTTAAAAAATAAAGGTGGAACAGGAAACAGTTAGTTCAGACCGAGAATATTAAGTGCACAAGGATCGTATTGTTAAATGTTGGTAAGGGTGCACGGGCGTCAAAGGTGGCTAAGGGCATAGAGCTACGCCTGGCTGAGAGTAAATTTATTAGAGTGTCGGCAGGTGGTGACAACTTCACTCCTGCTGTTGAGGGAAGACAACTCTGGTTGAAAGATGATATAAAATTTTTCAGCCGTACAAAGGTGACATTTTTTATCTGTGTTAGAATACGCTCTGGCATGGGATAAAATTTTCCATTTGATGTTAAATTGGGTGCATGACTCTTTAAGTAACCAGATATGCTTGCTCAGCTCGGTGGAGTTTCTTTTGCTGGCAGTATTAAAAGATGTTTTGTGGTTTCTATATCTAGTTTTAAATTCTCCTTCGGTTAGGCCAACATATGTTTCGACTTTGTTATTAGCTGTGACTGTAGCCTGGTAAATGACGCTTTTAATCTGGCAGTTGCCATCGAGGGGACACTCAGCTTTATTTCTGCAGTTGCATTTATTAGTGGTGGTATTGTTGGTGTTGTTAGAGATCTTATTATTGTGCCCTTGTATGATTGTTTTGATATTGGGCATGCAGCTATAACTGAGTTTGATGGTGTTTTTGTTAAAAATATGACCCAAAGGATGGTTACTGGGGAAACACTCTTCAACTGCTTTAAGAAACTCGTGCCCGATGTTGGTGGACACATTGAGGTCAAAAGGAGGGTTGTACCAGGTGATGTTTCTGCGCCTTTTTCGTTTAGTATGTAAGGTGGTATGGGCGGGTTTATAAGAAAGGTTGTAGTTGTACCCGCTTTTATGCAAGGCGTTTTGGTATAGAACTCTGGCGTTGTCGAAGATCTCTTTGTCAGACGATAGTTCGGAAAGTCTTTTATTTATGCTTATAGGTATGTTGCGAATGATGGAGGGTGGGTGGTTTGATAGTTTGTGGACATATTGGGGGATGTTATTAGGTTTATTATATGGGCGATGTTTGCCGGTGTTTAGGTCTAGGGTGACATCTAAAAATTCCACTACTTTTTTATTGGCTTCGATGGTGACCTTGAGGTTGTATTTGTTAAAGATCTTGCAGATGTTTTTTTTAATGATTTCTATCTTGCGTGGTGTTTCATTAAATATGGCTAAGCCATCGTCTCTGTAAAGGCCGATGGAATTGCCATACAGTTTAGCTAGTTGGGATAGAATCATACAACCGACTAATTCACAGGTCTCAGCTCCATCAAAGCTGCCCATGGTGATGTCAAAGTGACTGTTGGAAGATTTTTTGGTCCATGGTTGTTTGTTGTTAAACAGTAGGGACTTTTTGGAGTGTTTAATGATGTCAATTTCATCCTGGGAGATGGAGGTGTATTTAGAGGCAAAAATTAAGGCCTTATCCAGGGTATCTTCAGTGATGGATGGGTAGAACTCTACTACATCAAAGCAGATGAAAAAAGAGTCACTTTTGTGTGTTGTTTTATTGAACCATTGAAGTACGGACCTAGTATTTCTCCACAAATTGGTGTTATTTTTATCAACCACTGCTTTTATTATTTTGGAAAGGATGGCTTTGCTGATATGCCCAATTTCTGATTTAGCAGGGTTTATTAGGCGGCATGATGGGTTGTTGAAAAAATTGGGTTTATGATCTTTTAGTGTTATATACGCCGCTTTTTGTGCCATTTTTTCAGCCCTGCCATCTAAGCATAATTTGGAAGCGATGTTTTTGGCTTCGGAGTTGATGTTATCTAAGACATTGGCATCTGACTTTTTATATGTTTTTTCGATGTTTTTGCGAAGGAGCTCATCATAGCTGGCTTTATCCAATTTATAAAAATTGGTGGTCTTGTCAGCCGCTATAGTCAGTTTATTTTCCCTTTTCAAGATCTTAATATCATCATGCAGCTTGTGTTGTAAGTGGTTGTATGACTTTTTAAATTTTATGTTGGAAATAATGCCTATGAGTTTGGATTCAAAGTTTTTTAATTCACTGATAGTAGGTGGGGCTAGTCTAGATTTAAACCCATAGCTCTCAGACACAGAAGATGTGGCATGCGGGTTGAGATGAAAAAAAGCACGCCATCTCATTCTCTTGATAAAACGTTCAGTCTGATAAATGAGCCTTTTGCAAAAAGCGGGGTGGGCTGCTGTTGCGATGTTTTTGGTAGAATAGTTAAAATTTACTACATCCATACTGTACTACAGAGAAACAGTGCTCAACAAGGATACACCAGTGAAGGATGTAAACTAGGAGCTAATAAATAAGTATATATATATATATATATATATATATATATATATAT